>OX101752.1:170570261-170930261 GCA_944452675.1 Tachina lurida | reverse complement strand
GGCATCCAAACAGTCAGTCACTCAGTCAGTCAGTCTAAGCGTCAATATTGAAAATAAAAACATGAAATTCTATTTAAATCACGCACTTAATTAGTAAAAATTTTTTCATCTGATTTTTACTTCACTTAATTTTCTCCCCCCTTGTTTATTATTGTGACTCTACAAAGAAAATTATATTTCATGAATACGGCCAGGCCAGCATGGATACTCGTACCCGATGGAACGCTGAATATTATGAAATTTTGTTTAAATTATGCCAAAATGTAAACACATTTCAAAATGTGGGGGGAAGGAAAGCCACCAGAAAAACAGAAACTGGCATACGACATCATTCGACTGAATGAAAGAAACATGGGCCAGAGAGGAGGCTACACGATTTATTATACGTAAATTAAAAGGGAATATTATACAGAGAGACCGACAGACGGACAGACAGACAGACAGACACCTTGTTCTTTTAATAATACATAATTTATAATAGACTTTTTGTGTGTTTGCACAATAAAACTAAATTATACACTTGAATGAGAATCCAATAAAAACAGATGAGAAGATAAAAATAGTGAAGTGAATGTCAAAAATGTTGAACACCAAGTGTTTTTAATTTTTACCATATTTTCCTGTAATTTTTTTATTATTTTGCAAAAGGTAGTACATCATTTAACTCTGACTCTGGGGGAAGATTTATGACGTTTTTAATACCAAATAAATATTATAAAATAATGAATATACTTTCCTTAATCATGCTCATTGTTCACAAATCTTGAGAGTATGGAATTTTATTATTCAATTCATTGAAAACATGATGCAACAAAATATTTAAAATATTTGTGTATTTGTTTTATATTATGTGGGAAAAGGGAGCTATAAAATACAATATTTTATTGCTTCCAATTTTTATTATTAAGATTTTTTGAAATATATTCTTTCTTATTTGCCTTATAGAATCGATTCTCTGAAGCACTATTGTAAGGCAAGTAAACACAATATGAGCATGCAGATTTTATTTATACATACATATAGGCTTGCCGCCAGACGGGCTTGATTTGGCTGGATTGTCAAGCTTTTTCAGGGTTTGTCAAGATTCAAGCTTAAAAGCTATTTGTCAAGCTAAAAGTTAATTTAAATATATCTTAGGTTTATTTCGATATGCTGATTGTATAACTATAAATAATGTTGCAATAGCTGCAACACTAATAAGTGTCGAGAAGTATTTTCCACCTCTACACATCACAATTTGGCAACACTGGTAACTTGACATTATAAGCGCCCAGCTGATGAAATTATATTAAATTATATTATATACTAGCTGACCCCGGTCCGCGTTGCTGGCCCTAAGCAAACATTAGTGTTGTATATGGCATTGGTGGTACAATATGAAAATTGGATTTTGCCCACGAATAAACTAAATATTGCGCCATCTGCCGGACGAACTTCAAACTACACCGAAACGCTCCTCACGCCTCATAGAGCATGTATATAAAGTTTGGTCTAAATCGGTGCAGTAGTTCTTGAGTTACGGTGCAAAAACACAAAAAAACTAAATATTGGGCCATCTGTCGGACGAACTTCAAACTACACAGAAACACTTCTCACGCCCCATAGAGCATGTATATAAGGTTTGGTCTAAATCAGTTCAGTAGTTCTTGAGTTACGGTGCAAAAACACAAAAAAAACTAAATATGGCGCCATCTGTCGGACGAACTTCAAACTACACAGAAACACTACTTACGCCCTATAGAGCATGTATATGAAGTTTGGTCAAAATCGGTTTGGTAGTTCTTGATTTACGGTGCAAAAACACAAAAAAACTAAAAATTGCGCCATCTGTCGGACGAATCACTATTTCTGAAAGGGGCGTAGCATGTACCGGGGTAGAATATATATAAAAACACGCGCCGGTCTTTTACAAATATTTTGTGGGGTGGAAGGCGAAAATTTGTTGGGGCATTGAAGAGTTCACCCCTAACAAATAAACGTGTTTTTGATTTTTATATATATTAAGATAAGATAAGATAAGATAAGATAAGATAAGATAAGATAAGATAAGATAAGATAAGATAAGATAAGATAAGATAAGATAAGATAAGATAAGATAAGATAAGATAAGATAAGATAAGATAAGATAAGATAAGATAAGATAAGATAAGATAAGATAAGATAAGATAAGATAAGATAAGATAAGATAAGATAAGATAAGATAAGATAAGATAAGATAAGATAAGATAAGATAAGATAAGATAAGATAAGATAAGATAAGATAAGATAAGATAAGATAAGATAAGATAAGATAAGATAAGATAAGATAAGATAAGATAAGATAAGATAAGATAAGATAAGATAAGATAAGATAAGATAAGATAAGATAAGATAAGATAAGATAAGATAAGATAAGATAAGATAAGATAAGATAAGATAAGATAAGATAAGATAAGATAAGATAAGATAAGATAAGATAAGATAAGATAAGATAAGATAAGATAAGATAAGATAAGATAAGATAAGATAAGATAAGATAAGATAAGATAAGATAAGATAAGATAAGATAAGATAAGATAAGATAAGATAAGATAAGATAAGATAAGATAAGATAAGATAAGATAAGATAAGATAAGATAAGATAAGATAAGATAAGATAAGATAAGATAAGATAAGATAAGATAAGATAAGATAAGATAAGATAAGATAAGATAAGATAAGATAAGATAAGATAAGATAAGATAAGATAAGATAAGATAAGATAAGATAAGATAAGATAAGATAAGATAAGATAAGATAAGATAAGATAAGATAAGATAAGATAAGATAAGATAAGATAAGATAAGATAAGATAAGATAAGATAAGATAAGATAAGATAAGATAAGATAAGATAAGATAAGATAAGATAAGATAAGATAAGATAAGATAAGATAAGATAAGATAAGATAAGATAAGATAAGATAAGATAAGATAAGATAAGATAAGATAAGATAAGATAAGATAAGATAAGATAAGATAAGATAAGATAAGATAAGATAAGATAAGATAAGATAAGATAAGATAAGATAAGATAAGATAAGATAAGATAAGATAAGATAAGATAAGATAAGATAAGATAAGATAAGATAAGATAAGATAAGATAAGATAAGATAAGATAAGATAAGATAAGATAAGATAAGATAAGATAAGATAAGATAAGATAAGATAAGATAAGATAAGATAAGATAAGATAAGATAAGATAAGATAAGATAAGATAAGATAAGATAAGATAAGATAAGATAAGATAAGATAAGATAAGATAAGATATGGCTTTGCAACTATTTTTTTAAATAAAATGATATTTTTGCTAAAAACCATTGAATTATGATTGTTTTAAAAATATTTTAAATTATTGTCAACCTTTTTTTTGCAAATCAAGAACTTTTTCCTTGAATGTCAAGATTTTTCAATGTTTGGGTCTGGCAAGCCTACATACATATACATATGTATAAAAATCGTGCAACATTTCATGCATCGGGTAAGCGCTTGCCTACCAAAGAGCACTTATAAAGGCAAATAATAATAATAAGCTAAAAATATGTCGAACTCGCTGAATTCCCCACTCGGCTTCTAGCATAATGTTAATGCTGGCCGGGTTTCTCTAACTCTCGGCTAACTATGACAACGCATGCACGAAAAATTCCAATTCGATCCTATCAAGGCGAATTCATATCAGGTGATCTCAATTCAGCAGCTGATGATCAGCTGTTAAATTCTCTGGTGTCAAAGCCAAATAAAACCTTTGGAAATTGTCTGACAACACGAAATTTTACAATAACAAATATACAAGGCAAATATGCAGAGTTGCAAATCGAGATCAGCTGGTACCGAATTAGATCATACATTTGGTTAATTAATGGACTGCTTACAATAGAACTTGCCTCTAACTACTTCGGAGCGAGTATCGGGAAAGCTCTCGGGAGGTATTTCAAGCACACTACTGCCGCCCACGCGGAGCAGTGACTTGTTTGACGATTGCTTTCCAAACTTGAAGTCTTATACAGTTCCAATCAGCAACTAAACATTCAGCAACATCAATGTCAAGAAACAATGTAAACAAAACAATAATGATAATACCCCACATATGGAGTTGGTATGCACATACATAGCTCACAGAAAAAACTGGAGAGCTGGAATTACTAAAATAAAATTTGTCAACACAGATGCAAAAATTATCTGAAAAAAAATTGTTGAAGTAATAAAAAAGTTAATCAAGTCATTTTTTGAAAAAAAGCAACCAACAAATATATTTTTGATAAAGTTTTAATCAGTTTTAAATCCTAGTGTAACATCAGAGCGCTTTTCTTCGTTGGTATTGTGTAGCAGAATCTACGCTAAAGTAAAATAACCAACAAAAAGGCTACTTAACACAGTTTCAAAAATTTAGTACACCTCATTGACAACAGAGGCGCTGCAACACTGCATTATTAACAACGTGCAATAGGCAGATTTGTAACAGAATGAGGCTTTCCCTCTTTCTCATCCTTCACCACCTGTCTTCTCTATCACTACTCCTACACAGAGAAAAAACTGCCTCATAGAATCAAGAAGATTTTCTCTATGAACCGTTTTTAGGCTAAGGCGTATCCCAGCAGAAAGAAGCGAAGATTTTTTTATAGAGATTCCTTATTGTTTTTATCAAGAAGAAAACCACATAAAATCAAGAAGAAATCTTATTATTCACAACTTTTTTTACTCAATTTCCTTTATTTTTGGCACCAAAAACACAATCCATAGAAAAAAACTTCTTGATTCTATTAGGTTTTCTTATAAATGGTAAACAATAGGGATTTCTTATTGATTTTATTAGGTTGCCTTATTAATTTTTTTAAAAAGATTTTAATCTTGATTTTATTATTGATTTTTTCAATAAGATTTTCTTCTTGATTTGAGTATGTGTAAAGCATCTTATTGATTTTTTAATAAGGATAGCTTCTTTATTTTATGAAGTGTCTTGTTATTTCGTTTCTATAAATAGAGATAGAGACAATTTTTTTCATGATCTTTTTCATTTTTGTATAAGAATGTTTGCACAATAATTTCAATGGTTATTCACGGTGCTTGTTAGCAAATTGGTTAGAGTGCTTGTCTTTCAGTCAGAAGTTTGCGGGTTCAATACTTGGTGAGTAAGTTAGTTAAGAATATAACCTAATGTGTATGTATGTATAAATAAATAACATCTACAACATACTACATACATATATACATATGTATGTATATGGTATAGAATTTAAATGAAAATACATAAGTACAGAGAATAAAGACGCAATTTTTTTATTTTTTATTGAAAAAATCAATAAGATAACCTCATAAAAACTACAAAATTTCTTCTTGATTTTTTCAAAAAGGTTTTCTCTATGAAATTAATAAGATTTCCTTATTGAAAAAAACCATAGAGATTTCTTATTAATTTTGTTCTATTTTATGAGGTAGTTAGTAGGCACTGTTTTCTCTGTGAAGGTAACATCTAGCGCCAAAACTAGAAAAATCGCTAAAACTAAAAAAAGAATGGCCAAGAACAGAAGGAAACCGTATGAGTCAAACTTTTGAAATTTTCAAAAACGTTAAAACTAAAAAATAAGAAAATTAAAAATTGCCGAAACGAAAAATCGTCAAAATGAAAAATTTGCTTGAGTGAAAAATATCACCAAAAATAAAATAAATGGATAAAAGTTAAAAAATCTCCAATAGCAAAAGAGTCACCCAAAAACTATAACGCAAACCGTTCGGAATTTTGATTTACTCTCTGAGGCACAGTTGTAGCTCTTGTCATAAATAACAAAAATTGTGAACATGTAAAATACAAAAAAACTTCATCTTCAAGATCAAAATGGCAAAAAATGTAAGAAAAAATCGATTTTTTACCTTTTTTCCAAACCATTCAAAGTTCTAGGAAACAATTAACCACAAAAATGTACCAAAAGTAAAAGGGTCTCAAGAAAAAACTAAAAAAAAAAGTCGCAAAAACCGTAAAAAAGTCACTAAAACTAAAAAACGCTTAAACTAAAACAATTGCTAAGACTAAAAAAAAAATCGCTAAGACTAAAAAAAATCGAAAAGAACCGAAGAAAACCGTATGATTGTGAGTATGAGTCTTGAAATTTTCAAAAACACTTAAACTGAAAATCCGTAAATTAAACGAAAAATTGCCAAAAATCAAAAAAATCGCTTAAATGAAAAATATCACCAGAAATAAAATAAATCGTTAAAAGCAAAATAAAATCTTCAATAGCAAAAGGGTTGCAAAAAAATAAGAAAAATTGTCAAAAACCTAAAAGAAATCCCCAAGACTAAAAAAGCACTAAAACTAAAAAAATCGCCAAAACTAAAAAAAGCGCTAAAACTAAAAAAAATCGCACAGAAACAAAAAAAAATCGACAAAACGAAAAAAAGCGCTAAAACTTAGAATAACGCCAAAACAAACAAAAAAAATATATGTATAGTATAGTACATATTACATGTGTAGTGTCAAAAATGAAAAAATTAAAAAATCGCCAAAATAAAAAAATCGCTTAAATGAAAAATATCACCAAAAATCAAATAAATCGTTAAAAGCAAAATAAAATCTTCAATAGCAAAAGGGTTGCAAAAAAAATATAAGAAAAATCGCCAAAAACCGAAAAAAATCGCCAAAACGAAAAAAATCGCCAAAAACCTAAAAAAGCGCTAAGACTAAAAAAATCGCCAAAACTAAAAAAGCGCTAAAACTAAAAAAATTGCACAGAACCAAAAAAAAATCGGCAAAACGAAAAAAAACGCTAAACTTAAGAAAAACGCCAAAACAAACAAAAAATTATGTGTCAGATAAGATATTCGATTGTATATTCTAAAGTTAGTATAGTATTACATGTGTAGTGTCCATACGGAACCATTCGCGTGCGAGTCAAGGTCGCACCTTACTGAATTTATTTACTTCTTTCTCTTCGCCGAAAAATAATTATACTGAACTAATCATTTAATTTATGAATGTTAAGTAATTTTTTATGCACTAAAGATTTTTTTTAGCGCTGATAGATACATATTTCTTATATTTTAAAACTCTGTTTATCTTAGATTAGAGTTGCCACTCTGTTACAATTATGTTTGCGATAACTTTAAGGCCACTGCAGAAGGTTTTCATACTTAATACCTATTTTAATATCAGCTGCTTTGTTAGCTCACACGGCAATTGAACTTCGATTGCCAACCATAATCCTGCAGATTTTTTTTAAGTTCAAGCTAAACTCAACTTTAATTAATTAAATTTATTATTTATGTCATTACTGTTCCTGGTCAATATGAGTTTGTTTGGAGAAAAAAAAATACGAACATTTGATCAAAAAAAAATCTTGCACATAGTTACATTAGAAAAATTCACTTGATGTAATGTGATGAAGCAGCAGTTTAAGAAATACAGCAAACGAACACAACTCATAAATGAAATGAAAAGGGAAAAAAACTTGGAACACATTTTCTAATTAATTTTAAAATCGTGTTGCGTTTTTTTATTTTTTTTTTCCACAAATCTCTCAAGTAATTAAATAAAAAGAACCCCATATACTAGAAGTACACGAACGAGTGTTAATGCGCAATGATTGATAAATCTGTAGTGATTTGTGTACGATGATTAAAATAGATGGACTCTTCCAATGATGGAAATGTTTGCAATATCAATTAAATCAATATACATACAAGCAGCTGAAAATTAAATGTAAAACACATAGGCCATTTACATAAAACTGCCAGGCATAAATTGAATTGAACTGAATAAATATTTTATGAGTTGTAATTGTGTTTTATATTTTTCTTCAATTATTAATTTAACGCAGGAAGCGTTTAATAAAAAGTGTTTAAAATTTTAAATAATCTGAACTTTCAATTTTAACAACTCAATTGAATTAAAAAATTTATTGTTTTGATTATAATGTTAACCTAAATTTTTTTTTTATATATTTGAGTGAGTAATTTTCAACATTTTTGTTTTTAATTGCAAGAAAATGATTTGGAGGCGTTGAAATTAAAATAAAAATTTTATTTGTGTGAATTTCTCTTTAAGATTTTCGTTTTGAATTTAAGAACAAAATATTCTTTCAAATTTATGATTTATTACTCTGATGCCACTCGTTAAAGTGACTAAATGGGAAATATTTATACATTAAGTGGATATTGTACGTTTAGGAAAAAGTTATTTTTAATATATGTATATATTTTTTTTATAAAAGAGAAAAATCTTACCCCAACAACAAAATGAAAAACAAAAAGATGCGGTCTGTAGCAGGCCACTTAATGAATTTTTTTTTTCATATTTCTTGCAGGTTATAAAATCTTTTTGTGTTTCAAGGCATATAATAATTTTAGTTTTTTTATGTGATACGCTATTTGTTTTATAATTAAATATTTAAATGCTCTAGTTGTAAAAGCATATAATTTTAATTTCATTTGGCCCCTTTGTTTATTAAATTAGCGCTTTTATAAAGTAAATGTTGTTGTTGCCTTATAAATATACAACTTACAGTGGATGATATAATTAAATAATTCATTGAAGAAATTCACAAAAAAAACATTTCATTGCTTCAATTAAAGTTTTTGATTCATTGAATCTTTAAACAAAAGTTTAATTGACTAAATTAAAGTTTTAATTAAAATTTTAATCAATTATTAGTTGTATTTTTTTTTTTTTTGTAATTAAAGGTTTTTATTTTAGAAAAAAATTAAATTTAACTCAAAATAAACTTGAACTTTTATTGAAAAAAAAAATTAACTAGGTTGCTTGAAATTCGTACTAAAAATGGTTTGAATGCCAAAGGTTTCATTGAAAGGTTTTAGAAAATTAATACAGGGTGTTTTTTTAGAGGTATAGAACTTCGAATTGAAACAAAACACAAGAAAATCGTTTTAATGTCCATCAATTTGGCTTTATTGGAAGGATAATTTTATGCCATTAATGTTTAAATATGATTTCGGGCATGTGGCCGCCGCGGCTGGCTCGAATAAAGCCAATTCTACAGGTCCAATTTTCAACCACTTTTTCGAGCATATGGGGCCGTATGTTGGCAATAACGCCACGAATGTTGGCTTCCAAGTCCCCTAACGTTTCTGGTTTGTTGGCGTAGACGAGCGACTTCACATATCCCCAAAGAAAATAATCCAATGGTGTCAAATCACACGATCTTGGTGGCCAATTGACAGGTCCATTCCGCGAAATTATGCGCTCATCGAATGTTTCCTTCAATAAATCGATTGTGACGTGCGCTGTGTGGCATGTAGCGCCGTCTTGTTGGAACCACAACTCATCCACATTCAAAATCTTCAAAATCTTCCATAAAGTTGATGGACAAAGCTCCAATTGCTGTGCACGGTGGCGAATCGATTCATTCGGGTCCTCTTCAACACTTTGCTCTACAGCGGCAATTGTTTCTTCGGTGCGCACTGTTCGACGTCTCTGCGGATGCGTATTATCACATAGAGTAAACGTAGTGCGAAAACGATCCATGGTTAACCGAATTAATTGCTCTGATGGACGATTATGTCGACCATAAAATGGACGGAGCTTGCGGTAAACTTCGCGAACTGAACCATTATTTTCGAAATAAATTTGCACGATTTGCAAGCGTTGTTCTTTTGTCAACCTGTTCATGATGAAATGGCAAACCAAACTAAATATTAATCACTTGACAGCTGACAAAATGGCCGCCAGTTAAAAAAGTGATGCCAACTTAAAGTTGTATACCTCAATAAAAAACACCCATTATTTTCATATGTATAGAAAATCTAAAAAAATAACTGAGAATTACTAAATATCTAAGCATAACAAGCTAACCAGTTTCAATAAAAATTACAACATTTTCATTCCAATTCATCGATTTGTTGAATCAGTTAATATTTTAATTGAATATTATTACTGGAAAATTAAGAAACTCATTGAATCAATCAAGGAAGTAATTAAACTACGCTAATATCTGAACCTTAATATAGAAAGGCCTTAATTCATTGTTTTTTTTTTAATCGAATTTTTTGTATATTTGGATAGAAAAACATATCTGTGGCAAAAAGGAAAAAGTGCTTAAGTCGAGATAAGCTGATTTTGAGTTAATGGTACCTCTGTAATATGCATATTCGAAAGTACGCCTGGTCCAAATTTTAATTAATTTGTCTGATTTTTCAGGAAGTTATAACAAAATTACTTGCGACTTATATTTTTTATACTTCTAATCTCATTTGGAATAATAGCTTAATTAAGGTTATACTTTGGTATATATCAACTTAAATGTATTATTTACAGTGTGTAGAACGATGTTTGCTTAAAAAAATAAAGGTTAACAGAGAATTTCCCAATCTAACTGTAAAAGATATAAATTTCTGAAAATCGACTTGAAAAAATCTCTCCTGCAAAACAGTAAATTATGACTTAAGCACTTTTTCCTTATTGCCACAGATATAATGAATCGAAAAATGTAAAAATCTTCGTTTCAAATAATGTGTTGGGGCCTATCTTTATATTGAGGTAACGATATGTGTACATATGTATATGAAACAATAGCAGTAATTTAAAGTGATGATGATATTCTGTGCTTAAACATATGTGGGAATGTATTATTGCAAATAATATCAAAGTATCTATAGGCATTTCCACAGGAATGTCAACTTTTTGTCACGTGCGACACCAAACAAATATGCTTGTTTTTTCAAAGGAAACAAAACCTTTTTTACTTTTTTTATATAATTTGTGTAAGTTGTTAGTAGCTCTATATTAGCTAAGATTTTAAGAGAAATTGAGTCACATTGTTCTGAAATACAAGCTTAACAGCTGCATATCGTTACCTTAATATGTATGTACTATATTATTTCATTATTTTTTTTTTTGAAATGGAGTTTTTTGTATATTTGGATAGAAGAACATATAATGAATCAAAAATTGCAAAAAATCTCCGTTTCAAAAAAAAAATAAGTTAGGGTAACGATATACATTTATGAAACAACAGCGGCAATTGAAAGTGATTTATGACATTCTCTGCTTAAATATTTGTATGTGAGAATGTATTATTGCAAATAATACTAAACTGCCTATAGGCATTTCCACAGGAATGTCAACTTTTTGTCACGTGCGACACCAAACAAATATGCTTGTTTTTTTTTTCAAAGAAACCAAAATTTTTTTTTTACTTTTTTATATATTTGTGTAAGTTGTCAGCAGCTCTACATTACTTAAAATTTTAAGAAAAATCTAGCCACATCCCTCTGAAATACAAGCTTAAGTGCGTGCTGTCGCACGCGACAAAAATAGTGGACTTTCTCCTAGAAATACAGATATGTATGTATCTTAGCATATTTTTTAAATGTTGAAACGTGTACATGCTAAAAAAAAACATCTTGGTTTCAAACGATTATAAATTGGAAAATAGGCCCCCATGGTTGAATGCTTATTTTTTTCCAATACCTTAAGATAGCGAGGAGATTAGATTTATATCTCTTTAATATGTACAACAACAACAAAATTCCAAACACTTAAAATATACATCGATCAAACGTAAGCATTTGTTTAGACACACTCTACAACCAATTAACCACAATCCAATGAAAGTAAAATATTTTTAATGCCACATCTTCTTTTCTTTTTCATCTTTTATTTTGTTTTATTCTTCGATTTCACATTAAATCATTAGTTTCGAAAGATTATTTATTATGTTGAATGTGTTTGAAAGTACGTTTGTTCCCTTATATTCTATCTAATAAAATGTTGATGATAAAATGAAATGAAATGATTTTTCTTTTTCGCTTTTCGTTTTCGAAAAAAAACGTCTAAATTTGAATGTTCCTAGTCATGCTGTGTTTATTAAGCGTTTTATTTAATTAATTTTATTTAATTTTTCATAACTTCATTCAATATGGCTTGTAGTTTTTATGATGATATGTATATAAGTTCAGATGCGGATTTAGCTCAAGGTTTTTGGGGGGATATTTGAAATATAATAGTGGAAGTAGTGGAAATAAATGCAAAATAAATAAAATAAAAAACATAACGAATGCAAAAATTTGTTTGCTGTGGCTTAAGCATGTATAGCTACACATCGGTGCCTTATAAGGCTCCAAAAAAGATTTTATCGATTTTTTTACAATTCTAAGGATTCGCAATCCTAATACATACACACTCATTTCAACCAGTACTGTTAAATAACTAACAGTGTTCTGTTATGTGCTAAGCAGTGATGCCAACTTAGCCCTTTTCGGGCTAGATTTAGCCCGTTTTCAGTCACTCAAAACGCGAAACAAATTTTTTGGCCCGAAACTATAAAACGCGTTTGTCTAGCACTTTTTACAATTATCTTTCAGCTAAAAGGGACATTTAACTTTTTACGAACTTTTTTCTTCCTTTAATATAACAATATCGACTTATGAAACAACGTGAAAGCATTGTTTTACTAATTTTCTTCCCTTATTTTGCTTTACCAATTTAAAAAAGAAGAAACAATATGGAAAAATGTTCTATATCTTAAAAATTTTTTGTGCTTTCAAAGATTTTCAGTATAGCCTAAAAACAGATTTGTATTTAATAAATTTAAAATTTACTTACGTAGTCATATGTATGTATACTACTACCAGAGACCTGCGCCGTGACGGCTTAGCCGGCTCAAGCCACGCCGCCGATGATTTTTGGAAGCCGCCGCCGCCGTTAATTTTTCGGCTAAGGATCGGCTTAAAATTAGCCGCCGATTTAAGTCAGACGATTAAAATTAGCCGCCGATTTTTTTAATTTTTTTCTTAGTTTGACTTTTTTATGCTGAATTTACTTTAAATAAGTTTTTATATGGAAAAGAAAATAAAATTAAATGTTGTAAAAAATGTTGGGACACATATAGTTCGGCTATAATGAACATTGATTAAAATTCACTCACAATTATTGTTTATTCTTTTGCTTTTGCTACATTTAATTTACACAGCAGTTACACGAACAAGCTTTAGTTAAGTTTTACACACATTACTGCAGCACAAAAATTTTTCTGTAAATGCTTATGTTATAAGCTATAGGACACGTTTTGTGGTATTGGACATACAGAAACATTAAATAATTAACTATCACAATTTGGTAACAATTTTGTGACAGTATGTAAGTACATATACATACATATGTATGAATGTGTTGTTATCCTATCTAAAAATATGATGATGATTTTATAATTTGATGATTTTATATCATGATGAATCAAACAAGTATTTGAAAAATACCGGGCCTGATTCACGATATCGACTGCGTTCGACTTGTCGCACACTTACATTCAAAACAAAAACAAATTCCAAAACTTTATTGTTGTTTCCAATGTAAGTGTGCGACAACGTTCTACTTGTCGATATCGTGAACCAGGCTCTGAGATTATATCATAAGGCTGCTATAATATTAATAAATTGAGTCTATACGTGATGAATTTTCATCATGATATCAATTTGACATTCATCATGATATAAATTCATCAGGTGTGGACACTATGTTATAGTGCGTTTCCATTGCGGGTAAAATATGTCGGCACTTTTTTATTATATTGTAAATGTTTTTCAGTTCGCAAATTCACAATAACTTTATAGTTTTGTTTACATTATTTTTAACTGTATATATTAAGGCAGTGATACACTGTCATACAAAGTCGTGCGATTTTTTAGATTGTGTAGGATAGTGAGTTATGGCCTTTATGCGTCTCCTACACGTTTCGACTTGTTGTACAATTTGATTAAGTTGTATAATCAATTATTACGTTAGAGGTCTGATTGACCAACGGTTGGTCATCTGTTAAATAAAAAATAAAAAAATTTTTATTTGCATTCAACTGTCGAACAACTTTGCTATCAAATTGGTGCGTGTGATGGCGATTTTTTCTTTTGTTTGTCATTTTCATTCAAACGTTTTGCAAGGAACATTTAACTGGACCATTGCGTCGTTTGTTTCTGCTACATCAAATAATGAAGAAGATGATCCACTTAAACTTGAAGTTTTGAAATACTTTGCAATGACAGATAATGGCACAGACACTTACAACTTTTGGAAAAAAAATAAAAAAAGTAATTGTCTTTATGATATAGATAAATTGCACCAAATTTGCTTACAATAAAATTTTTGTATTTTAGGAGTACCCACAAACGGCTAAGCTTGCTGCTTATATTCTAAGTATACCGTCTACAAGTGCATCTGCAGAAGCATTTTCTAGCGCTGGATCGCTAGTAACGGCCAAAAGGTCAAATTTGAACCCCTTAACTGTGAAGCAAGTTCTTTTTGTTCACGACAATTATAATTTAGTCAACGATATTCTCAAAAAATAAGGAGATTATATATCGGTCTTGTGTACATTGATATATGTACAATTATTTGCTTTTATTAAAAATTTTTTTGACAAACAAAAGAAACGAAGGTTGGAATGGAACATACAAATGAGTTTGTATGTTTGCATTTATGTTTATTTCCACTTATTTTCAAGTATGTATTTGAACTCCAATTTTTTGAGTACTTATAACAATCGTGTGTGTTTTGGCTTTCACATCGTTTTCACATGTTTTCTTGCGAGTTCGGATTTTTAAACACATGCTACGCCTGTTTAATTTGAAATTTAGAAAATAAAAATAATAGTGCGTGTTCTAGCATCCGAATTTAGAAGAACCCAATTTAAAAATTTACGGTTTCAAACCTTTAGATTTTTTCGATTTTGAGCAAAAAACTCGTATTCTTTTCACTTGTTAACAGTTTTGTGAAAAGAATACGAGTTTTTTGCTCAAAAGTGAAAACGAAAAAATCTAAAAGTTTGAAATCGTCCATTTACAAATTGTTTTCTTCTAAATTCGGATGCTAGAACACACACCATAAATTTTTATTTTCTAAATTTCAACTTAAACAGGCGTAGTAGCATGTGTTTTAACATCCGAATTCACAAGAAAACATGTGAAAACGACGTGGAAGCCAGAACATACACGAATATTATATTATATTTTTAGTATAGCTATTTCGCAGTTTAATGCATTTAATACAATAAATCAGGGCCTATTTATCACGTCAATGCAATCGTCCTGGTGATATTCTGTGTTTTCGTGTTTAAACTGTCAAAAGTTGTTTGCACCACATACTTTATTTCATGTTTGTGTATATTTCTGACAACTTAAGCATAAAGTTGTTTTGTATTGCTGTGTTTTTTAAGAATTGCATAGAGCTAATAAATAGAATTTCACTAAATTTCACTCCCACTCACTTTGGAATTTAAAACCACTTATACGCGCTAAATACGTAATATATTTTCTAAATCCTTTTTCAATCGTCATAGTTATTGTTATTATATGTACATATATCGTCTACTTCTAATAATAAACATTTATAATAAAACAAACCTAATTATTTAACAGTTTTTATTTATGTGATACATATTTAAATTTAATTTAGCTAGAAACTAATCTTGATTAAAGCTTTTATTTGTTTATTTTTATTTGAGACAGTATAGAGCAACCGCTTAAGCTGAATGAAAGGAATTTCAGATTTACTGAATACTGTTTTGTGTCTTTGTCTTTGTATAAACTAGCTTTGATGTCAATGTAAATGAAAATGCTTTTCATATTTCCAAATTTTAGAAACTTCAGTACAAAAGTAACAGCCAAATTATAAACGATAATAGAACTGGGTTACTCCATTCACTCCCAATTATTTCATTTGGTGTTTCCTTTCCCTATTTATGCCATTTATCAACATATATACATATACATATTTTTAGTTAAAATTGCTAAATAATCAAAAACTAACTATACCGTAAGTAAATTTTAATATCTGGATTTAAGCCGGCTTAGCCGTCTTTTTGTAAGAGCCGTGCAAAAAGCGGCTAGCCGATATATTTGTCGGCTGACAGCCGAATTTGAGCCGCGGCCGATGATTTTCATGCCAGCCGCCGCCGCCGATGAAAATCCTTCGGCGCAGGTCTCTGACTACTACTGTATGTATGTATACTACTACTGTATATATACATATACACTATTTAATCTACGTATGTCCCTTATTAAAATGTAGTATGAAATGTAAATGAAAAATGTATGTACCTTATTGAAATGTTATACATATATCAAGCTATGAGTTCATCTTATGGTAGTTATTTATTTTCTATCAAATTACTTTACTTTGGCTTTGATTTTCAAAAGAAACATTTAAAACTAGCCCCTTTTCGCGCTTTTTCCAAAAATTTTACTTTATGTTGCATTAAACGTATATTTTTTCAGTTTAGCCCTTTTTTCAAAAATTTTTACGCGTTTTGAGTCTAAAAAGTTGGCATCACTGGTGCTAAGTATATGATCAGTGATGCCAACTATTTACAACCCAAACGCGCTATTCCCCTTCTCAAAACGCGCTAGAACGCGCTGGGTTACAGCATTGTCAACTATTTATAGCTAAAACGAGCTATTTTTCTGCGCGCTAAACTAAATTTTAATAAAAGTCGATGAATGTATTAGTAAATATACTTTTTTTAGCAAATCTTTTCCAGATTTTGCAATATTGCTTCTTCGAAATTATATCCTAAATAACTAAAATAATTTAATACAGAATCAGAATCACCAAATAACAACATACTCATATGAAATGTCGAACAGTTTTGCGATTCAAATGATTTTTGTACTTCAGCTATAATAGATCCTTGATAAATTATATACATTTTTTTGGTCACGAGTACGACTACATAATGGAAGTTGTGAAATTTAAGGATTTTTGCCATTTACAGTATTAAAATACGTTTCTAATTCTAATTACAGGCAAGGCAATTTTATTTGCAACAGCTGAATCATTAACGAAATTAAAAAAATTTATCAGAGTTTTGGATACTAGAAAATTGGTAAATTTATACAAAAAAAGAAAAAAAAATTAACTGAAATGATGCGCTTTTTTATTAAACGCGCTAAGACGAAAAAAGCGCGTTTGGAGTAGTTAAAACGCGCTAAATTTTCTCTCTGTCTCTCTCTCTATCTGCTAGTTAAACTCTAAGTTATCTCTTCACCAATAAGGCCTAATAATTTACTTTTCACTTACGTGTCATTTATCTTTAAGTGCCATTTAAGTACCTAATTAATTTTTACAGTACAAAGTTGAGAGACATTTAAATGAAACTTAAACAACATTGTATATTTAAATCCTACTTAAGTTTTACGAGCATACCATATTTCAAGACTGGCCACTGAGAGAACACCGAGAGAAATGTATTCGCGTATGTGTATTCGTTTGTATAAGAAGCCGACTGATGTTCGGCACTCTGGTGCCAGTTTAAACAGTCTTGCCATATGTTATTGTGCTGGTGTGTGTTTATTAAAAACATTTATGGGAACATCATGTGGTCGTATTAAAAAGAATTTCGTTTAATTTTCATAAATATATTCATATATAACATATACAAACGGGTATGTTCTGTATTTCACGTGAAATTGAAATGTGCGGAATTGCCATAGAATTGTTGTTGTAAATATGTATTTATATATAGTTTCATGGAATATATAGTTTCATGGAAAAATAAATAGAAAAATTCGTTCTGAAATCTCTTATTGTTCTATAAAATCTGTTTTTATGCAAATTTAGTTTTCTACATTCTGATAACCTAACTTTGTTATACATGATAAACAGCTGTTGTTTGAAAAGCCTTCTATAATAGTGCTGCCATACTTTCAATGTAATTTAATAAGAACTTTAATTAACCACTGACAAAATTAAACTACATTTAAGTGCAACTTAAATTTAAGTGGCAATTAGTTAAATGACATATAATTGAGAACTCAGTTATTGGGCCTAAGAATATAGAGTTTAACGGTCCAACTTTTTGTAATCGTCCAATATCTGGTGTACAAGATAGGCATATTCGTTCAAAATTGGTAAAATTAAATTCTTTATTTAAGTGATTCACAGTGTACAATATAAGCTTCTATATCACAAAATTGATTATAAATTGGAATAAAAATAAAAAACTAGTTGTAATAGATTATTTAATTATTATTTTTATTGTTATTGTTATTGTTGTTAACGCTGAAGGGGTGTCCTTATGCCACAAAACAATAATTATTTAGGGAATTCACAATGAGTATCTTAAAATTTTAATGTGGCAACATTATGTCATCTCGAAAATTGCATTGTGAGCAGGCAACGATATAAAACACAGTATATTGGAGTATTACAAAAGCAACAAATTTTAAATTAGAAATTATTGTTGGACAAATTTATCAAAATAACTTTTGTACTGCAAAATTTTTAAGGACAGCGAAAAATGCAAATATGTTCTCATCAACTACTGCGCTGACAGTTTTAGCTTGTTTAGTTTAACATTGCCACACTGTAAGGGACATGCTTTTTTACTTTTAAATTTGGCACCTGGTAATACATTTGATTTACAAACAAACAAAAACACCAAATTTGCCAGCCTATATTAAAGTACTTAAATTGAAACGTTGCAATATTAGAGCGGCCCACCCACTTGCAATATATTCGAGGGTGGCACAATATATTGGCAAACAGCAAAAGACGTTTGATTTTTATTGTACAATCGAGACAATTGTGTAATGTGGTGGCAACATTGTTCAATGTTGTTTACTTTTTCACTGTCAGGAAAATTGGGCAATATTTTCTTTGAAAATATTGTGCCATTTACTGGGGGGCTACCGCGTATTTCGTTTCGAAAGAAATAACTTACGAATTCGAACGAATTGTACTGTGGATTACGATTTTCGTACTACTTGTTTCGAATTTACGAACGGTTTTTGTACTCGATCGAAAACTAAAAATCCCTTTCGAGACAGCAACTCTGTATTACGAACAATAAAAATCCCTTTCGAAAGGGCTACTCTGTAATACGAAAACGAGTGTCAGTTATGCAAAAAGCGTTCGGAAATGGTTCGAAAGACATTTTGTTAGTAACAATTGAGATAAAAATAGAAAATGTAATTATTTAAATATTTCAATATAAATAAAAGGTGTTATAAACAAATTATACTTAATGTTTGATTTGCTAAAACATATTGCTTATTTATGTTGTTATAAATTTTTTAATATTTGTGATTTTGAAACATTCCAAGGAATACTAAAAAAAATGACACAAATAAAAGCAATATGAAGAAGTGGTAAACTATATGTCTCTGCATCCATACCTCGCAAGAGGGCATCTAAATGTTTCAGATGCTAAAAACAAATCGTATAATAATCATCCTCGTCCAACCACAGCAAACACAATCCATTATAAAAAGTACAAGGAGCACTTAATTTTTCACACAAAATACGTATAACATTAAATTTTTTACAAGGCAAAGATTTTTTTGTTATGGGATATTTTTTTCCATTTTGGTACTTTAGCAGCAGTGCTACCAACTTTTCATATAATATCCCATTCGTTTCTAAATACAACTCTGTAATCGTTTCGAACGAGTTACGCAGTACGGTTTAGCATTCGATTCGGAAATTTCTTTCGAAAAATTTTACTTTTCGAATCGAAATACGCGGTAGCCCCCCTGCATAGTTTAGGTCAAAGCGACAATAATATGTACAACCATATATGCAATAATGTTATATAATGGATGGGCCACTTAGGACATATTTTAAAAACGCTATTGTGAACTGCCTAATTGTTTTTCATTTTCTTATTCATCTCTGGATTAACTCTTGTATATCACATTTGTGTTTACATGCATATATATGTGCATTACATTGTTGGGTGTTGGCCTCATGACAGCACCCATGCATCATCAGCAGCAGCGCCAAATTCCACTTTTCCACTACAACCACCACCCCGCTCCATGCGCGCAAGTTGTCAGTTTGTTACTAATGCTATTTCAAATATTTACAGACAGTATGTGGGCAATTGTTACGAGTATTATTTCAATTATAATTTATAATTGAATCAAATGAAATGGTAGAGAAGTATGTACTCGTATCATTTAAGCATGATTTTATCTCTATATTTGAGAATGTTGTTAGCAGAAAAACAGAGATTATACTTGTGGGAAGATTAATGTAATTTGTATAAAATGTTCATAGCGCGTTGAGAGTGCAATTCATTGATTGATTTGCTGAGCCATTTGTTTTTACTATAATGAATTTGGCTAAATAAGATCACCAACCGAACTGTAAAATATTTCGAAGTAACAATTTAAGCATGATTATGTACTCGTATTGGACCGCAATGCAGAAATGACTTTGAACTTTGAATCAGTGCTGTTAAGTAGCTCTTCAAAATAGTAGCTTTATATACAGGGTGTCCCAAAAGAAAGTTTATGTTTAGTGGACAGAATAAAAAATAAGTAAGCCCTTCCTTCATGCGAATAGTATTTATTATTTATTTAAATGCACATTTTGGGAATGTATTTCCTTAAAAATTAATATGTACATATGTATATCCGAATGTATAGGATTAACCATTTAGTGCACAGAGGAGTATTTGAGCCAAAAAGCTGGCCAAAAAGGCAAAAATTAATTTTAAAAAATCTTAAAAACTGCTCGACACACAACAATTGTACATTTTGAAGACTTTAAGTTGTGATTTGCAGCTCTGAGATCCTGCTAACGTCAGGAAAGTAAAGAAAATTGCATGAGTTTTTAATGTTTCTTTTTTAGTATTAAAACAAAAAAAATTATCTTGAATATTAATGTTGAAACAATTCGTTTAAAAATTAAAAATAAATATAAATTTTTTGGCATACAAAAAAAGAAGAAGAAAAGTTAAGGTAGTTGCATTTAAAATTATGTCTTATACCACAATAAAAATTGAAATCTCTAAATTGACTAAAGAAAAAAATTTTGAGCAAGTTTGCGCCATTTTTTTTGCGATTTTTTGAAAATGTCTCATTTTTTCTTTTTTCTCCACTATAGTGGTTTCAAGACCGCTGGTCTGGCAAGGATGTCAGCTGTTGAATATCTGACATCTTAGGTGTCATTTATTTAGTAAAAGGATTGCCATTTACGAATGTGGATCGTTTAAGAACCGAAGAACGCAAAAAAATATTTAAAACTTACTACAAATATGGTGGCCACTTTTCGAGCACAGATGTGATCAGGCGCTGGTATGCAGGATAATACGGAGAGCAATTACCGTCAACTCAGAGCGCTATAGCCGTATGATAACCGAGTCTTTTTGGGGTGCCATTCAAGATTATGAACTGAACGATATGAGATTTGAACAAGACGGTGTCACAAGCCACACAAACGACCGATTTTGGCTTTATTGCATGGAAAGTTAATTGGCCACGCCGTTAGACTTTTTTTGGAGCTGCGCCAAAGACTGTAGCTAAGCGGACAATCCCCTAACGCAGAGATACCGCCCGAAATGTGCGACAAAGTGATCGAAAATTACCTCAAAAGCATCGTAAATCTTAGCTTTATGTGTAACTTTTATTTAACTTTACTTTTGAAACCGAAAAGTGCATAACCCTATAGTAGAAATATTTCTTATGACGGCTTAGACAGATTAACGTGCGCACCTGCCCTTAAGGCCTTATCTCACGGTGGTCTAAGCACTGGGTAAAGGTTAGACGCTTACCATCGTCCCCATGCAACCTTAGAAAACACCATGTGACTTACCAAGAATGCATAGGTTGCAATCTTTGAACATAGTTATCCCTGTGCTATGAACAAGATACAAGCCTCTGGTTAGACCTAGAAGTTCCACCCCCGAAAGGCTTCATCTCACACTATTCCGTGGTACCAGATACAGGCCTCTGGTTAGACCTTGAAACCTTTCGGGACTTTCGGGCCCCAACCCAAAAGGCTTCACCTCTATCGTCTTGAGCTGAGGGCAGTTCCAGGTAACAATGCACCTGTAAGGCAACATAGAAAAGCTAAATCCTTTTTTAAATATGTATGTATGTATGTATACATCCGTTGCTCTGTTATATCAGAGATTAGGTAGTAAGACATAAGTTTTATGTGTAAAAAGCCAAAGGTATGCCTTCAGAAAAAGCTTTGTTACCCCGGCTAGGGCCCCCGGGATTGCCACGCACCTAATCTCCGAAGAGAGGGATGACGGCTTAGACAGTGAGACTCCGTGGTGATGGGTGCCCCCGTGGCTGAGTGGTAGCGATCC
Organism: Tachina lurida; assembly: GCA_944452675.1. NCBI lineage: Eukaryota > Metazoa > Arthropoda > Insecta > Diptera > Tachinidae > Tachina > Tachina lurida. The sequence continues at coordinate 170,908,206 of OX101752.1, read as the reverse complement.
CAGCCTCTCAGTCCACAGGTCGTTTGTTCAATTCCCGCTATAGATCCTGGGAGTTTTCTGCAGACAAGCTATAATTGCTTCGCGAGTGATATTTGTTTATAAAACAAAAATCGTACATGGATATTTTCTTTTAAAAGCGTCAAGCAAGTCGGTTTATAAGCATAACCTTTAGATTAGAATTAGCCGCACATAATTACAACTCGAAACTTGATAATTTTGACAGATATGTGAGTCACAAAGCAGAAGTAAATCAGCTGAAACAAACAAAAATTCTGCTGCTAGTGCCAAGACAATCCTTGTTTGCAGCCAAATGTGAGACATATTTAAAATTCATATTTGCAAGCAAATAAGAATAGTGATACAAACGCAAGACCATTTTTAACAACAACAAAAATACTAAAGTAGCCTATAATTACAGAAAACAACACACACATACATACATACAAATATTCTTCATCTTTATGCAAGGCACACACTTTACGACCGTTGGTACAACACGTTGGATGTGTGTTTTGCGCACAAACTATACAACAAGGTGTACAACATTAGCATACAACTTTATTTCTTAATTTTCAGAAAAAAAAAAAGAATTTTATTAAAGGAGTGGTTTACATATATAAAAAGAAATGTATGCTAACAACAAAGTTTTGAAAATATTAAAAGAAAGTGAGAACAAAAATTACACGTGGATGTTAGACGAAGTACTTAATGACCTTTATCAAAGGTTCCGATGCATACACAAAAGCTAGTTTGAATTCGTGCGCAACGTTTTTTATATGACCACAACAAAAATACGAACAAAATGAAATGAAGTTGTACAACCAACTCTTAAATTTTACAACCTGTCTATACAACTTGCCAAGAAATCAAATCTTTTTAATCTTTCGTACAACCGAGACACAACTTCATCCGACGACCCCACACACTTTACAATCTCATATACAACCTGCTCATGTTGTACCAACGGTCGCAAGGTCTGTGGCTTGCTTTATGGCACCCTAACTGCAAGTAGAAACAATATTTTTATTTATGTTTTTAATTTATGCATTTAATCAAGGCATACAACACTTTCTCTCACTGGTGTCTGCCTGCAATAATTAATGCAATAAATTTCTGGGGAGAAAAATAAAGCAGTCTACTTTTAAATGTTTACATATTAAATGCATTTAATTATATTTATTTTTTTTAATATATGATCTTTTAAATGTTTATAATTAATTTTTGTGTTGAAAATTCCGCAAACAAGTGCAGAGTACTAAATTTAAATATGTACATACATACATACATATAGATGCATTTATACACATACATATGAATTTGCATACATTTGTGCAAACGCTTAAAGCTGAAACGCAGTAGCAAGTAGAGTGGCAAATTTATGATGATGCACAGCAATATTGCAGTAGTGTACAGTTATTTCCATACACATACATACATACATAAATGCATATGAATGTACATATGTATATGTATATGCACTTATGTATGTACTTATGTTTTTGTAAATACATATACATAGACATAGTGCACATAAAAATTTATTAATGTGTACGCACATGTATATACGAATATGTTTGTATGTATGTGTATAAACAAATAATATCCAACCACTGCTAAACGATGAGTCGCAACATGCCACACGCCATTAACTCAAAAAACCATTAATGTGCGTAAAATAACATACAACAATAACACAATATTCAACATGTTTAACAACAAAAATAAAATACATTAAACTAAATATTTACGGCCAATAGACAGGCATACTCGTACATAAATACTGTCGAAACGAACAAGTGCCACTCACAAACTTATAGAAATTAGCCAACAGAATTTAGTTGTTAAATGCAGAAATTCGAAAAGATAAAATCTTAAAAATGCCAATAACACGGTATACGACAAAAATACAAGTAAGACGGCTTTTCCACACGCAAAATTTACTTTGCAAAGTCTTGTTTTTTTGTGGGAGAGAAGGGGTAAGAGCTCCCTTTATAAACTCAATACTTTGCACGGTAAACTTTGCGTGTTCGGAAGTAAAGCCGTCTTACTAAAGGCTCGGTTAGCCGACTGTTAAATTCCATTATTTAACTTCAACGGTAAGAGACAGCTGATTAATATTATTATGTGAAAAGTAATGTACAGATTCAAGTTACATCTGCATAACCATTTTCATTACTTTTCACATAACAATATCGATCAGCTGTTTCCTACCGTTGCAGTTACACTCCATTAAGGTTCAGTTACCCGTCTGTAATGTAAAGTAACTGCAACGTAGAAAGCAGCTGATCGATATTTTTATATGAAAAGTAGGTTACGTTACATTACATCTCTACAACCATTTTCATTACTTTTCACATAACAATATCGATCAGCTGTTTCCTACTGTTGCAGTTACTTTACATTACAGTCGGGTAACTGAATCTTTACAGTCGGACAACTGAACCTTAACGACTGATGCTAGTAACACAACTGGGACGAACGACGATAAGAATTCGCTGCGCAAATTCGACGTGTGAAGCACAATATTGACGAATTTACTCAGCAAGTTGAGCTCTTATAAATGCTAAAGTTGTTTATTGTGTGTGCAAAGAGAGAGAGAGAGAGAGAAAATTGTTATCTCGTCGTTCATCGGCATACTAAATAGAAATAAATACATCTCAGAGTTCGTCACGCACCACGAATTTCGTTCGACGGTGGTGTTGTGTTAATTTTCACATGTTCAAATGTGTTTTATTTTTTATGACGAAAGTTTGCACCGAAAAATTCGTCGTTCGTCCTAGTTGTGTTCCTAGCATGCTGCTGGCAGAAACGTCATATGGAATAGTACCTTAAGTAGACTCAAAGAAATTTAGCTTTATTATGCTGTATTATGTCCCAGTTGGAATTTGCAGTGGTTAAAATGGTACATACGGGGAAAAAAAGATCACACTAAAGTACACAGACTGTACTGCAATAAACACGTTTAATTGAAAAAAAATTTTTATTGAGTCAATTAAACATTTAATTAAACTAAATTTTTAAACAAAAGTTGAATTGACTCAATTAAATTTTTAATTGATTTTTGTTTTTTTTTAATTAATCGCGTGTATTGCAGGAAAATTTTTGCTCTGTATAGAAACATGCGTTAGAACCTTTTATTATACCCTTTACCAACAAAAATGGTAAAAGGGTATATATAGGTTTGTCATTCCGTTTGTAATTTCTATAATATCAATAAGCGATCCATAAAATATATATATTCTGGATCCTTATGCATAGGGAAGACGAATAAGCGATGTCCGTCTGTCCGTCTGTCCGTCTGTCCGTCTGTCCGTCTGTCCGTCTGTCCGTCTGTCCGTCTGTCCGTCTGTCCGTCTGTCTGTACGTGAAATCGGTTTTCCGAAGCTCCCAGAAGAGCTAGAGACTTCGTTCTTGGACTGGTGTGTCAGAAATTTTCCAAAATAGATTGGTATTGAAATTCAGCAAAATCGGGCAGACGATTGCAGAGCTGGAAAACTTAAACTTCATTTTGCCATATAAAAGTAACTCCCGAAAACAAATTTTTATTTTTTTTTAATAAATGTACATATTTTACACTTCAGTACGACTAAAATTGGAATTTTAAATTAAAAAAATACAAAAAAATTAAAAAGACGTTTCCAGGGTTGGAAAACTTTAACTTTTTGTGTTATGTAAAATTAACTATGTCTAAAACTATATTAGTATTTTCTCGAGAACCGTAAGAGCTACAGACCTGAAATTTGGACACAGTATGTAGACCTTTGGCCGCTACAACAACAAATACATGAGAATTGGAAATTAAAGGGTGTTCCAAAACGAGCAACGAAAAATGTTAAAATCCCATGTAATATACATACAATTGTATGTATGTATGTATATACACTTGAAATGTGTAAGGTTAGTGTATTTTTATTCAGACTACAAAAATTAACACTAAAATTTAAAAAAATTGAAATTAAAGGGTGTTCCATCAGTTAATGCAATTTTGACTATGTAATTTTGACTATTTGCTGTATCTTGGAAACCGTAAGAGCAAAACTCTTGAAATTTTCAAAAACGGTAAAACTGAAAAAATAAAAAATTATAAAATCGCCAAACCGAAAAAAATCGCCAAAAACAAGAAAAAATCGCCAAAACGAAAAAAAGCAACAAATTAAAAAAATTCTAAGACTAAAATAAATCGCAAAAACAAACGGAAAAATTGCTAAAATGAAAACAAAAATCGCCAAAATGAAAGAAAATCGCCAAAATGAAAATCGCCATAATGAAAAAAATCACCAAAACGAAAAAAACCCTAAAAAACAGAAAAAATCGCCAAAATGAAAAAAAAAATCGCCAAAATGAAAAAAATCGCCAAAACGAAAAAAACCCCAAAAAACAAAAAATCGCCAAAATGAAAAAAAGCCAAAAACAGAAAAAAAAATCGCCAAAACGAAAAAAAAGCACCAAATTAAAAAAAAATTTTAAAACTAAAATAAATCGCAAAAAACGGAAAAATTGCTAAAATGAAAAAAAAAATCGCCAAAACGAAAAAAAACCTTTAAAAACAGAAAAAAATCGCCAAAATGAAAAAAAATCGCCAAAATGAAAAAATCACCAAAACGAAAAAAAACCCTAAAAAACAGAAAAAAATCGTCAAAATGAAAAAAAAAATCGCCAAAACGAAAAAACCCCTTAAAAACAGAAAAAAATCGCCAAAATGAAAAAAATCGCCAAAAAAAAGAAAAAACCTAAATAACAGAAAAAAAATCGCCAAAACGAAAAAAAGCACCAAATTAAAAAAAAATTTCTAAGACTAAAATAAATCGCAAAAAAACGGAAAAATTGCTAAAATGAAAACAAAAATCGCCAAAATGAAAGAAAATCGCCAAAATGAAAAAAAAATCGCCAAAATGAAAAAAATCACCAAAACGAAAAAAAAACCTAAAAAACAGAAAAAAATCGCCAAAATGATAAAAAAAATCGCCAAAATGAAAAAAAATCACCAAAACGAAAAAAACCCCAAAAAACAGAAAAAAATCGCCAAAATGAAAAAAAAGCACTAAATTAAAAGAAAATTTCTAAGACTAAAATAAATCGCAAAAAAACGAAAAAATTGCTAAAATGAAAAAAATCGCCAAAATGAAAAATATCGCCAAAACGAAAAAAAACCTAAAAAACAGAAAAAAATCGCCAAAATGAAAAAAAATCGCCAAAAAAAGAAAAAAAATCGCCAAAACGAAAAAAAAATTAAAAACAGAAAAAAATCGCCAAAATGAAAAAAAATCGCCAAAATGAAAAAAAAATCGCCAAAATGAAAAAAATCACCAAAACGAAAAAAAAACATAAAAAAAAGAAAAAAATTGCCAAAATGAAAAAAAATTGCCAAAATGAAAAAAATCACCAAAACGAAAAAAAAAACAAAAAAATCGCCAAAAAAATCGCGAAAAAACCCAAAAAACAGAAAAAATCGTCAAAATGAGAAAAATCTCCAAAATGAAGAAAAGCCCAACAACAGAAAAAAATCGCCAAAATGAAAAAAACCTCCAAAAACAGACAAAATCGCCAAAACGAGAAAAAAGCGACAAAACTGAAAAAATCGTTTTAACTGAAAAAAACTTCAAAAAAGCAAAAAACCTTCCTTTCGTGCGCGATTCAAAGTCGCACTTAACTGATTTTTTTTAATATTAAAGGAATTAAATGAAACTAAGTTTTTACTTATTTCGTTCTTGCTTTTTTCACTTAACATATTTTATGCATTTTTTAAAGAACTAGATTAGTATCAATAATCAGAAAAATCCAAAATTATGACTCCAGGGTTGGAAAACTTACACTTTTTGTGTTATGTAAAATTAAATAGGTCTAAAAATTTTTTTCTTTTTCTTTATAAATTGAATATATTTTATGCTTCTGAAAGAAAAGTTTGGTGTATGAAATTTTAAAAATGAAAATTATAGCTCCAAAGATGGAAACTTTAAAAAATTTTAAATTTTTTCACAAAACAAATATGTATGTACGTGTCTGTATACTATATATATGTACGTACGTTGGTAAAGGGTATATAAGATTCGGCACAGCCGAATATAGCACTCTTACTTGTTTTTATTATCTTAGCGGCAGCGTCAAATCTTTCAAAAAACACTGCTTCGCATAAATCGACTAAAACCATTATAGCCATTATTATTCCATATTGCCACAGAAATATACTTTTGCGGCAGCTTTAAAATTTTTAATTTTAGGTTTTTTTTAAGCATATTTTACGATTATTGTAGTAAATCGGCATATATGACCACAATATAAACTTTATATTTTAGGTATGAAATGCTTTCAGCATTTTTATTTTAAATCAAGCGAGGAAAATTTTTAAGGAATATCTTAACCCTGCAACGCCTCTCCGTATGACTCTTTTTTGTCGCTTTCAAAAAGGGCCAATTTCACCAAATATCATTAAATATCATTTCATATTTAAATGCCGATTTTCATGAATTTTTTTATGAAAAAAAAGTATCATTTAAATATGACTTATGATATTTAAATAATTTGGTGAAATAGGCTCTAAGTTAGGATATCACGGGTTTAAGTGTTCTACAAAAATATTCGCCATAAAATTCTACTATAGGTCTCGGAATACAGCATAGCTCAAGATTAAGCTTATACAAAATAAATCACTCGAAACTTGAAATACTTCTGAGGGTTAAAGCTGAAAAGAGACCCTATTCTTTTCGCTACGATGTCCATCTAACCGTCACAGTGTGTTTTCTCGAGAACTGTAAGAGCTACAAACCTGACATTTTGGCCGTTACAACAGCAAATATATAACAGTTAAAAATTAAAGGATGTTCTAAGGCTAGCAACGAAAAATTTTGAAATCCTATTAGCTATCCAGTTATCCAGTATTTTTATGCAATCCAACTAAATTTTAAATCAATTAAAGGGTATTCCATCAGTTAATGTAATTTTGACAGCTTGCTGTATCTTGAAAACCGTAAGAGGCAAACTCTTAAAATTTTCAAAAACGCTAAAACTAAAAAATCGCCAAAAACCAAAAAAAAACCGCCAAAAATTAAAAATCCCTAAGACTGAAATAAATCGCCAAAAAGCGAAAAAAAAACGCCAAAAACGGAAATAAATGCCATAACTAAAAAAAGTCAAAGAACCAAAAAAAAAATCAAAAATCGAAAAAAGAGCTAAAACTAAAAAAAATGCCAAAAACGCATACAAAAATCTTCCTTATAGAATTCTACTTAAAACTTTTAAACACCTGATACCAAAATTGTAAGCTTTACATGCTTTTGTAGGCCAATTCTCTATAGTACTGCCCAGTAAAAAAAATTGGAAGTCATTCTAAAGGAAGTACATTTTCATTGCTTCCAAAAAATCGATATTTTTAATTTGCCGATAGTTAGCAGAAAACCAAGTAGAAGTTTATTTTAGTCATACAAAACCTTGTAATTCCTCTCTAGTTTTAGATATTACTCACCAGAATTTTAAAAAAAATCGTTTTTTTTTAAGAAACTTATGAACTATTTTTAGTCTAAAATTTTAAAGTTATTTGCTTAAATTTACATTAAATTACTGTTTCGCGTTTAAATTCCTATAAAAAGAAACTAATTGTTAAAATAGGTAACTATTAGCAATTTTTCCTAGATGAAAATATTATCATAGAACACAAAAAAGGACATTTTTCTTAAAATCGCTTCCAATTCGGTGACCAGGCAGCGAAAAAGAGAACTTCTTGCAATGACAACCCTATGTAAAAATCATTAGATCGGATCGAAATTTGCACTACTTCCAGATCGCAAACTCTACATTTTCATGACTTTTTTGGAGTGTCTTTTTTTACGACAAGATTTCGCATTAAGAAAAATCTTCGTAACTTAGCTTTATTTCACACTTAAGGCTTGGTACTCTGTTCAAATTTGTGAAAAATGTTTATCAACATTGATTAATTCGTACGAAAAATTTCACATATAAACAACATTAGCTAGCGCCTGAAACTATACTACAATTTCTTATGTTTGTAGAAACACCCCATGTGTTTGTTGTAAATTCCATACGAAACAAGTGGCACTTAATAAGTAAAGTATGAAAACGTATGAAAACTTAAAATGTTGAAGATACGTTTCAAATGTTTATCACAAGATAAACAGAGTACTGTTATTCTTGCCAATTTTTTTATATGTACTTTGACAGCTTTTCGCGTGAAATGTTGAACAGAATGCCAGACTTTACGCAAAATAAATTATTTCAACTGCAATTGGAGAAATCATTCTTTTAGTATCCTGCAATCTCAATTACAAATCTCTTTTCTAATATTTTTCTTTTGGCTTTCAATTATTTGAAATTTATTGACCGTTTAATAAATGGCATGCGATTCATTGTATGTATTCATGAATGTGTATATGTATGCATGTATGTGTGTATGTATGCATTAATGATTGTATTTACGTATGTGTGTATTTTTGATGTTATTTCTGCTGATATTTTGAATGTTCACAAAACAAACACTTAATACATAAATATATTTATTAACATTTTTCACATTTTCTCATTTTCATTGTTATTATTTTATTTTGTTAATACAACAACATTGATGATGATGATGAAAGTACAATTTAACAACAAAAAATGAGAATATATAATTAACAACAACAGTAGCGGATCAAGCCAGATTGCAAAAAAAAAACAAAACGTTTAATGCATTTACTGGTGTGGCAGACATTTATTTAAATGATAACAACTTTTTAAAAAAATAATAAACAAAACCATTTCCACGAATGACTGCATTGCATACGAATGTTTTCGAAAGGGAAAATTTATGTAATTACATACATACATATGCACATAATTATGTAAATCTTTAAACAAAAAAGGAAGAAAAATTAATATGCAAATAAAATGAAAACATACGGAAACAGACAAAACAACGCACTTAACAAATTATATAAATACAAATATTGACGGAAAGACACCCAGTGAAAATGAAACTTTTATCAGGGACCGTAAATAACTGTTATCGAAAAAAATTTAACTCAAAAACTCCCTGTGTTAGAGTCAACGGAGACATATACTGTCATATACCAATAGATTCGTATTGGTGAGCACTTTCAGAATTTATAGGGAGCTTAAAAAAACGATCTCATCTCCACAGTTAAGAGTTATTTTTCAACGGAAAAATAAAAAATCAGATGAGAATCTTAAAAAAAGAGTTTTATTTTGCTGTCATTAGATAAAACTCTTTTAAGGAGTTTTATTTTTTCCCTCTAAAATACAACTCATTTAGTTTAATGAAGTCAAAAAAATAAGTCGCTTAAGCTTTTTTTGGTGGTTATGGCACAATATGTTTTTATTTTAATTCCAATTTATTCAATTGCAATGCAAGGTAATTGTATTGGGAGACAATTTACATAAACTTAGTTTTATTTTCGGACGGGAAAAATAAAACTCCTTAAAAGGGTTTTATTTTAGAGGGAAAATGAGTTTTATTTTATGACGGAAAAATAAAACTCTCTTTTTAAGAGTTTCATCCGACCCTTAATTTTTACGTTGAAAATTAACTGTCTTAGATGAAGTTTTATTTTTTAATTCACAAAATAACTGTTATAAAATAATTTTTTGATATCGATAACTGTTATTTACGGTCCCTGACTTTTATACATAATGAGGAAAGCAAAAATGTACTGTCCATAAAATTAAAAATAAAGAATTATGTATAAGTGAAAGAGGGCTTGATAATTACAATAACGAGTTCTAGTAATTAAGAAAGTGTCGTCTAGTGTGTCTGGTTAATGACCGGCTTCAGCAGACACTTACACCTTGTTTGTGTAAGACGTTTGAGCTAAAAATCTTGGCGTTTCTGTAACAGATTAAAGAAAAGTTGTACAAGTTTCCTTTAATCAAGCGTCTTACACAAACTGGGGGTTAATAATAACATTGATTTATAACGATCAGGTACTCGGAATTGTATTTGATTTACATATTTTTTTAACAACTTATGGCTCGATTATGGATGGCAACCGAAATTCAGAGTTGCCTTGTCAACTGAAAATGCCAATAATAAGTCTCGATGGTTCGGTTCGTTGAATCAAAATAAATAATAAAAGTGGAACTTCAAAGATTATAAAAGAAATTACTCCTCAGATTTAAAACAAAACAAAAGGAAAAAAATTACTTACTTAAGTAAATCATTTAAGAGTGTGCTTTGAAAGTAGTGTTTTTCATACGGGATTTCCCGGCAAAAATTTCCTGGGATCCCGCACATTTTCCGGGAAAGAAATCCCGGGAAATTTGTGCGGGAATTCCCGGGATATTTTGATTTTGTTATGGCAACTTAATTAGTATTTACACATTCCTTGATGAGTGTCGTTATTCGCTTTATGTGGTGCAATAATAAGGTGATGGCAATATCACAATAGCTAAAGCTTTACATCAACTAAGGGCGAGTTTCCATCTGGCACGCATGCGTTCTCATATTAAGATGCCTTTATTGGGAAAAAACAGAACGCGACGTTCAAAATTTAAACCAACTTTAAGTTTAACAAATGATTTTTTCATAAGGGGGATATTTTGTAATATTTTTTTAATAATACTCGTATAATTTCTGTTTTATAATATTGGTATCTATGTATTACTATTATATAAAGAGCAGAAACGGTGTTATTTTTGACTAATGTGTGTGTATAAAACGTTATTATTTAATCGATCTCATGAATTATAATTTGGTTTTGTTGAAATAAATTAAATTTAAGAATATTTTGTATTGTTTTGTACTGGGCGGGAGTTCCCGGGATTTCCCGGGAAACCGAAAAATCTTTCCCGCTTTCCCGGGAAATGAAAAAGTCCGGCAAAAGAAAAAACTCTATTTGGAAGCTATAATAGACAAAGTTATAGTTGAGTAAACGCAGCAAACTGCACACAAATATGTTCCTAATATATTACTAAAATTCGCTTGGGAATAAAATAAAATTTTTAGTTGGAGTCCGAAATGGTGTAGGAGTTCATACTCGTACAATTGCCACAAGAAAATTTTTGTCTTCTGTACACACTTATATGCTGCTGTAATTATGTACAAATTTTCTATATTTGGTTCATTTATAATTAAATCTGTTTTACTTGGGCGTTGAAATGTTGAGTGTTATAATAAAATACAAAATGATGTCCGCAGATCAAAAGCTTCATGATGCAGCTAATGTACTTAAAATTATGTGTTATTTTATTTAATACAAATTTCATTAAAATTTAACTTAAGAAAAAATATAGAAAATGTATATTTGCAAAGTTTTAATTGATGTGAAACCATACATATCGCATTTTTACTCAAAGAACATCGTAACTAAAAAAAAACAGTTTGCCAGAAAATGTCATTTCTAGGGTTCCGTACAGCAAAGGAGAAAAGGAACGGGTGTTCTAAAGCGAGCAACGAAAAATTTTGAAATTTTAATGTAATAGACAGACAATTATATATAGACACTTGCAATTTTCAAAGTTAGTGTATTTTATATGCGGACTGCACCAATTAACACTGAAATTTAGAAAAAAAATTAAAGGGTATTCCATCAGTTAATGGAATAGTTAGTTTTAACTATGTTATTTTGACAACTAGGTGTATATTGGAGACCATAAGAGGCAAACTCTTAAAATTTTCAAAAACGCTATAACTAAGAAATCCCAAAATAAAAAAACCGAAAAAAACCGAAAAAATCGTCAAAACGAGAAAAAAGCACCGAAACTTAAAAAAATCGCCAAAAACCCAACAAAATTTGCCAGAAATGGAAAGAAATGCCAAAACTAAAAAAAAGCTGAGAACCGAAAAATTACCAAAAACGACCAAAAAGCGCCAAAACTATGAAAAATCGCCAAACCTAAACAAATTCGCTAAAAACTGAAAAAGTTTACTGTGTACTGAAAAATTGTTTAAAATAATTATAATGAATCGAAAATTGATCGAATTTGCTATTTAATTACATTTTTAACGATATTCGCTGTAGGTTAATGTCAGCTGTGTCGTTATTTAAGCGACAATAATTTATGCGCTGTTAATTTTATGGACAAAAATCAACAGAAAATATCAGGTGCGCGTACTATCGTTAAAAAGAACTTACAGAATCACAAAATCGTTATTGCAAGCGACAAAATGTATAAGCAAAAATGACGATTGTCGGATCGTTAAAAGTTACTGAATCGCACCACAGATACGATATTCGATTATATAGACTAAATTTCGTATAGTATTACATACATATGCAGTGTCCGTGTGGAACCCACGTGTGCGTGTCAAAGTCGCACTTTATTGAATTTATCGTTTTTCATATTTTGTAAAACAAGATGTGATGATAAGAGAAATAAAATTTTCTTTTTTATTTTTTTTTTTTGAGTTATGACGTTGTTTGAGCAAATGAGCGGTACGTACATGCACAAGAATTTGATTTAATTTCTCAAGATATTTTTCATATTCATCTAGTATGCATTTAAAGACGTCATTGATCATTAGCTACCGATTGTGATGCTAGTTCGGTTCGAAGGACCATAAAGAAGTTTAAAGTTGCTGATTGTACGTGTTTCTTTTGTCTTGTTGATTAAAAGTATCATTATTTACTATAGTTAGGTTCGAAGTATCATAAAATATTTCGTAGTTGGTAAATAAACGTGTTGCTTGTGTCATTAAAGTTCGATTTACTCTATCACGCACCTGAGTCGCCAAATTTAGCTCCCTGGGATTATTTTCTATTTCTGAATTTAAGAAAATTGCGCGATGGCAAGCGACTTCCACAACTATGCAGATGTAGAGTCTGCTGTTGGTGACTATTTTGAGAAGCTACACAGTTATTACTGTAAGCAGGATGTCGAAGCTACTTAATGTCGCTGGGAAAAGTGTATCGATTTAAAAGATTATATTGAGAAAAAAAGAAAACATTTGTTGTGTTTTCTTAGTTAGGTCAGCTAATTTTTGGAAGATCCTTGCATGTTTTTTACATTCTATAAAATTATTTGAAGTAATCGTGTTATTGGAAAATTGTAAAAACCTTACACGATTACTCGGGCAATATTAAGATTTCCAAATCGTTTAATTCTTTACTTTAATTGAACACTCTACTTTTTGTGTATGTACTCGTATATAGTAGAGATGAGCGCAACACATTAAAAAGTACACAGCATTGTATTTTATTTGAAGACCAAATATTATTTGTAGTAGTAATTGAAATTAATCGTAAAGCAAATGTTGAGAACAATGAAACAAAAACGCACAAAATCTTTATACAAAAGTTGAATTGACAGCTGTGTCAAGGTTGCAATATTTTTATTTCATATAAATTTAAGTTATTAATAATAAATATATCCATGGGATATATTCGGCCCGTTTCTGTAAACCGATCGGTTTGAATTCGCACGATATTAAAAAACTAACTCCGACAATAGAAATATTTTTTTTTTTAATTTTTTTAAGTTTGTTTTTATATAGATTCTCAAATGTCATACACAGAAAAAAACTGCCTCATAGAATCAAGAAGATTTTCTCTATGAAACGTTTTTAGGCAAATGCCCCAGCAGAAAGAAGCGAAGTGTTTTTCATAGAAATTCCGTATTGTTTTTATGTGGTAAATCTTATTAATTTTATCAAGAATAAAAATACATAAAACCAAGAAGAAATCTTATTATTCACAACGGTTTTACTCAATTTCCGTTATTTTTGGCAACAAAAAAAAAACAATCCATAGAGAAAAACTTCTTGATTCTATTAAGTTTTCTTATAAATAGTAAGCTATAGGGATTTCTTATTGATTTTATTAGGTTGCCTTCTTGGTTTTTTCAATAGGGTTTTCTTCTTGTTTTTAGTAGGTTCCTATATGAGTTTTCTTCTTGATTTTAGTAGGTTCCTATATGAGTATGTGTAAAGCATCTTATTGATTTTTTTAAATAAGGAAATCTTCTTGATTTTATGAGGTGTCTTGTTATTTCATATCTATATATTGTATAAGAATGTTTGCAAAATAATTTCAATGGTTATTCAGTCTGCGTGTTAGCATATTGGGTAGAGTGCTTGCCTATCAGGTAGAAGCTGGTTCAATACTTCGTGAGTAACTTAGTTAAGAACATAACCTAATGTGTATGTATGTATGTATAAATAAATAACATCTACAGCATACTACATACATACATACATATGTATGTGGTATAGAATTTAAATGAAAATACATAAGTACAGAGAATAAAGACGCAGTTTTTTATTGAAAAAATCAATAAGTTTTCCTCATAAAAATTACAAGATTTCTTCTTGATTTTTTCAAAAAGGTTTTCTCTATGAAATTAATGAGATTTCCTTATTGAAAAAAACCATAGAGATTTCTTATTAATTTTGTTCTATTTTATGAGGTATTTAGTAGGCACTGTTTTCTCTGTGTATCTGAAAGAAAATAATTGTGTATGATTTTAAACACGTTTGCAGGCCCATCATTAATTTTTTGAAAACGAGAAATTTACTCGGATTCGGTTCACAGAACAGAGCCGATTATTTGAATTATTTATTGCTTAAAGTGTTAAATTAATAAATCATACAAATTAGAACAACATCACAAGCGAAGTAAACCGCTCAAAAAATCTGTGTTATTACACACATTGTCACACTTGTTTTTCATTTCACACCATTGTCACACGGTATGCAATACTGTAATTTGCTTTGGCACTACAATATATAATATCCTTGCTTGGTAAATAAAAAAATGCAGTTGCAAGCTGTTGATAAAAGGCAATAACAATGTTATTGTTCTCATAAAATCAAGGGCAATAAATAAAATAGCAGCTCAATAATGTACAACATGTAGTTCAAGCAAGCAAATGTTGTTTGTGCCCGCCCATCACTAGTGTAAACAATCAATATGAAAGTAATGCAAATTTAAGACGTCATGTTACATTTCTTAATGTTTTTTTTTCAATCCATATTTAACTTCTTAACTACTTTTCATGTGACCTTAAGTGTATTTAAACGCATTAAGCACAATAAACCGTTGTTCTTTCCTCTCTACATACAACTCTTCTTTTGGCAAAAATAATTTTTCGAATTCCTGCCATTTTACCATTAAAAATAACCAAATTCTTTGCTTATTATGTAAAGTAACTTTAAATCTATGGAAAGATTTATAGTACATATAGGAAGAAATACTTGAAATATTTTTTTTCTCAACATTTTTAGTCGTTGTGTAACAATATTTAAAACTTTATAGTTTTGAATGCAGGACAACCGGCCGGCAGGCAGGCAGGCAGGCAGGCAACCCCAAAGTTACGTCAACGTCAGTAACAGTGGTAACAGAAGCTTCATTAATTTACTGCTGCTTAACATCAATTATAAAAACCTTAAAATAATTTGTTCATTCTTTTAGGTTGTGTATTTTTCCTCAACAAAATAGCCAAGATGAAAAAGAGAGGTAAATGTTTTTGATTTAATTTTTTTTCTTCTTTTTTGTACAAATAAATAGTACGAACGTACTTACAGCAAAGAAATATAAAGTGAAGAAATGAAAATTAAATGAAAAAAATAAAAAATAAATTCTGTGCAAACAGGCCTTCATGGTTCTTTGAATTTTAATTGGTTTGCAAGCCAAAATCATCATCAGCTGCTGCTGCTCTTGTAAGAATACAGCAAGCAGTTGCTAATATTAAAAAAATAAGGAAAACCTAAAGAAAATTAAAAAAAAAAAACATTTAAAGTGGACTAACGTTTGCAAAGGTATATGTATATAACGTTTGCAAAGGTATAAACTATATATACAATTGTATATGTATGTATGTATGTATTTTATGTCTGCACAGTGGCTTGGTGAGCTAAGAAATGCAAGGAACTTTCTAACGAACATTGGAATACATAGATTATACTTTAAAACAGCTACGTCCAAGCACATATATTTGCATTTGAGGTAAGCAGCTTTGAAAGCTCTTAAATGTATTCTTGATTCTTTGTCTGTTGTGCTGTTGTTGTGGATGTTGTACTCTCGTCGGTGTGGAAGCTCAAAAGCTCTTTTATAAAAGTTTGCACATTGTGCATATGGCTTATGCATTAAACACATTGACCACAGCAAGCTACCGACTACCAAATATCAAGGATAGAATACACATGTTTATATGAGAATGATTCTTTTGAAGACAGCAAGGCAATAGGGCGACAGGTTGTTGTCTATGCTGATTTTGTCGTTGTACTACAATTAAACTAATTTCTTTTTCTCTGGCTACAATGAGCAAATGCAGTGTTGCCAGTATAATACAAAATGGTGAATGAACGATACCGTACAATTATTTCATACTATTTACCAGAAACAATATCCAAAAATTTATGTAAAGAATAAATTGATTCATTATTGTACTTTTATGTGAAATAAGTACATTTTAAAAGAGTAATTAATTTTTATAAATGCAAAATATGTATATGAAAGTGGCAATACTGAACTATGTATATGTATTTGAATATCAGCTGCAGATGGTGCTGCTGCCGTCTCCAAAATAATTAAGTAGCTGGCTACGAGGCGACAGATGCTGCTAGCGGCATTTGAAGTCGTGTGTTCGTGTAGCCTGCTGTCGTGAATGTGTTTAATGCATTAGACGTACCTGCTTAAAAATATTAACTTTTCAGACACCGGTATTCATAAACGATTGGTAAGTAAAGACAGAGAAATTCGAATACGAAATTCGTACATTTAAAACAACATTGACTTTAATAAACGTTTATGAATACCGGTGTTAAAAAAATAATCATTACTCTAAAACTCTTTTTGGAACGTGACGTACAAAACGGCTACATGAAATAAGGCCCAATGAAATAAGGCCCAAACACAAAAATGAAATAAGGCCCAAATAAAAGATGAAATAAAGCCCAAAATAAATGAAATAAGGCAAAAAACAAAAATAATGAAATAAGACCCAAATAAATTGAAATAAGGCTCAAATAAAAAATTAGATAAGGCCCAAACATTTAACTTATTTTTTAGAATAAAAATAAGGACTTTTACCACCATGGTGTTTCCCGAGACGGCGTAGCCTAGTAATGATTTTCTGGATTGCAAAGTTTTCTTGCTTAATAACATTTTTCTGCATTGCCGACCTTCGGCCGGGCTTAGGGATTTTCTCCACCATGGTGTTTCCCGAGACGGCGTAGCCTAGTAATGATTTTCTGCCTTGCAAAGTTTTCTTGCCAATAATGTGTTCCTGCACTGGCGGCCTTCGGCCGGGCTAAAGGATTTTCTCGACCATGGTGTTTCCCGAGACGGCGCAGTCTAGTAATGATTTTCTGCCTTGCAAAGTTTTCTTGCCAATAATGTGTTCCTGCACTGCCGGCCAAAAATGTTTTAAAATGAAATAAAGCCCAAAAAAATGAAATAACACCCAAATGAAATTATTTGGGCCTTATTTCATTTTTACGTTTGGGCCTTATTTCATTGGGCCTTATTTCATGCAGCCGTACAAAACTATATAAAATGAATTTTTTTTTGAAAATGAAAATATACTGGTGAATACTGGTTACAAATACTGGTAACAACTACATAGCATAATGGTGCTGCAACTGTGGATGTTTTTGATTTCCGGTGTTGCCGTAATTTTCCTGATTTGGAGAATCGGTTCGTGGCAAAGATAGCTGAAGGTGTCTCTGCTAACTAATATTATAAATGTCAAAGTAAATTGTAAATTTTAATAAAATTTAAAACATAGATAGATATAAGTCTGGATGGACTCATATGGTTTATGTTTCTTAAAAACTAGGAGCCTGAGGTGAGGTAGGGGGAAATTTCTCCTCCCCAGAGAAAATATGTATATAACCGATTTTGATGAAATTCAAAACATAGATAGAACTAAGTCCAAAAGAAGACAAAGGCTATACATGTTTTACAAAACTAGGAGCCTGAGGTGAGGTAGGGGGAAATTTCTCCTCCCCAGAGAAAATATGTATATAACCGATTTTGATGAAATTCAAAACATAGATAGAACTAAGTCCAAAAGAAGACAAAGGCTATACATGTTTTACAAAAATAGGATCACGAGGGGTGATAGGGGGAAATTTTTTTCCTCTTTGTATCTATCCGATTTTAATGAAATTCAAAACATAGACGGATCTGATTCTAAAAGAAGACATAGGCTGTGGACTTTTTTTAAATATATGATCATGAGGGGTGGTAAGGGGAAACGTATATGAAACTATCTAAGCTACTTGGATTACATTTTTCTTAGATAGGACCACGGAGGAGGGCAAGGGGAACTTTCTTTCCCTTTGAAACTAGCTATCCGATTTTTATGAAATTCAAAACATGGATAGATTTGAGCCTGGAAGGGCACAAACACAGGAACCCTATTGTTTTCGCTACGCTGTCCCTCTGTCTGTCACAGGCTATTTTGTCGAGAACCGTAAGAGCTACTGACCTGAAATTTGGACACAGTGTGTAGAACTTTCTAATATACATACATACAATTGTATGTGTGTATATGCACTTGAAATTTTTAAAGTTAGTGTATTTTTATACAGACAACAACAATTAACACTAAAATTAAAAAAAATCTAAATTAAAGGGTGTTCTATCAGTTAATGTAATTTTGACTATGTCATTTTGACAACTTGCTGTATCGTGGAAACCGTAGGAGCCAAACTCTTGAAATTTTCAAAAACGGTAAAACTAAAAAATCCTAAAATTATAAAATCGCCAAAACAAAAAAAAATCGCCAAAAATCAAAAAGAATCCCCAAAACTAAAAAAAGCGCTGAATTAAAAATAAAAATTCTAAAACTAAAGTAAATGGCGAAAAACCGGAAAAATCACCAAAATGAAAAAATGGCCAAAATGAACAAAATCGCCAAAATGAAAAAAATCGCTAAAATGAAAATAATCGCCAAAATTAAAAAAAAAGTCGCCAAAAACCAAAAAAAAAATTCCCAAAACGAAAAAATGCGCTGAATTAAAAATAAAAATTCTAAAACTAAAGTAAATGGCGAAAAACCGGAAAAATCGCTAATGAAAAAAATCGCCGAAATGAAAAAAATCGCCAAAATGAAAATAGTCGCCAAATTGAAAAAAAATCGCCAAAATGAAAAAACGCCAAAAATCTAAAAGAAATCGCCAAAACGAGAAAAAAAGGACAAAACTAAAAAAAATCGTTTAAACTGAAAAATAACGCGATATTAAAAAAATGCTCAGAACCGAACGTACGGAACCCTTCGTACGCGAGTCAAAGTCGCGCTTTACTGAATTTATTTATAAATTACTTAAGAAGTTGTATTTAACGACTTTTGTTGCAAAATTGTAAAATGTATAGTAAGAGTATAAAAATAAGAATGAAAATAGAGGCAACCAAATTAGCTTTTTTACACCCTCCCTAAGTCTATAAAACTGGTTAGTTGGTTGCTTTTGCGGCATTGCAACTGGGACAAGGTATCACATAGTTTATTTCAACTCTTGTCATGTATTTCAAGATTTTATTTGTTTTTAATTTTTATTTCTTACATTTTTTATACATATATATTTCTGTTTTTTTTTTTTGCTTTCTAACATTTAAAGAAATAATGCAACAGAAAAAAATCTTATGAAAATACTTGAATGTTATTCGACGTTACACTCTAATGTGGCAACATACATTTCGTTTTTCATTTAGTCAAAAGTATGAAAATTGTTGCGAGTTTAAAAGAAAATTTATACAAGAAATGAATAATTTATATAGTATAGATTTAATGTGTGGCGACACTTTGCAAACGCACATGTATGAAAATGCACAAGCCACTAAACACCCAACAAGCGGAATGAGTGGCAGAGCTGTAATGGAATGACTAAGAATTTGCTAATTAGGGAATGTGTACGAAAAGTTGATTCGCAGGTAGTTTAAAAAATTTACATTACCAAATTTTATTTATGATATTTCATGAAATTTGTTGCAAGAAAATTTTCCGATTTGCTAATAGGATGGTGCGGTAGGTCGAGAAGAGGGAGACCAACAAATTTTAAAAATCCCTAATTTTGTACCATCTTCTTTTAGTGTTTTTTTTTTTGCCAAAATGTCATTTTATGTGAAATTATAAATTTATGTAGGGCTCACAGAGATATGTTCTTATGTAATGTTTAGTGTCTTGCATTATTAATTTCAAGGTTCAGCGGCATAGACATGTTTTGTATAAAGCAGGGTGCGGAGAGTGCTAGAATTAAACTCGCTCGCAAATGAATTCAATTCGAGCGAGTTTTATTTTTTGTATTGAAATGAGCTACTCTTGTCTGCTCGCGAGTTAAAAAAATAAAACTCGCGAGCGCATTTAATTTTTGAGAATCGAAAATAGGACTCGCGAGAAGAATTCAAATTTTAAGAGTCAAAAATAAAACTCGACTCGCGAGTCGAGTTAAAAAGAATTATTCGCGAGTTTTATTAATTTTGTTTGCTCAAATTCTGTTCGCTATAGGTCGAAATGTTGAAATTATATTTTATTACTGACAGGTAAGCATTTGCATAACTTTTCATGAAGCACAAACCTTAAAACACTTGAAAAATACCTCATGACATGAAAGTTAGAACGAACATTTTTATATGTATATGCATTTGTAAGTACTATGCTTTTCAAATCCGCATATAAATACACATACTTTTTCCAATAAACAAAAAAAAATTTTTTGTAATAACTAAAAGTTTTGAATTCGTTTATGCTCGTTTTGCACTCTTTTAAAATTTGTGCTTACGAGTTTTAAAATAAAACTCGCGAGTACAAATTTTAAGGCGAGTCATTTAATGCTTACGAGTCGAGCACAAATAGAGTACGATCGATTTGTGCTCGCGAGTTCTAATTTTGAACTCGCGACCACAAATTTTAAAACGAGCGAGTTAATAAAAATTGTGCTCGCGAGCCGAATTTTTCCCTACCCTGGTATAAAGCAAATGATCAAACAGAATAAGTCCGCAACTTCAGGAAAAATCGCTGTCAAATTAACAAAGCCCATAATAAAATCTAAGGCAGTAACTTCAAATGCTCTCTAATTTTTGTTTTATTTTCTTTTGTGCTTATTTTTCTTTGTAGTTTTGTTCACAAAAGGTATGAAATTTATTGAAAGTATGGTAACATGTTTGAGAGAATATTTATTTATATGTGAGAGCATAAGAAAAAACGTTCTCAAAATAAAATAGATTCTATCTATCGACTGCTTTCTGAGGCTAGTTTTTTGTGTCATTTTGTATGGAAAATGTGTTTATGCCCCAATTCTGTTTGATCATCAAGAATCTCAAAAGACGATTACACTCTGAGCCCATATTCAGAATTTGCATAGATTTTTATTTTATTTTTTTATGTACTCCCCCCACCGGTTACGATTTAATTCCTTTACATACCTGATCGAACAGTGTAATCAAAAAAAAGTAATTTAGCCACTCAAGAAAATATCTGGGTAGCACAAACGGTAGCCAGATACTTATGCATACCTACATACAACATAAATTCATACATACATGCATACATACACATGTAAATATGTATATGATGACAAAAGCCGTGCATAGACCATTTTGGGGAAAGTGTTTCCTCCCATCGAATGTCTGCTGCCAGCCTCAAAGACTAACAAAATAAAAGTGTTTAGACCCACCAGAAGAAAAGAGCTAACAACGCCGTGTGTATACGACATAATAAATACGTTGCATTACAATATAAAACTACATTTGGTACGTGTAAGAACTGTAAAAGAAAATATACATATGTATCAGAGAACAGCAATGAGTAGTGAAAAAGTGAGCAGAGTTGAATAATGACTTATAGTTTCTTGTACTTAAGCGCAACTCATACTTATTGCAATGTTGTCTATGAATCATATTCACTCGAAGTGCGTATCGAACTCATACTTAGCAACATTTATGACGTTGTTGATTTTGTCTCTCCTTAACTCAATGCCTATGGACGATGCAAAATAGGTATGATTCACAATGCGAACTTCGCATATGAGCATTAAAGTTCTCATTATGCGAATATGTGTTTTGCTGTTGCTTTTTTTTTTTTTGCAGGAATTGAAAAATGACCCTATTTTCTACTATTGTATACTACTTGCATGAGTTGAGTGAGCTGAATCAATGTGGGTGGTATAAGTATTTTCCTGAAATTAGAAATCACACTGAGGTGATTTACGAGTGTGAGTGTGGTATGACTATGATGTCGACGTCGACGTCGCATTCATATTTATTTCAACCTATACTTATAAATCAATGTCATCGTGAGTATGCGCAAATCAGAGTAGTTGAGTTAAAATTATGTCTACTCACTTATATTTAAAATTTAATGAGTCAGTATGAATAGCGAAAAAGTGATTCATTGCCAATCACTGATATGTATGTGCTATTAGATGATTTTTAAGTTTTAGTAAATCTGATTTACGCCAAATATATTTGCAGCATTAATTATAGTTGTAAGTAAATTTTCTATTACATTAAGTGCGAAAAATATGCAGCTGCATTAATCTTTAGATTAAATATAGAATATTTTTAATTAAATTTATTGTAGCGATTTAAGTTTTTTAATTATTTTTTTTTTCTTGTCATTATTATTGCATTTATTTTTTGCGTTAGTTTCATATGAGTGTCGCAAAAATTTAGAGGAGAGTAAAAGACGTTAATGAGTTTTTAAATTACATCAATATAAATTTGCAATAGGGATTTTAATTTGGCACATGCAATTTAAATAGAAACTTTGTTGCGTGCATAAAAAAACAGCGAGAAATAATTCTTTTTAATTATGTGGTAAATTGAAAAGATCTCCTTCAATTTCCTGTCAAATACTAATCAGAGTGTGGGTGAATGAGGCTAATAATAGAGCATATCAAACTTTTAGTGGAATTAGTAGGATTGAAGTGTGCTGGCATCAAAATTAAGATTAGATGGCATGAGTTTTTGAATATTGGAAATATTTATACGTGAGCTTTAAGCAATGTAAAACTTTGAGGTGAAATTTTTTTTCAAAAGGATTCTATCGTTATATAATTGACCGATCTGGCAGCTCTATTAGCAGTATTCTCCTCAAAGGGAAATATGGGATGGTGAATCCCATAAAAAAAATCGTTCTGGCTGCGAGTTCGCAATGAATTTTAGAAACGGGAAGAAGTTTTGTAAAGCTTTAAAGTTAATCGCAAGTCAACATATTTACCGCAAACTTTAAGTTCCGAATGAATTTTGTTTAACTGTAAGGTGGAAAAAATTCTTTAGTGTACCACCGCGTTGCACCACCATAAAATTTACTGTGTGTGAACTAAAGAGATTCATACTCCATGAAAAAAGATGTTACAGGGAATTATTGTTAACAATCGTGAACTGTATTTACTAATCATGTCCTTTTGTACTTAATTCGACGGAGAGTATTGAAATTATGCGATGTAATAATTCAGTTCACCTGCAAAAATAAAGTGAACAAAACCAAGGGAAAAGTGATATGATCCTCGTGAAAAACATTATTCATGATAACATTTCTAGGGAACAATTATTTACGATTGCAATTTGGCGAAAAAAGGGAAATATTTTGAGGGAAAAAATCTTGACGATAGGTGAATATCGAATAGTATAATTTCTCATTACGGCTCGGCAGATAGGCTCCGTGAAGTCTGATGGTTAAAGGAAATGGTCAACAGACTACCCTTTAGTATCTTTGGGATATTAGAAGCTTTAAGAAGTCATAAAGTTAAATCTATAAGTTTCCTTCAAATGCAAAAATGAGATAAACTCATACAGGTATTGTGGAGACATCGAAATAATATGGATTCCAGAACATCAGGGTATCGCTGCAAATGAAGAGGCGAAAAAGCTGGCAAAGATGGGATCATTACTGGAAAATATCCCACTAGAAAACGACAAACCTTGAATTCAAAAACGAACTAAATCAATAAGCAATGGATAAACACATCGGAGATTTGCAGAGCTCTACTGTTTTAAGAGTGGCCGATATTAACTGGGGAAACCCAAAAAGTGAAAAGACAAAAGAGGTTCCAGTTTAAAAAAAAGGCCAACACTTCGTTAACATAATAACAGCACATACAGAGTTAAAGAATCATGTGCTTCGCATGGATAGGGTTGATGATATAACATGTGGAGCTTGCCACGAAGATAATGAAACTCTCGCAACACTACTTGTGTCAAATGAGAAGATAAATGTGCTATCTGGAAAGTACACCAAATATGGAATATCTCAGAGATTCGGTGCCTCGTTTCTGTAAGGAATGTGAGAACTTTTCGAATCGAGAAAATTGTTATCATCCTGTGAAAAACAGGGTGAATAAGAAAAAAAACTGTATTTTTATGTGAGTAACCCTGTGTAAAATAGGACAACAAATATAATTATTTACTTTTTCTCGATGCGAGAACTTCTCACAAGTTACAGAAATGGGGTACAGATTGGAAAAACATTGAGGAAACTACATCTGTTCTTAGCCCGACCAAGTTTAATAGGTTTAAGATTTATTTATTGGAACCTCATCCCACAACATGTCACAACCTAACCTAACCTAAATAAATCACCCTTATTCCAATTGTCGATACTATCGACATCACTTTAACAGAATACCAAAAAATTGAGGCTTGTTTACTCGCGCTCGAGAACAATTTTTTGCTATTGATAGTCTATTTCTGTTCCCTAAGATCTAGAAAATAGTTTGAGCCTGCCAACAGGAGTCAGTTGTTTTCGAAAACGGGTACACAAAGCCCAATTTTTTGGTATCGTGTTAAAGTGATGTCGATGTCGACAACTGGAATAAGGGTAAATATAAACTTTGTTTTGAGACACCCTATACTAAATCCAAATCAACTTTACAACAGATTATTGCGAGAATTTACACTGGCTAAGATTTATCGCAATATTCTAATTAAGTGCCGCTGTGGCTGAGTGGTAGCGTTGCTAGCCTCTCAGTCCAGAGGTCGTGGGTTCGATTGCCGCCATTGACCTTGGGTGTTTTCATTAGACGAGCTAAACGCACATAGTTGGTTTAATGGAAATGTCAATAGAGGCTATAACTCACTATTCTACACAATCGCATGATTTTCGAAAAAAAAAATACAACCCTGATCTGATGTATGATTATTGTCTTTTGAAAATGTTGATAGACCAGGGTTGTATTTTCTCAAAAATCGCCCGATTGTGTAGGACAGTATATCACGGTCTTAAGTAAATTCGCTTTATTAAGTGTGAGGAAAGTTTATATCCATAAAAAAAATCTTTATTTGGTTACGTCAAAGTCTCAACGACGGAGAATTGCAAGAACTTAAGCCAAATGGCTATCGGTTGCGTCTTATATTCGGTCAAAGTATTGAAAATATGTACATAGGTATATGTACTGAAAATCCGGTTCATCATAATATTATGTTCTTTGCTAAAGCTAATTTTTTCAACAAATAAAATTATCTAATAGTTATGCAAAATTATTCGTTTGTTTTATTAAAATAATGCAAAAAGCATTATACGAGTAAAATAAATTTTTTGCATATTTTTAAACTTTCAAGCATATTCCATTCATTTGAATAATTGAGCAAAATTTTCTTTTTTTTATGTTTTAGGTTAAAATATGGTTTCAAAATCGTCGTACCAAATGGAAACGCCAAGATAATGTAACCAACTCCGAGGCAGCCGAGGTAAAATCGGCAAATCATGGCAAATCAACAACATCATCGGCAACATCTACATCCTCAACGACAGCAATAACAGATAATGCAACTGGAAAAGCAACGGCAACAGCAAATGATTCAGTAACCACAACAACATCATCAGCGAATCCTGAAGGTATGGCAGTGGCAACAACCAAAAAGAATTCACACAACTCACCTGGCAGCAATAGCAGCAACAACAATAATAGTAATAACAACGTTAGTAGCAGCAATAGCAACTGCAGCAATATTGAGAGTAAACGAAATATTGCAAATGAATTAAGTGCAAAATTAACCGCCAAACAAGCGACAAAAATCAAAAAACAATTGAATGCAATACTAGAGAAAACCTCGAAAAATGCTGCAGGCACAAAGAGCGAACACAGCAATACTGCAACTAAATCGGGTAGCGGCGGCACATTAAATATTTCAACTGCAGACAAAGCATCAATTAATACAAAGGCCATGGATAGAAGCTCAATTGCCAAAGAACAGACAGCACCACTAGCAGGAGCATCAAATGCAACCACCCACAACAATCATCGCCACCAACACCATCACACACATCACAATCACAATCACAATCATCATCACAGTCACAATCATCGTCATATACCACATCATCATCATGCTATTCCATTAACGGTAGAGCCTGCAGCACCCTTGGAACAGACTGAAAAATTAGATATCAAACTCGAAGAGTCACCGCAACATCGTGAACTGCAATTAACGTTGCTGAGAGCAGCACATGGTCAAAGTCCGCACTTTGGTGAAATGGATTTTGAAAGTAAATTGGCTGCATCAAAAATTTCAAATGCTTTGGCAATGGCCAAACTGAATGTTGGTGAAATTAATAAATCATTGACCGCTAAAGAAAAATGCCATAAGAAAGATGAAAATGCTGATGCAAATACAAATGCATTTAGCAAAGATGAAAATTTACAAAAATTAAGCATATTTAATATAAAACAGGAAACTAAGCCAACAGCAATTAAATGTAAAGAGGAAAATAATGAAGTTAATGATGAGCAGGTCGAAGTCGAAGCTGCAGCTGAAGGAAAAGCAAATTGTGATAGTATTAAAGATCAGCAGCGTGCAGACGATGATAAAGATCATCAAATGGAGTTTGAAGATTTTATTGAGAATAAAAATGTATTGGCGCATAACAATGAAACAGTAGATGCTGACAACGATGCTAAAATGAAAGAAATTTAAAATTTACTTAAATTCAAAAATATGATATTGAAAAAGATCTTCCAGACGAAAAAGAAAAGTTAAATATGTGCCAAATATAAATATGTATGGAGGAAATTAATTTAATATTGTGTATCCATATTGAATTAGATATTAATATTATTTTTTTATATTTTTCTTCTACAATTAATATGTAGACAAGTGTACATAAGCATATGTGTATATATCTTTTACTATGATGTAAAATTAATAACTCATTTTCGTTGCTTTGCTAATAACTTTGATTGTAAAAAAACTGTTTAGTTGAAGTTTGGACAAATTGGAATGTTAAATTTATTTATTTAGTTATTGATTTTAAATTTTCACAAATGCGACGAGCTTGTTCATGAATTCATTCATCACTGTGCTGGTTTTGTTAATCAGCTGTTTGTGAATTTTGTAACTTATTCATACATTGTTTCACAAAATTGAAGGCAAATTAAATACAGCTACAAGTATTAATTGTAACTCTGCGCTTTTCACAAAGTAATCATCGAACATTATTGTAGGGCAAAGAACTAGTTTTCAAACAAATGGTTCGTTATATTCAGCACAAGCTTTGTAAACAAAAATCAGCTGATTAGCAATCTCGCTAAAGGCTCAGTTAGCCAAACGTAATGGAATGTAAATACAACAGTAGCAACAGCTGATCGATAAGGGGAATATATACTCGTCGAAAGGTATAAGTCTCTTCTTTCTATATCCATTAATAAATTTTAAATCGGTTGATATTCAACTAAGTTAGAGACTGCTGAGTACATTGAGGTGCTGCATCAAACCAATTTTTTACTTGTGACTCAAGATTTTGTAGGTGTTTAAAAAAATTCAACAACAAATTGTTGTTTTACTCGACAATACGAGTGCATATCGGAAAAATAGTATCACATCCCCCAGTGTTGTTTAGCATTGTAATGAATTTTCGAACAGGCTCAAGTCTCGCAAAACAAACTAAATACAAAACTAGTAACAGCTGTCAAAATAGCGCACATATCAAGCAGCATTGCCAACTTAAAGCTCCATGCCTTTCAAAAAAATACACTAAGACATTTTAATATAAGGTAGACTTGCCTCAATTCTCTTTTGAAACTGAGTTCTCGTCAAGGCGAATTGACACCAGTAGTGCGATTCAGTCACTTTTAACGATCCGACAATCGTAATTTTTGTATATACATTTTGTCGGTTGCAATAACGATTTTGTGATTCTGTAACTTCTTCTTAACGATAGTATGCAGCTGATATTTTCTTTTGATTTTTGTCCATAAATAACGACACAGCTGACATTAACCTACAGCGAATATCTTTAAAAATGTTACTGAATAGCAAATTCGATAAATTTTCGTTATAAGTATTTTAACGATGTGATCATCGTTAAAAAAGTTAGTGAATCGCACTACATGTGATCTTGATTCAGGAAATGGTGATTTGCTGTTAATTGCTCTTGTGACAACAAATATTCATATATGCATTTTATACAGAGTTGACAAATCGAGATCACCTGGTATGAATTCGCCTTGGTAGTTGTGTTATAAAAAATATAAATAATGTGTGTTGACAGCAGAAAAAGGTTCAAATTACAAGCGGCAAAAAAAGTCAGCTGGGCTGTCGACACAACCTGATATGAATTTGCTTTTAAATGCGTTGTACGTATTTTAATGCAAATCAAGGTGAATCCGTATCAGTGACTGAATTCTGTAACTTTTTGCGAACCGAAAATCGTAATATTTATCGACATATTTATTCGCTTGCGGTAACGATAATGTGGTACCGTAATTTCTTTTTTACCATAATCTCCAGCTTTATCTTACTCAGCATTTAAATCAATATTATGTGCTATTTCTGTATAGAAAATGTGAAAATAAGCGAAACGCACAAGGAATAATAAAGAAAAACTCAATGAATTTGATCTTCTGACTCAATTTTTTTGTGCTCCCACCGACAGCGAATATCGTTAATATATGTTACTGAATAGCAAAGTCGATAAGTTTTCGTTATATTTATCATAGCGATACGATTATCGTAATAAAAGTTACTGAATGCAGGTACAGGTGGTTTCAACTGCCCAGTTGACTATTTTCGCCGCTTGTAATTTGAACATCCCAAGGCGAATTCACTCACATAAGGCGGTCTTAATTCACCAGCTGACATAGCTTCTCTGTTGTCAAATCAACCAAAATGTTAGGAAATATTTTGACAGCAGGAACTTTTACACTAACAAATATACAAGGCGAATACGCAGAGTTGCAAATTAAGACCACCTTGTGTCAATTCGCCTTGGAATATCCCTTAGATGTCAACATACATTTTTCCGTACATTTTTTTCTCAAATTGGATTGAAGCGATTCTATCTTATATTCATATGCCTTGATTCAAATTGAGTGGTAAATATTCGACATATTCAATGCGTGCAAATTTTCAACAGGCAGTTCTTGGAATTACCATTTCATTAGAAATATCTAGTCGGTTTTCCGCACCGAAAATATCTAATTTATTAAAATTACGGGCACAGCTTTACAACACTTATGGTACTTTAAAATTAAAGATATTTTTAATAAACAAATACATGTGTAAATTATATGCTAAGTTTTTTTTTACAAATACATATTTTTATACTCATAATTTAGTTAAACGCTATCAGCCGTCTTAAGAAAACAACTATTAAGCTTATAATATAGTTTTAAAGAAAAGTTTTATGAAATTTTATTCATAAATTTTATGCATACACGTTTATATTCACATACATATTTGATTTTCAAATAAATTCTTAAATTTCAAAAATTACATAAAATATTTTCATTAAATCTTACGGCACTAAAAATTAAAAAATCGTTTAAGATACTCGTGCAACAGATATTTTTGCTTGCTTGTCTAATTTTTAAGGCTTAAAATTTTATAACTTCTTTAGTCTAGAATTTCGAATTTTGAAAATTATGTTGAAACCAAATGTTTCCGTGCAAAAAATATAAAATTTGTATGGCAAAACAAACATTGTAAATAAATGTAAGCATTAAGCCTTAATTAATTAATTAATTTAGCCAGTTCACAAGTTTTAAAAGATTAAATTTGCCATATAAGTAAATAAGATTTTGAGTTTTCAATACTAACTTTGGTGAGTCAGTTTTACAAATTAAAAATTGAGAGCTGTTTTAAAAATATGAAGAAATGTGTTTAATAATTTTTAGACATTTTTGTGATTTGAAAATATTTTTCTAAAAATTAAGAAAATTTTCTTTCATGTGAAATAAAATGTGAAATAATTCTGTTCGACGATTGTATCGTCTTGTCTATGGACGAAAAAAAGAAGCAGTTTTGATTCTTTAAAACAATTATTATTTATTGTCTTTGCTAGAAGGTTGGTGTATTTGCTTTATGATTTTGTTCCAAACATTATATTCAACACATATTTTTGCATATATATTTTTAACTATTGAATAGTACTTTAATTGAATTTTTATGTTCTAAAACATGGCAATAATATTTATATTTTTCATTATCAAAGCAAATAATTTAGAGAATTCAAAGACAAGAACTCAGAAGCATTTTCAAACAAAAACGTCCTTAAAGCTTCTTACTGAATTAGGGCATTAAATTCATAAAAACAATAAGTTAAATTTTTTAAGGAATTGCTTTTTAGAAATCTGGCGTCTACAAATCGATTTAAAGGAGGATACATACAGCACATAATTCATATAACATTGAATTTTCGGTATATGGGCGTTTCCACAGAAAAGTCTATTTTTTGCCACGTTACGTTTTTGGTGATGTAGTCTGTTTTTTTTTTCAACGAAAAACTTATATTTTATATCAATTTACTTAACCCCTGCTTGGTCGGCCATAACGAAATTCAATAAATTACTTTTTTACTATTCAAATTTATGGTCAAGAGTGCCTGGGAACTGAATGTTACTTTTTGACAGGGGCAGTGTTGCTCTCTCAGTTTAGGAGCGGGAAATTCAAAAAGTCACGGACTTCGTGATCCGGCCTCATGTTTAATTTCGAGTTTTGTGGCAAAGTATTTTATTTGTACGAAATTTTTAAAAAAATATGAAGAACAATGTCAGGATTAATTCTGCATCATTCCATTTTTTTTTTTTTTTTTGAGTTATAACGTTCTTTCAGTAAATGAGTGATATTTACATATATTTATGAAAACGTAAAAAGATGGGCAATTAAAAATGTTTGGAATTTTCAGCCTTTAGAAAATTTGAGAGAATCTCATATTGAATACATTTCACAGGAATGTCAACTTTTTGTACGATACCAAACGAATATGCTTGTTATTTTTTAAGAAAACTGAACTTTTTTTACTTTTTTTATATATTTGTATAGGCCGTCAGCAGTTCTATATTAGGTAAAAAATTAAGAAAAATCAAGTCACATTGTTCTGAAATACAAGCCTAATTGGATGGTGTCGCACGCGACAAAAATTTAGAATTTCTCGTGGAAATGCCCATATGTAAACTCTCAGAATTTGCATGTTTAAGGGCCAATTTCACCAGCTATATTTAAATACATATCAAATAATTAAATGTCAATTTTCATTTTTTTTATGGAAGAAGGACTTTTAAATATGGATTTATATTTAAATAAAAAAAATTAAAAGAGTTATGTTCCTATTAACAGAGCTCAGTTAAGGTCTTTAAAAATGTGCTGAATATTGAATTATCATTTTTATAAGGGCACTGCTAGACGTTCAATATATATTGTGATATTTGGATAGCGATCCATTTTAATGGATTGATGGATCACGAGCGTATGCTACATGGTCAATATTTTTAGTGTCAGTATTTACGTTATTTTTGTGCTATTCGGATCGTTTATTATTATGCGGATCGTTTATTATTATTTCACTTCTTATTAACGTATCGCGATCTAATATCATGAAAATGCTACACGTTCAATATTTATCACGCGATCCGCGATCCGTGATCTGGATTCCATTATTTATTCCTTTCAGCGATATGGACCTCGATCCATCAATACTGCACGCTACACGTTCAATAAATATCGCGATACTGGATCGCGTTCAATATATGTATATTATGTATGTTCCTGTTAACAGAGCTCTGTTAAGGCAGTTGGTTGGTTTGCGTCTTATGTAAAGAATTTCGAAATTCATCTTCAAATACTGGGAGTGTTTCCCAGCTCGCAGTTAGCGAATAGAATAAAATAGAATACTTATGTATGTATGTATATGATATGATGTATATAAGAACATAAAATAAATGAAATATCGATTTTTTGTTTGACTTTAAGAATAACCCTGGAGTTAATGTCGACGTCGTCGACGGCGTCAAATGTCAAAAAAATAGTTGAATCGTATGAAATTGTATGAGAGCAGTTAATCTCAACGCGTTGCAACGCCGTAAAAGTTCAATCTGTTTCAACTTTTTCGGCTTTGAAACGCCGTCAACGACGTCGACATTAACTCCACTATAAAGCTACAATAAAATAAAAATTGTGTTTTCGAAGGCACACTCTCAATACGCACCTTATCAACAAGAGGGTATTAACTCAAAATTTTAAAATGTTCAGTAGAGACGAAAAACTGTTTGTGGTTAGATTACAAGAGAATTTAAAAAACCGAATCCATAGTAGTAATTAAATTTCATTTAAAAATATATTTGCATTGTTTTTATTTCAAAATGTTGGAATTCTTGGTAAAAAAAATCTATGTTTTGAGTTAATACCATTTTTCTGAATTTTCTCGATATTTTTTTTTTTTGTATTATTTTGAGTTATGACGCTTTAGTTGAAATTTAAATAAAGTTTCAAAATATATTTTTCAGCAAAACAAAATACAACAAAATTTAAATAAAACAATTGGATTATTTTTAACTTGAATAAAGGCTCAAATCAAAATAATACCTTTTTTATGAATATATAAGATACATTTCTGTATCCACTTTTGTACTAACTCAAAATAATACCTTTTTGATTATATAATGGTAGTCACTACACTATCACAAAAATGGTCTCAAATGTGGGTTTCGAGGTGAAAGAGTAATCGGAATACGTTGAAATTTTTACAGTAGATAGATATTGATGTTGTTAGTTGATTTCTTGCAAAAAGTGAAATTTCAAAAATTTTGAGTTAATACCCTCTTGTTGATAAGGTGCGAATACATAGAATGTGAATTTATAAAGAAGTTAAATATGTACATAAGGAATTATAATAAAAGAAGCTAAGTATGTACACATATTTTTTAAATGACATAGAAGCACTCTAGTTGAATATGTAGATACAGTATATAACCTGCATGGTATATGCTTATTTTCAAACTAATATTAAAAACTTATATATAACAAATATTCTAAATATTCATGTTAAAAATTCTATGTATGTACGTATGTAATTAATTAATTAAATGTACAAAACTTATGTTAAACTTTAAATCTTAATATAAAACACAACAGAACAAAACAGTCATAAAATATATGCAGAAATTAAATTAAAACAAAAATAACAATATTTATTTAATTCAAGATTATTTAGGCACATCTATAATGCCCTGTTCGGTTATAAGGAATTCCGCATATTCAATCGGTGTTTCGGGAGAATAAAGTATCTCCAATTTACGCACAGTCAAAAGTCTGTCATTGTACTTTAACTGTTTGGGAATTTTAGTGATGCGCAGACGTGTTCTACCTAAATGAGCCCAGGCTAAGCCCAAACAAGGTACTTCCGGCTCCTTATCGCTGACCGTGGCCACCTTATCAAAGAAAATGGTACAAAATTTTTTTAAAGATATTTGGGTAATCATTGAAAGCACGACGTTTTGGGTTGGAATTGTTAGCAATGGTGTTGTTAAAACTCAAAAGAGATTGAAGATGCAATAGTGTACAATTGTTATATTAGCGCAAGTGTAGGAAAACCAAAACTTTTTAAAAACACGAAAAACATGAATTTAAAAAACATACATACAGTGGTTTATTAGAAAAAAATAATGAAGTTTTTCAAAATTAAACAAAAATTCACAAAAAGCCTGTTTAAGTAACTTAATTAACACAATTTTGGGTTAGCTAATAAAAAGATGGTTTATGTCATGGTATGGTGCAATATACATATGTATATTCGTTTAAAATTGCTGAAATCAAATTCCTTATTCAAGTGATTCGCAGTGTATGTATATATGTATGTATGTACATATCGTTACCTTAATATAGAATAACTGATTATTTTTTTAAATCCAGATTTTTGGATTTTTCTTCTATCGAAATATACAAAAAACTCGATTTCAAAAACATAATGAGTTACGGCCTTTCTATATTAAGTTAACGATATGTATGTATATTGAAAGTTTCAATTCAAATTTAAGTTTTTTGTAAATAAAATTAAATTGAAGTTTAGAACTGGTAACAAAAGTGAGTAAGTAAATAATTTAAAATGTTTAAAATCAATGAGTGAATAGTGGTTAAAATAATAATAATATGCATATAATAAGACAATTTGTTAATTTCATGAAGAAATGTACATTGAAAGTTTAAATTTGATGAATTACAAATTGTAACCATTAAATAGTTGTAAATATCAAAATTTCCTACTCACCTGATTTACACAAATTACAGCACAATTATATTTATCCGCTAGATGAAGTAAATAATTTGCCAATTTACGCATATCTTTAGCACGTTCTATATAATTTGTATAAGTACGAAATAGAGCAGCCACAGAGTCAATAACAATTAAACCAATGCGCACCGAAGACATCAGTTCTACCAAACGTTCGGAGACACATTTTAAAAGTTGTTCCTTTAAAGTTAGCGAGAGAATTACTTTTATATATTTATGTAATTTTGTTGCATAAGGCAATTAATTAATTGCAAAAAGTAATACTTCTTTCCCCAATTAGGTGACATTAAACCACTAAATTTCATATGGACATATTGCAAAAACTTACACTTTGCAAAACATGTTCCACGTGAACATTGGCTAGATAATTTACATCTAGTGAAGGATACTTCCGGGCAAAGATTTTTGACATTTCAAATAAACGCTTTGATGGAAAGGAGCCCTCAGTGCAAATAAATGCAACGCCACCTGCAAGACCGCCCAATTCCGTGGGCAATTGCACTGTAAGCGACAATTGTAAGAGTAGCTGAGTCTTGCCTGCACCCGGAATACCACAAAACTCTGTAATGCCTCTAGTAACAATCCCACCAAGGGTACATTTATCTAAGGCAGAACAACCGAAACTTAAACGGGACCATTTCATACTGTATGGAAGACCTAAAAGATCTGAAACTATAAGAATAACTAAATTAAATACAGTTTTTTCATTATAAAAGCCAGTTTCTAACCTTTTAATTGCTCCTTTGCCACAATCTTTGCCGCTGAAGATTTCAAGACATATATATCATGGGGAGAAGTTTCTTGCAGCAGTAAATGAGCTACGGGTGTTAAAATGGCCTGTTCGGCACTTTTGATTTTTGCTACATAATTGTATAGAAATTGTATTGGAATCCAGATGAGTACGTGTTTGTATTGATGTATGTATGTTTGCATGTATATAAGACTTGAGTAATTAATTCAATTTATGAAGTACCTTTTACAACTAGATCTTTAGCTGAAGAATCTAAATTTTCTACAAAATTTGATATCATATTTTACCCGCTTTTGCTTTCAATACCGTTAACAAATGTTATTAATATGGATGGGCTGTGTTTATTTGTTATAGACTCTTTGGCTGGTATTGCGTGCTAAGACATGCATTGCATGTCATTGGCGACGATAAATTCAGCACCTTCACGCTAATAAAATTAATGCGCTTTGGCTATGATTTTGTTGAAAAGAATTATTATTTTATTGATCTAACACTTTTTTAGGCAAATTAACACTTACTTATTCACTATTAACCTACAATTTTTACAAGTGCCTATAATTTTTATACACACACTTCTTTATTTCATTTCGCGTATCATTTATACTTTATTTTTTATGCCTCCTATATTTGCACTCTTTGCATTATTACATTACTTTGAGTTTAACTTTTATCGCAAATTATTTGATGAAAAGAAAAAATAGTCACCTTTTCGATTAAAATCCCGCACAAATTTATTTTATACTGGTGTACGAGTTGCCAGACACTATGTACAGATATATAAGCATGGAATATTGCCAGACCGTTTGCATTTATGATAATTTTAATAGGTGAAAGAATTTGCTGTTGTGTCTAAGCGGGTGGCACGCCATTCAATGTAACGGTCATATGAGAGTGTTTAATTTTACCAGCAATGCCTGAAAATTTAGAAATTTTTATTGAAAACAGATCTAACTCATGTTTTACAGCATGTCTATAGAACCCAATATGTCTAAAATACGCGTATAAAACCTGACGTGTGTCAAGTTTGCGGTTCTATAACGCGAATGTCATTTTATTTTTGTAAAAAACGTAACAAGTGACAGTTTGTTTGGGTTTGTGTAACCCGTTTTCTGCTGTCAAAACATAGAAAAGTGCACGAATGAAAAATTACATTCGTCGGTGGAAAAATTGCAAATTTTATAAAAAATAAATAAAATAATTGATATTTCCGCAAAAAAGTGAGTGTGGCTACAAATAGTATATTTTTATTCGTTTTTTTATTATTGTAAGAGGCAATTACAGCATAAAGTTGACAATAGCCTTGCTTTTATTATTTTTTTAAATAAATTTTCTTTTCTTGCAAGATAATAGCTCATTTTATGCTATTTCATTATTTGTACATGTGTATAAAAATAAAGATTTTTTTTTTAAATAAAAACTTTTTATTTAAATAAATACTTCCATCTTGCCGTCAAAAAGGATTACTTTTTTTAATGACAAAAATACAAATTTTACAAGGAAAATGTAAACAAATAAAAATTATTTACAGAAAGGCAACACTGTGATTTGGCAATAAATTGGTAAGAGCGCCACACGACGTAAGACGGACGAAAAAAATTAACGTGTTCTACAAATGCAAATTCTGTGTGTGTTCTATAAACATGCTGTTAGACTTGGCAGTTTTTCTTGAAGCAGTTCTCTTCAATTCTCTTTTAAAACTGCTCGATTGTTTACACACGGACTGTTTCTTGTTCCATTTTCCTATTGTTTTAATGCAGCGAATAAAATTACAAAAGAGAATTGAAGTAACTTTTTTGTACAAGCAAGTCAGTACCCCTCTTCTTTCTTCTTTCCCCTCTCTTAATTAACTCAGACTTGCTTCAACTGCCGAGTCTAAAACATGAGTAAGGGGTCTTATCTTGGTTGGAGTATCTTGCCTTCGTCTACGATATTTTGGTCCTAAGCTGTTAGAAAAATATATCAGTACAAATATCGTGTCAAAACCACCAAAAAAGTTTTGAGGAATATCGATTACATATTCAAAACCGTAGATAACCAATTTTGGCAAAAATGGAAGTTAAGCTTAAATTAGACGTGACATAGCCATAACGCCATAGCCATAACCAAACCAAAATTCAATTGATTTCTATGGTGAGAGTGAGAGTGAGAGAGACTCGCCATAACTCTCACCATAGAAACCAATTGAATTTTGGTTTGGTTATGGCTATGGCGTTATGGCTATGTCACGTCTAATTTAAGCTTTAAAACTTCGTCACTTGAGCCTTTTTGGCGGTTATGGCTCGATATTCCAACCACTAAAGAAGGATACGTGTGATACTCATTGATTTTTAACATTTAGTAATTTTTTTATTGACACCAAAGCTCTTAATCTTACGTCTTATAATCTTAAAAGCAGATTTGTTAAAGCAACCCTTTAATCACTAATTACATATACATTTACATATATGAGCATTAAATACCAAATGAGCCCATCTCAGATATCGCAAAATTTCTAGGAGTGGCTAAGTACACATTCAGTAAAAACATTTGCTATATTGAATAATTTTGGGATTTTTTTATTTTTATTATAAATAAAATAATAATTATACTTGATCCTGAACAAGGGATTTAAATAATATATTAT
The DNA here is from genome assembly GCA_944452675.1 of Tachina lurida. NCBI lineage: Eukaryota > Metazoa > Arthropoda > Insecta > Diptera > Tachinidae > Tachina > Tachina lurida. The sequence continues at coordinate 170,870,446 of OX101752.1, read as the reverse complement.
TATTATATATTATTATATATCGTACCTACCATGTCAAACTATCCGATATGCAAATTTGAAATTTTCAGAAGAGCGGGAGGACCCATCAATTGTGAATTTAAAGACAGCGTAATCCTAAAAGTGCCAGGCATAAAATATTTCTTGTTGAGTTATCCATCGTCCTTGAGATCTTCTGAATTTTGGAAAGAGGCATATCGTATAAATTAAGATACCAAGATAACGCATCTAAAAAACGAATTTTGCATATTGGATAGTTTGACATAGTAGGGACGATATGGACATTTTCTGCTTTGGCCATTAGCCCTAAATAATATAAAAATGTATAGAATACTGTAATTAGAGAAAATTACTACGCATTTCTGTTAAATAAATAGCTGTTTCTAATTTTTTTTTAGCTAGCGCTTAATGTGAAAATGTTTATTTGATCAAATTCAACGTGCGAAAATAATGCTCTTTTTAACAATTCTCTAATCTTACGATTTGCGTTTTTAACTTGTGTATATTTTTGTCGAAACGGCCCTATATTTTAGACGTAACAAACACCTGCAATCTTAGTATGAATTTATCATTATGGTAAATGAAATACAAATTAAAATTCTATTTTTGATGTCATAAAATCGGATGTTACGTCTTGCCTTCATATCAAAAAATGTATAACATGTTCATAAAATATTACCTACATATATACCAATTCCTTCTAATCTGTTAAGATTTAGTTGAATTTTTAAAAACATTTTCAGGATTATCAGCAACTCAGCAGAAATTAAAAAAAGAAAATTCCTTTGAGTGCCTCAAAAATATAATAATTGCGTACTTACATACAATAAAGCACTTATACCCACTTTACAGTGCATATATTTAGAACTTATAAACGTAATAACTTGTCAATTACCTTCAAGTATTTTAATTTAAATAAAGTTAGAGAAATACATTAAAAATGAAATTATGCTTTCTTTGTAGGCTTCGATAATTCTTCTAAAGCACGCATTTCAGCTGCAGCGTTTCGTTTCTTTTCCTCAGCCAACTTAGCATCGCGGATCTCCTTTTGTTGGGCTTCGATTTTGCGCACCTCCACTTCTTTCTTTGATAAGCGGTTTTGGTGGAAGGCACCATAGCCAATGCCTAGAGTCAACAAGGACCACCTACCGAATTTTATCAAAGGAGATACACGTACTGGAGCTTGAGACATTCTGATGCTTGAAGTTATGTAATTCCGATGCAAACGTTAAAGTTGGAAAAAAACACCTTAAACAAGAAAAAATATCATTAGAAATTAATGAATGTTGTTGAATACCTTAATTTATAATAGAAATGTATTATCTTTAAGTATTTTCCATACTTATTTAAAGAAATTTACCACAGAATTATCTCTTAATTATTTGGCAAACAGAAGCAAGTGCACAAGAGGTGACACAAAATAATCTAACCCCAAAATTAGGCAGAGCTGTCAAGCTGACTGTCAAGAATGTCACGCTAAGAAGGATTAAGAAAGTGGCATCCCACGGCAAATGGTGCTGCCAGAGCGGTAAGGCGCTCTTCAAATGTTATAGCAATGTCTTAACTATTTTGTCAAAGCTTCGGCTCTGACAACTTTATCTTGATAAAAAACTTTTATGTAATTTTTAGAAAAAAAAACTTTATACAAATAAACAAAAAATTCATGTTTTTGTTCAATAAAACCTTTGTAATCAATATTAAGTGAAGTATTGCAGGTATTGTGACAAACTTTCTTCACGGCAGCAAATAAACTATGACTAATCATAATAAAAAACCACAACGTCTTCGAATGTATGCTTGCATTACCCCACGTCTCTACTAGCCATCGAATTGGGCATGACATGAACATGACGCCGGCAGAGCAACTGTGAAAAAATCATCAACTTCTTTGTTGTGGTGAATACGTGCGATGTCCATGTTCAGGCATATCAAAGTATTTTGCGCTAGTGCAATAAAGACGGAATATTTACTAATTTTGTTCTGTCTCTTTTCTTTCTATTGCAAATGGTTGCGGACTGAGAATCTCATGGCAAACAATGTTGCTCGGACATATGCTCGGGCATTGATGTCAGAGCATGAACAAAACATGGGCATGAGCGGTCTCAATTAGCCATTTTCGATGTTCGACATGATGCCCATACCAACTTGTAAGGTAACAGAAATTTTTTTATCATATGGCATCATTACATTAGTTGTTTACTAATATTTTTGACATCTTTCTGAAGTTTAACCTCAATTACATCTGCTTATTTTAATTTCTACAAAATTAATGTTCCCAAGTTAATACTTGAGTAATTTTATTATACATTTCTTAGAATTTCAACTCTTATTATTTTATATAAGTGGAAAATGAGTAGAAACTACCAGGAAGATCAAAACAATGAAATTGAGGCCTTGGATTCCATATATTGTGGTGATATGGAAAGTAAGTGGTTTCAAAAAAGAGTTTATTTACAAAAACATGGATCTATATAAATATGTATGTTCGTCTTTACAGTTTTGGAATCCGAACCATTACACAAATTCAGAATACCCATAGCTACAGAAGAATACGATAAAGATAAGTCTAACAAAGGCTTGGCATGCCATTTGGTGTTTACGTATACCCCGACTTATCCTGACGAAGCTCCATTAGTCGAGGTCGAAGATCCGGTCAACTTTGAGGACAACTATGAAAAAATGTTGTTAGAACATATACAAAAATCCATAGAGGAATTCATTGGGATGGAAATGATATTCAGCTTAGTAAGCACGGGCCAAGAGTGGTTAAACGAAAGATGGGATGATTTTAAAAAAGCTAAAGAAGACGAAGCAGAACGTAAACTTTTGGAAGTCGAAGAAGCAGAACGTAAGAAATTTGAGGGCACACGTGTCACTGTCGAATCATTTATGAAATGGAAATTGGAATTTGAAGAGAGTACGGGCATAGCGGCTAAACGAGAAAAGGCGTCAGATTCGAAAAAACTTACAGGTCGCGAATTGTTCATTTGCGATAATACGCTTAATGAGTCGGATATTAAATACTTGCTGGAAGCTGGTGACAGCATTGATAGTGTAAAAATCGATGAAACACTGTTTCAAGGAATTGGTGAGCTGGATTTGGATGAAGACGATGAGGATGACGAAGATTGGGTGCCTGGAAATGATAATTGAATGTACATAATTTTATTTTCGGTCTAACGAAATTGTCGTCTATTTTATTCTTGTGCTAATTGATACCATGATATAAATATACATACATACATACTGGTACTGGAAAAAGTAATTAAAATAAATTGAATTAAATATGAAAATTTTAATTCAGATCATTTTTGGATGAGGCTAATTCGGATAGCTGTACGCCATTGTTAACGGTTTCTATATCATCTAAATTGAAGCCATCATCATCGGACTCAACTGATATGGTTTTTCTAGTGGCAGGCTTTTGTCCAGATTTTACTGGTGGTGGCAATTTTTCTCGTGGAAAGTCCAATTTTGACCATGAACCCGGTTCGGCTTTAGGCATTGTAATTTCTACTTTTGTGGCGTACATCTCCACCTTTGTATTGTTTACATTTATAATCTGAAAGAAATTTTTAGAGGTTTAATATACATATATTATCTCCGGACATACACATATGTATGTACATTTGAATATATACTATGTACTTACTCCTCTCAGTTCTAAATCAATTTCGAATTTGGCATCATTTTGATCCGGAAATAAAAGAAGGCAATGCAAACGTACAGGATTAACTTCTATTATACTTTTAGCGTAATGATATTTTTTAGCGTAAATTGATACAATAACATCTTTCGCCGTTTGGTGCCAGTCAAAGCGACATTGGACTATCCTTTTGTCATTTTCTTTAATGTACTTGTGTTGGCCATATACACAGCCTTTTTGGGCCATGAAAACGGCAAAATCTGACGTTTTTCGCTGACAACAAGACCAATATTTCATGCCTTCGTGAAAAATTGGAACACCACTGTGATATTGGCACTCACCACTATCGGAGTCCGTGCCACTGTAGGTATATGTACATCCAGAGTTTTTACATGATGTGCCAATAGAAATTTCACTACATATTAAAAAAATAAACAAATAATTGAAAATAGTATCTTTCGTATATCTTTTCTTACCCAGCATTCAAGCACTCGGTCTCTGTGTAATCTTTTTTTACCATATTATCTATAAGATCCTTCAACACCGGTGCAACAGTAGCTTTAATTTCCGTTACGGGTGAATCAACAGGTGGCCTTTCCATTGATTCTTTAATAGGAGCTCTCACCTCTACAACTTCGTCCTTATTGTCATTTTTAGGTTGCTTGGCAGGCTCTGGAGGTTTAATATTAGAGTGTTTCGATAGTGTGCAACCTTTTATACTTAAAAACTCTGTAAAGTCAACCGATTTCTTTTTACAGCAAGACCATCCTTTGTAGGCATCATGAAAGTAAGGTTCACCAGGATGATGACAGCAAGAATCTACAAAATATTACACATCCACTCGGCATTATTCGTAAGTATTATTTTGATATAATTTGCAGTAAAAATACTGATTGAAACAAATTTGGATCAGCGCAAGATTAGCTAAATAATTGCATACATATGTAGGGACGTATGCGTGTGCATATTAATGTGGTACATAATATATATTTTATTTACGCTATCTTTGATATTCATATTATACTCGTATGAGAAGATTTATAAATATTAAATTTATTTATAATTTCTATTTTTATTTCAAATAAAAGTTTCATTCAGCGTTTTACAAAATTATTAAGTTTTATTGGTTAGATTTCTTTTGTTTATATATATGTACACATGTATGGGTACTCACCATCTGTATTGTTTTCTTCATCATATTCCTGACCACATCCTCTGTTGTAACAACGCAACATTGTTTATTTAATGCTTTATTATAAAAATAACGAAAATATTACAAAATATTTATTTTAATTTGTAGATGTGTTTTTAGAAAATCAGATATATCACATAAAAAAAGTGCAACAACAGTTTATGGCTAATAAGAATTTTTCTAGAAAAGAAAATTAATAACAAGCAGAGATGTTTTTTTAGGTAGCGCCTATAGTCATGGTTGCATATTGTAGCATAATTTCGAGGTGAGTTTACATAAGGTGGCATCTCAAAAAAGTGATTGTAAATGTTTTGTGTACAAAACATGGCCACAAGAACTATTTGTATTAAAATACTGAGACGACTTTATGTAATTCAGGTTGATTTTTAATGAATGAAAAAGTAAAATATGAATGACAATTAACAAAAAGAATTATACATACAATTGTGTATTTTACAAACAAGTATATAAAGACAACAAGTGTATTAAAAAGGGTATATCAATACGACATTGTAGATAAGCTGCTTCGTTGCTCTAACACTTCCCCTCGAAGTAGATATACTACAAGTTCTGTTGATGTTGAATTATTAAACCCAAGTTAGTTGAACAAGAATGTTGTTTTGTTTTACCAACTGACTTTGTTAGCATATCAGCTGGCATGTTTTCAGTTGACATATATTCGAGTGTTATATTGTGATTACGGACGCAGTCACGAACAAAATGATGGCGTATATCAATATGTTTCGTCCTCGAATTATATCCAAAATTATTTATTAATTTTTGTGCACTTTGACTATCATTGAACAAAGTTATATTTTCAAAGTTTATACCAATATCACCAAGAATATTTCTAATGTAGAGAGCTTCCTTCATTGCATCTGATATAGCTATATATTCAGATTCGGTACTAGATAAAGATACCGTTCGCTGCTTACGGGCTTCCCAACTTATTGCAGCACCTCCTAACCCTACGTCTATACCTGATATATTTTTATCATGACAAAAGTCAAACTTTATATTGAAAAATATATTTTTTTATGTTAGCTGCTTTTGCTATATGGAATTTGACATTTGTCATGATAAAATTATATCAGGTATAGACGTAGGGTAATATAAACGCATAGCCAGAATACGATCGGCGATCCGTAAGGTTTGATCCCCAATCTGCATCAACTACTCCATACAATTCTATGTTGGTAGCCTTATATTGTAATCCATAGTCGAGTGTCCCTCGTACGTACCGCAAAATTCGTTTAACTGACTGCCAGTGCTCTTCATTGTAATTAGAATTAAACTGACTCATGTAATTTACGGCATATGCAATGTCAGGGCGAGTTGTTACAGCAAGGTACATTAACGCTCCTATTAATCTTTGATAAGGATATTTCGACATTATTTTTTCATCTTTGATTAAAGGACGAGTCAATTTGCAGTTTGTCTCCAAAGGAGTCATTACAGGTTTGCATTCTGACATACCAAAACGATCCAAAACATTTTCGGCGTAGTTACGCTGTGATAAGAAAATCTGGTTTGAACCAAGATTTTGGTGAAAATCAATGCCCAAACAACGCTTTACCGGGCCAATATCCTTCATCTCAAAGCATTGAGATAACGACGTTTTAAAATGGTTTATCCATTCAGGTTCGTTTGAAGCTATTAACAAATCATCTACGTAAATCAAAATAAGTAAAATCTTATCGCCTTCTCTTTTCGAAAATAGACAAGGATCCTTTTTAGTTGGCTTCAAACCCAATTTTAACAATTCTGTTGTTAATTTGTAATACCACATAAGACCAGATTGACGTAATCCGTACAAAGCTTTCTTTAAAAGACATACAGGACTTTTTGTAGTATATAAGGCCTGTAACCATTTCTTAGCTGTTTTTTCAACATATTTATCATGGTTTTTAATGCTATTAGATCCCATAGACTTACCCGATTTTATTTTCTTCAATATGCATTCTAAGTTATCAGGTATTTTGATGTATACGTTTTCTTGGAGATCACCGTTCAAGTAAGCTGTAATCACATCCATTTGGTGTATTTCAAGATGCAATTCTGCTGACAACGCTGTTAAGAGTCTGATTGACGATGAACGGGCAACAGGAGAGTAAGTTTCGTGAAAATCTTCACCTGGACGTTGAGCATAACCTTTTGCTACTAGACGAACCTTTCTCTTTCCATCATGTTTTGTACGAAATACTAAGCGACTATCAATAACTTTTCGTTGTTCAGGATGATCTACAATTTCCCATATATTGTTACGTATTAAAGCCAAATATTCGTCTTCTATTGCCTTCGTCCAGCCGCTTGCATCAGGCGCCTTCATAGCTTGGTTAAAAGTTACAGGATCAGGCATCGCCGTCAAGAAAGCTAGTTCGCACTCTTCAAAATCATCTTCTGACTGAGCTGACTCACAATCATCATTGTTGGAATTAGTTTCATCCTCTGTTATTGCATGATACAACTTCTTGGGTCGTCCACGTGTACCTAATCTTAGCAGTTTTGGACGTCCTCTTCCACGTTTTTCATTTCTGGTATCGATATTCGTTGAACTGATATCGATATTTGCTGGACTGTTGTCCGTATCTATTTCCAATCGCTCTATTTCATCAGATTCCTTCAATTCAATTTCAAGATTGTTGTTTATATCATAAAAGTCTTCATATTTGTCATTAAAACCGTTTTCATCAATAAACTTTACATCTCGACTAATTACGACATCTCGTTTCTTTGGAGACCACATACGATAAGCTTTTGATTCAGAAGAATATCCCACGAAAACACACTGTTCTGAACGCGAATCAAATTTGCCTTTGTTAGGATTTTTATTTAGCACGTAGCCTTTACAACCAAAAACTTTCATATGCATCGCTGTAGGTTTTTTGTTTGTCCAAAGTTTATAAGGAATCTCATTATTACTTTTTGTAACACATCTATTTCGAATATAACATGCAGTATTAATGGCTTCTGCCCAAAACGACGCAGGTGATTCGGAATGTTTCATCAGACATCGTGACATTTCGACAAGGGTTCTATTTTTCCGTTCTGCCGTTCCGTTTTGTTGCGGAGTATGAGGTGTTGTCAAACGTCTTTTTATACCATGTTTCTCCAAATAGGAGTCAAACTCCCGGTTACAATATTCACGCCCATTATCTGACTGTAACGTTTTAATTTTCTGACCAGTAAAAGTCTCTGCCGAAGCTTTATATTTTTGGAAAGCAGAAAATACATCAGATTTTTGTTTCAAAAAATATACTTCGCACCATCTAGATTTATCATCTATAAAAGTTACAAAGTATTGAGCACCAGAATTTGATTTGCATCTCATTGGCCCACATAAATCACTATGGATGATTTCCAGTAATTGGTTGGACCTATTATTTTTACTTTTTGGAAAACTCGCACGTGTTTGTTTTTGACTTATACAAACTTCACAGGTAGATAGTTTCAATTCTTGTTGAAAATTTAGTCCATAAATATCACCCTTCCTTGCCATATTTTTAAGATCTCTTTCATTTACATGTCCCATTTTGTAGTGCCATAAATCGAGTTCATTTTTGGCTTCACTTATGTTTGCTGTGTTGTCATAATTTTTCACATAATACAAATTGCCTATTCTTTCTGCACAAAGGTATACTTTTTTACTTTTATCAGTTACTATTGCATTATCTTTAGAAAATATTACGTCATAACCACTATTGGTAATTTTAGATACTGATAATAAATTTGTTCTTAAGTCAGATACATAAAGAACGTCTTTCAATTGCAAATTCGAATTTAAACCACGATTATTGACAGAAATGTTCATATTTCCACTACCGCTTATTGTAGTTTTACAATTGTTTGCCAAGCTTAGCGTTTGATTCATTTGTAAAAACTGTTCAAAATTATTAATGTCTGCACTCATGTGCGAAGTGCACCCACTGTCCAAGCACCACTTTGTATTATCACTTGGGCACAAAAACACCGCTTCCGTTGATGTAAAACATATATTTGACTTCTTTGCTTCTAGCTCAACTTTTTGAGTACTTTCTATATTTTTTACTTTTGTTTTGCAATTTCTTGCAAAATGTCCGAGTTTACCACATTTAAAACATGTGATGTTTGGTTTCGGCTTCATTTGTTTCTGTTTTTGTTGTTCTCGTTTTATATATAATGCACTTAATTCATTTTTACCTTCTTTAGATTTTCTTGATTCGGATTCCTCTAAAATCTTCACGCGAAGCATCTCGGGTTTTGGTAGTTCGTCACGTGTTTCTAACGCACATCTAAAAGTCTCGAATGAATCTGGAAGACTATAAAGTAATAAAATGGCTAACAGTTCATCACCGATGCTAACACCAATTTCTCTTAATTTTGACACCGCATCGAAAAATTCATTTAAATGATCACGTACTTTATCATTTTCTCGCATACGCGATAATGCTACACGTTTGAGTAAAGTTGCTTTCCGAGCCGGACCTTTCGATTGATAAGTTGCTTCCAATCTCAGCCACATCTGTCTTGCAGTTTCACACTCTGATATCAAACCTAGTTCCGAAGAACTCATCGCAAGCGTAATATCAGCAGCCGCCTTCTGGTCTTGTTTTTTCCACGATTCAGCTTCATTTGCAACTGTGGGGCATTTGATGCTGTCGTCAACATATGACCACAAATCATTTTTCACTAAGATAGCACGCATTTGCATCTTCCATGTGTCATAGTTCTCCGCGTTTAGCGGTTCTATACGCACAACACCGGCCATACTGAAAATTTCTGCTTTTATTTATTTAATCGTTTCGGCTAATATTTCACTTTAATGGATTTCCATAAGATTCGCTAAGACACCAGATTAGATTCTCCACCAGTCTGGGCCCATAACCTATTAAAATACTGAGACGACTTTATGTAATTCAGGTTGATTTTTAATGAATGAAAAAGTAAAATATGAATGACAATTAACAAAAAGAATTATACATACAATTGTGTATTTTACAAACAAGTATATAAAGACAACAAGTGTATTAAAAAGGGTATATCAATACGACATTGTAGATAAGCTGCTTCGTTGCTCTAACAATTTGGAACAGAAAGTGTGCTGACTTCCGGTAAGTATAATTGTATGTTTATGTCATGATAAAAGTGGTTGCAAGAGTTACAGTTACATCCTACACTATCAGTTTTTTGCGTCCCTGCTTATACAAAATTTTTTTTCGTTTTTTGAATGCAATTTTAATTTGAAATTTAATGCCGTTACCAAACTGTGTTTCAATTTGAAAAAACTTTAACAGGGTGACTTACAGCATATAATCTATATATGGTGGCATCTCTAATCAGCTGTCTAAAAATGGCGAATAAATTAAAAAAGTGGGAAAATGTTTTCAAACAAGTGTTTAAAGCTATATGTAGTGTTAAAATACATATATTAAATTAAGATAATAAAAAAGAAAAAGCAGTGCTTAGTTGCAGAATAATAATAATAAGAAAGAAATGGTGAGCTTTATCAAATTTCTGTTATGTTAGTGATAATTTAAAAATATCTTCACCGGGACAAAAGAAGAAGAAGGATTTACTATAAACTGATTCAGCTGCATGCATACATTTAAATTTTTAACTGGAAGCAAACTTCCGAATTCCAAACAATCCAAATTTCGGCTTAAATTCCAATCCATGTCGACTACCGGAATTCTATTCCTAATTTTTAAGATAAGCTCGCATACAGCAGACAAAAATGTGTTCTCAACACTTTGTTGTTGGCTGTCAGTATAGGCCAATAATTTTTATTTAATCAAATGTATAGCAGGTTAAAATAATTGTTTTCTATTTATTTTAGTAAAATGAGTGGGTAAATATTTCAAAAAGCCTACCTATGTAGGTAGACCCTTTTCTGTTACATATTACTCGTAGTGATGTAATACCTGTAGATTCTAAAAGTGCACAAAACTTTTCAGTGACGTTTTGCACATCGCGATAAAAATTCGAATAGGTTAACATTCGCAGAGGTAACATTTTCGATATGGTTTTCCATGCACGAAGACTTTTTAATCCGATGTTTTCTAAAATGACATGTTTTTGAAAATACTTCGATTTAATGGATTACCAAAAATTAAGGACTTTTTCACAAACTTTACTTAAAGTAGGTCTATTCGATAGACTATTCTTATTCCAAGGTAAACAATTTATATCGTCATATAAAATAAAAAAAATAAATAACTTATTTGCTTCTCCTGTAAAATACTTTAAATGTAAGTTCCGCCTATTTTTATTTTATATGACGATACACATACAAATGTATATTCATACATAATCATGGTGGTTATGGAATCTAATTGCTGTCACAATCAGAATTGAAATCGACGATAATCGTTGTAGGTGGTCTTGCCCGAATCAGGATTGTTGTCACAAATATTCCTATAAACTCACAGCTGCCCGAATTAAAGTATTGTTTTCCTCCTATTTATGTTTTTCAAAAATTGAAATCGTACACAAAATCGATTGTCTATGGAATTTATCGAAAAGAACCCACGATGAAAAGGTTTTTATATTTATTTAAGAAAATAGCAAAGTACGTGTAGTAAAGACTAATAATGGAATCATTTTCAGCTGACATTCTGTAAGTTCTTTCTGCTAAAGAAGTACCTATTTGTAGTGTTATTGTATAAATAAAATATTTATTAATTTTCGGAAGTGCCTGGAATTTTACAACATACATAATTACATACATACATACGTATAAATAATTTCAGTTGTCAATAAAAACAACAATTTTGCACAAACTTTTATAACCTTGTGGTTACATTTCAGTATAAATTTAGCTGAAATTAAAGTTATAAAATCAGGGACTTTTTAAATTTTCTTAATCTTATATAACATATGTATGTATATGTATATGTTTACAAATTTCGAAAGTTGTTACTTTTTATTTATTTAAAACGCTGAACGCGAATTTGCACTCCATTTTTATCTATCAGCTCTAGTTTTCGAGATACAGCGTTATGTAAAAAAAAATAAAGACACTTTCACTACATATACATAGTAGCATAACTTGAGGAGGGGTTTCTATATATGTATGTTGATCATACAACAACGAACTTACTTTTCACTTAGTAGCTTGTAGCTAAATGTATTCTAAAGTAATGGAGCCATTTTTCATTGAAAATGGTGTACAACTTTTGATCTTATTTATAATTTAGAAAGAGAACTGAAAAACATCTATTCATAAAAAGCAATTTTTGAAGAGACCGATATCTGTAGAACTTTTGAATTTGTGTTTTTGTGTGGTACTGTTGTATGGAAATTTTAATTTCTATCAGTTTTGTTCTGTCACTAAATTGTGAATAAAATAAAAAGTTGTGCACCAGTTTCAATGGAAAAGGCTAAATTTTTTTTGGAATATATTTAGCTATGTTCTACTGAACAAAAAACTGGACCGTTGCTGTATCTTTCATTTGTTATGAAGTTTTAAAAACAGAAATGTTAAAAAAAAAATCCTAAAAAATAGTTTTTGTTTTTGCTCAAACTTTTACGATATCGCCGAAACTGCTGTGCATATTTAATAATAATATTTAAACGGCTTAAATATAATTTTGTTGCCGAATTTTGAATTTTTACTTGACTGAATAGAGCATGACCTTCTCAAGTTATCGATAATATATGTCCTGTAATTGCCTTCATTTTCGACATAATGGTATATCTCAAAAACTAGAGCTGATAAAAAATTATAATTATATATCTAAAATCTGGATAACGTATGTAGTCGGTGGCGGCTAAACTTATTATGAAACGCGATATACTGTAAACATGTGTAATCTATATAAAACCCCATTCCTGCTCATTTTTATTATATGAGAACTAGCATCGTGAGTTGTAGAACCATGTAAAAAAAGAATTTATTATTTATAAATAAAACATTTCTTATTAATTAATTAAAAAAAAAATTGCTTATTGTTGGTTGAGTACGTCTAGAAGCGTTTTGTTGCTGCTTAGGCAACTCCAGAGTGGCAACGAAATGCATCTAGACGTGCTTAATTAACAACAAAAAAAGTTTAAATTCGTATGCACTTTGACACACGTTAAAAAAACTACAACAACAAGAATTTCTTGTAACTATTTTTGTTATTTCAATTTACTATTAAGTAAAATTATGTCCTAGATATCATAGAATTTTAAAACAAATACAAATTTAAATGTCTATAAAATGTGTCTGCTCCAATTTGTTTCTTTCTGCCATATGTATGTACATATCGTCACCTTAAATGCAAACGGACGTAACTACACTTTTATATTTTTTACAGGAGAAATGAAAAACGGTTCAAAGTAAATAATAAAGTGTTGTTGAAAAATTTATTCGAAATTTACTTGTAGCATGAGTACTTATTATATGTTTTTAGCAATTTATTTCCTTTTTATGTACATATATTTAAGATTTTATGTTAGTTAGGTTCTTCGTAATTACTTCCATTTAAAGTTCTTTAATAAAGTCGCCAGTTTTGATCGCAGAGGTCTAAATATTTGCGTGCACATGTAGTTTGATAAAATGATCCATAATCAATCAAAAACTCGATGTCGAATTTTTGTGTAGTTACGTCCGTTTGCATTTTAGGTGACGATATGTACATATTTTGATAACAATCTTTTTGCTAAAATTTACAGAAACATAAATCACTATTTATAGCTGAACAATAAAATATTGTTTGCAATTAATTTTCTGGCATTTATATGATGTATTGTGTAGAGTTCTTAAATTGAGTTTGGGTTTATTTCAAATATGCACATACATACATGCATATGTACATATATACATATGTACATACAAGTTTTTATTAAGCTGCAAAACATTTGACATTTTTTGTGCATCCTAATACAAACTATTATGTGTAAAATGCAAGAAAGTTTACATAATTTACTGGCAATAATTCTTGCTTAAATAATTTTTTAAGAATGTTTCCGTTGTCCTTGAGATGCCTTGACCTGACTTCCAGTATCCAGATAGATTGCTTTATTTATGGTAAAAAATATTGGCATAAGAACGCACAAAATTGTTTTGTTTTGTTTTGTCAACAATTAAAAGGAAATAAAAACTTTAAGTAATTGTTTGATAAACTTATGCTATAGTTTTTAACCTTTTTGTTTTTATACATATAATAGTCGTGGCTTATTTTAACAAAAAGAAAAAAATTATTTTAAGCTTTCCAAGTTTATAATAAACATATTTATGTACACACATGTAAATAAACTAAATTTCAATACCACGACAAGTCTTTTGGCCTACGTGACCGCGAGAGACAAACTTTTTTTTTACTTTGCATAAAAAATAAATTAAAATTTAAATACATATTTATATACCTTAATATTGAAAGGACCCAACTGATTATTTTTTTTTTTGAAATCCAAATTTTTGCATTTTTTGTTTTTCTATCGAAATATACAAAAAACTCGATTTAAAAAAAATAATGAATTAGGGCCTTTCTAAATTAAGGTAACGATATGTGTGTATATATGTGCATTAATTCATTTGCAGTGTTACTGATTGAGTTTTGCATTCATTTATACTAGGGATGTAACGAATACCAGTTTAGCGAATGCGAATGCGAAAACGAATAATACATTTTAATTTTTGCGAAAGCGAAAGCGAATGCGAATGCGAAAGCGAATGCAAATATTACAATACGTTAAAAAAATCACATGAAAATAAATTTATCTAAGAACATGAAGTTGTGTACTACTTGAGTCTTGAATTCAGCAAATATTTATTAATTTATTAGAAATAAAAATTGTTAAACTGAAAGATATATGAAATCATATAAAATAAGTATAGATAATAATTAAAGATAAATTTACAAAAGGTTAGGCAATCAACCCATTCGTACTTTGGCCCTAAGACCTTGTACTAAGTTCAACATTTCCTGTAAAATGCTACCAAAATACATATTAAGAAAAAAATGGAATGAATTGATCATGAAATTTTTTTCAGAAGTAGTACTCTGTTCATCTTGGGAAAAACATATGAAATATATCTTCAACATTTTATGTTTTCATGCGAAATAATATGAGTGGCACTTGTTTCGCAAAAAAAGAAGGATTAGTTAATATTTTTGCATTTCAAATTTTTTTAACGAAGTAATAATGTGCCTACCATTTTTCAAAAGTTTTAACAGACTGTCTTAAGTAGAAAATATTTTCGCGCAATTCAAAGACTGCCTTTGCTTTTTCAAAAACTGGAAAATATTTCCAATATTTTTCTTCAGTATTCGCTTTAAATATTCGCATACATTTTAGCGAATGCAAAAGCGAATGCAAATAGCAAAAGTAAGCGAATTATTTGCGAATGCGAAAGCGAATGCGAACATTCGTTACATCCCTAATTTATACACATGTACATATGTATGTATGTATATCTGTGTACTTACCAACAATAACTCTTACTTCTATTACCAGCATGCAAATAATTGCATTGAATAAGGTACAATGAAACAAGTACTGCCTTGATGCTGTTTAATTTTCAATAATAATAAAAAACTACATTAATGTGGTTAAAGCAATAAAATTGCGTTTGTTTAGTTATTCCTTTGTCGTTGTGTTTTCTGTACCGCCGATTAGAAATTCATGTTAATTTTATCATCAGATTACAAAAATCTATAAGATGAAAAAATCTTGTTGGTAATAGCATAAATTGAGAATGGTGGAACTGATTTGACAGTGCTAAGAATAAGAAAAGAACTTTATGAAGAGATGAATGAAACAGCCATTGAAAACTTCGCGGAACACTTTCATATAATTTAATGAAATGAAATCTTGTGAAAGCGTATGTTTGTTTCCAGATTGAGAGATGCTTATGAGTTGGTAGGCAGCGTTCTTGTCTGGATCTAAAGTGGCCTGGAGGTGATCAAGTAGTGTCGTATCCTTGTCGCTTAAAATCAGACTTACAAATAAACACGTCAATCACCATTTGCGTTTTGACTTTGTAGAATTTGTATCAAAACTTGTTAAGCATTAAGAAGAATCACATACAAACTGACGTTTTTTTTTGCCAATGAGAGTTGGAGATGGTTAAATAACAATTTGCAACAGTGAAAAATCCGCACGTTCCTGACAGTATAGGTTCGATAGTACTACCAAAGGGTAGTAAAACCCTATACCCAGTTTGGCGATTTTTATGACCAATTTTTTTTATGGGCCTCCAAAGATTTCGAAAATCAGTGCACCCTCAAAACATGGTATCATCAACAACCCAACAGCCTCTATAGAAAATTTTTTTATGAAAATTTGTCTTAAGAACCTTTTATAAAGCCGTAATGATTTTTATAAATAAGGACGTAAATTTATAAAACCTTGTTTAAGTTTGTATGGCTGATTTTAGAAATGCTGCTTCCCAAAAATATATTTTAGAAATTAGTTTACAAATTATTGATTTAATCGATTTCGTTCACAAGGCTCTCAAACAATTTTTTTTTGTTTTTAATCAGATATCTTAAATCATTAACTCGCATTATTTTATATTTTTCATGTACATATGTATGTATGTATGTATGTATGTATGTGTGCATGTCAATAATACTTTTCTCTACGTAAATAGTCTGCATATTTTCTATTGAAAATCGACAACATTTCACGCCTTTTTAAAGAATGCAATTGTCTTGTGATTTCATTTGAAAATAAGCAATATATATGTACATATTATATATACCCTCTAGCCAGCCTAGTGCCATATGTCTCTATGTCAACACTCTTTTCTCTAGCGACAATTGCACTAGTTGAAATGTCGACAATTTTCCTTTTATGCGCGAGTAGAGATACGTTAGAGACAACAGTTCTAATGTATTTCTGTTGATATTGCCAATAGTTTGTTTTTCTTTTTTATTATGCTATGCAATAATTTTAAAAACTTACGTGCATATGTATGTAGGTATGTATGTATGTATGTATTTAAGTTTGTTGGCCCAACCCTTATTAAATTGTAGACGAGGGTCACTAAAATGTACTAGTGATTCTTTAGTTCAAATGTCTCCATATGGTCGGAAATGAATAGTGCTAAAGTCTACTGGTAGATTTTCAATGACAACCCTATGTTATATGTCAATAGGCAATTACATTGGCTGCGGTACACCTATTCAGTTGTACTATTGACAATGTCACTAGTAAATCAATACAATTTTACTATTGATATGGAGCGAGGAAATATCGATATTGTAGACTGGAGCCCCTAAAATTTATTAGTGAATCTTTGGTTCC
Source organism: Tachina lurida (assembly GCA_944452675.1). Lineage (NCBI taxonomy): Eukaryota > Metazoa > Arthropoda > Insecta > Diptera > Tachinidae > Tachina > Tachina lurida. The sequence continues at coordinate 170,853,398 of OX101752.1, read as the reverse complement.
AATGTCTCCATGTGGTCCCAAAAGAACTACTTAGTCAGTATTGCTACAGTCTAGTGGTGGATTTTCAATGACAAGCTAATGTTAAATGTCAATAGATAATTACATTGGCTGGGATACACTTGGTCAGTAGTACTACTGACAATGTCACTAGTAAATCACTACAATTTCACTATTCGCATTTTCTGCAGGGTAGTTATGGACATATACATACATATATGTAAATATGTATATATTTAGATATGCATGTACATATGTATTTGTAAAAAGTATCCAGTTGCTACAATATTTTAACTGCGAGTATGTACGTGTTGGCATTTCAAAGTATTTTGGCACTTGGTTAAGCTGTTGATAATGTTACAAAAATGTTACATTTTACAAAAAAATTTCAACAGCAAAAATCTTTATTCATTCATAGACTTCATGATTTCATATAAATACATATTTATATGTATGTGCAATACAAAATATGTGATATGCAAGAGATGTTCCTGTACTCATGAACACAGGGGCGTGAGAAAATATTCACCACTATTGTGAATAAAATGAGAAATTTTTGTTCCCTATGAAGGGAAATTTGCAATTGCGAATTTCAGGGGAACGTTTGTTCCCCCCATCAATGCGTAGTGAATGTAAAAAACAAGAAGAAGCCTTGTAAAGCTTAAAAATTATTTGAAAAATTATTAGAAAATATTCACCTATGTATATTGTGAATAAAATAAGAAATTGTTGTTGCCCATAAAGGGAAATTTGCAATTGCGAATTTCAGGGGAACGTTTGTTCCCACCATCAATGCGTAGTGAATGTAAAAAACAAGAAGAAGCCTTGTAAAGCTTAAAAATTATTTGAAAAATTATTAGAAAATATTCACCTCTATTGTGAATAAAATAAGAATTTGTTGTTGCCCATAAAGGGAAATTTGCAATTGCGAATTTCAGGGGAACGTTTGTTCCCGCCATCAATGGGCAGTGAATGTAAGAAACAAGAAGAAGCCTTGTAAAGCTTGAAAATTAATTGAAAATCAAACAATACTCGTATTAAAGGTTAGATTTTGTAAATACAAACGACTTTTTTGTTTTGAAATTTGTATGGAAAAAATATTTTTTAAATGAATTTTGGTTATTTTTCATAAAAATTTGAAACGTTTAGAAATGAAATATTTGACAAAATCTGCGTATAAGTCTTATCAGAAGATATACACATATTTTAGGTTTAAAATTTAATGTTTTTAAGTGCAAAGTTGTGCTTTTAAATATTCTAGGTGCAGTGGAAAAAAATTCTTTGGTATACCACAGTCATAAATTGACGGTATGCAAACCAAAGAGGTTCATAGTACGAGTACATTCAAAAATTAGTTGTAAGAAATTATTGTTAACAATCGTGAATTTTATTTACTGCTATTGTACTATTTGACACGAGAGAAATAAACAGCTGATCACCATATGCTGCATTGAGATCACCTGGTGTCAATTCACCCTGGTTAATAACACTCAGATTCAAACGGTTCTCTTTCCGAATCGAATTACATAATAACACCCGTTCATGTTTTTCAAGTATTTGTGTTACTGCTGAGCACTCATAATTTTGTGTGACAAGTTATGCACCCTCCCATCACTATTTTACACTGGTGCTGATATTTGTGCAAGTTAACAAGTATATTTTTATATCTACATATATTCATATTCTCATGGCAAATGCTTGAGGTCTTACAAAATACATACATACATAATTAGTGCATTATTTTGAAGAAGAAAAAAATTAAATAAAATCAAATACACAATAGTAGAAATATTCTTACAATCATTAACATCGATGGCGTGTCAAGTCTATTTTTCCTTCGCTGTTTCTTATTTCTATTATTTAATTAGATAAAATTTAATGCAGTTGTACGTTTCTGTAACAGATTTTATTGCAGCCATGTTTAATAAAGCTGTGCATTGGCATTGAAATCACAATTAAATTATAAAAATATGAATTGTTAAAGTAATTACATAATATTAATATTTGCATACATACATACTCGTATGTATGTACATTTGCAGTGTTGAAGTTAATTTGTCTGCTTGTGAATGACAAAGAATTGCAAGAGCAATTAAAAAAAAAGTATGAATCAAATGTACATATCGTGCCATAACCGCCAAAAAAGCTTAAGCGACATAATTTTCAAATTTAATTTTTTTGACAAAATTCTATCATTTGCGATCGTAAATAATCGATTTTCGTAATAAAAAAAACGAGGTCCAAAAAATGTGGCTGTTAAGCTTTTTTGGCGGTTATGGCTCCATATGCCTTTGTTTGGAATTATGAATTAAAAAAAATTATTATCAAATGTATATTATAATGAAAATGATAAAAATGTATATGAATTTTTACAAAACAGTTTAAGTCTCATTTTCAGATTTTTCAGCAACAAGTTTGCTTTTATTTTTAGTTTTTATTATGCCGTTTTGTCAAATGCTGACTATTAGCGACGCGAGATAAGTTAAATTGTTGTTGCTGCACACCGATGCCAAGAAATTTGACTCAAGTATGTACGTGATTTTGTCAAGAGTCTGCTGATTTAATTCGCTTCAATTGACCAACGCAAAATCATTAACAAATAAACTCACGCTTGTGTCTTAAGTCTTTTGTTTTGTTTAGATAAAAAGTGTATTAAATACTCATACATACATACATACATATATTTATGTATTTATGGAACGTATGCATGCATGTATGTACATATGTATGTACATATGGTTCCGTGATTTAAAAATATATATAAAAATATATTAAGAAAAAAATAAATAAAAATTTAAAGCAGGGTTTTCTGTATCACTGTTTTTAATTAAAAAAAAATAAAAAAAAATACAGTTCACATGGACATAACTTTTGTTTGACCCCAATTTAATGCCTTTTTGCAACTGCAACATATCATTTCCGGCAACACCTCTACATTGTCTTACGGAATGTCCCAAAACAACAAACTGCAGAATTTAATTATTTCAAAACTCCCATCCTTTACAACTTTCATCCAATTCCTTATCTTCTAATGTAAAATTAATTATGAAATTTTTGAAAGACATCAAATCTATATAACGAAATATAAACAACTTTAAATTGTAACTGTACTAATTTTATATTGTAGCCCCATATTATTATTAGTCATAATTTTCATTTCTAAGCTTTTGTTCGACTTAAATTATTTTTATGGAATTTGTGTCTCTTTTCTATAACTTGTAAGAAGTTTTCGCATTTCCGTACAAGAACTAAAATAAACTTACAAATCACATCAAAGAATGAAGTTTATATTTTATAGAGCGATAAATTTTTTTCGTCTTGTAAAATTCTTACCTTTGTTATAGAAACGTCAGTGTGTCGAGTGCAATCTTACATACATTTTTGTTAAGAAAAATATATTTCTATTAAAATACTGGAGGGAAATTACGACATTTCGAAGTATTCTAATCTAATTTATATAGAAATATTTTTAAATTTCGATCAATATCGAATGCCGTAATTTGGCCTCTGAAATATATTTATTTGACGTCAAGTAGCTATTGTATTAACATGGTTGCCTAGGCACCAGAGAACTGCAAGAGTCAACGTCAGCGCATTTGCTTTGTTAAAGTTTTTACCATACTTGTCCACATTTACATGTACATATGTACATTAGGGGTATAACCAATTTTTTGCCATAGTACCATGAGGTCAACCATGTCCTAGTAACCACGAAAATCACAATCTTTTGTAATTTTTCTCAAAAAAGGTCTAAACCATAAAAAGACATTTTGGAACACTTAAAGCACCAACTTGAACTAACAAAAATATTATTTTAAATAATCTAAAATTGTTTCGAGGCCTAAGAAGGCCTAAGAAGGCAATATTGAATATTCATAATTTTATACGGTGTTTTTATAGCTATTGCTATTTATGGCGAGATACAGGGGTTAGAAAATAATTTTCGTAACAAAATTAATCGACACTATTACAGTTATAAATTTATTTTTGTTTTGATTTTTTTGTACTTAAAAGCAGCGTACGAAAATAAACGAAACAAATTGTTTGAATTTGTTTTCTTTGGTTCTTTGAAATGAGTGAAAAAAAAAAAACAAAACAACAACAATGAGAAACATCGCTCAGTTTGTTTTTGTATTATTTTTTTGCAAATAAGCACAAGCCAGAGAACATTGCCGATCGACTGTAAGACGAATAACAGCCGCCGCCGGCAACAAACAATATATTCATTTTAATTTAATATTTTCGGCGAATTTGACATCATCATATAATATAATTTTATTTCATTGTATTGCATTAAGTTTGTTTTATACTATGTTCACACTTATGTTTTTAAACATGTTAAATACATCGTCAGCTGGTTTCTGGCTTGCGGCACAGTATATTCAAAATACATTATGTCTGCAGCAAACCAGAAACCAAACGACGACATTTTCACAATTATGTTTAAGACGAGTTTTCTAAGAACCAAAGTTTTTTAAGAACTAAACACAACCCTTGACGTTTTGTCAATAAAAAATTGTAAATTATTGTATTGTAAAAAATTACGAATAATTATGCTTTTCACACAACAACTGTTTTTGTAAATAATTGAGTATTTTTTAAGTAATTACTTGCTTACCAAATAATTTATCAGGTGCCGCCATTTAATAACAAAACAAAGGTGCCAGAGTTATCAAAAAACGGACTGAACATACTCTATTTAAGTGTTTAAGGAAGTGTTTAAATCTTAAATACTTCATTTGAAATGTTTAACAAAACACTTCATTTGAGATGTTTAACAAAACAAGTCAATGTACTGTAAAAAATCTCAAAATCATCTTGTTTAAGCTCTTAAACACGAATGAGGCGTTAAAAACGTTTAAAAACATAAGTGTGAACATAGTATTATATAGCTTAGTAGCAATTGCTATAACCGGGTGTCCTAAGACACCTCTCTCCTTTTTTTTATTTATTTTTTGTTTTAAATAAACATATTATTGTATTAACTCCATCGCGATTGGTGTGTGAGCTTTTTTGACCTTAGCGAAAAAATTAATATACGTTCCCTTATAGTTTTTTATGGTCTATCGGACTGTGCTATGCCAATTTTGATATTTTAAAAAATTATTAAAAAGTTATATCACTAATGTACATATCGACGGCTCCATTCTAAAACATGCTAAGTCAAATAAGCTAGTTTTGAGATAAATGCCTTCAAAGTTTATGAATGATATCTCGGTAATGTTATGAGATAGAAACTTGAGACTTTTTCTAATCATATAATAATTGCAATAGAATTTTTTTAGTTTATTTGAACCTTATAAATTTGTTAAAAGTGACTTAGAATACTTAAGATTGTCCTCTTAGTAGACTTAGCATCTATCTGGTGGTCCTTTCTCACCTACAATGGCCCTCTAAGTACATATATCATGTTTTAGTTTGGAGAACAATTTAAATAAATTTTTTTTGAGTACTTAATTACAAACTAAATCATGCTAATGCTATGTTTAGACGACGAGTTGAATTACCTGCTTCGCTCTCTGAATCATGTTTATGAATCATGCTGTTTAGACTATGCATTGGTGCTTCGTGTGCAGCGTGCCAATTTAGTGCTTTTCGTACTAGATTTACAGTTTTTTAATTCATAACAGTGCGGAATTTTTCAACTTGTTGCTTAAAAAAAGGCACTAAATTGGTGCTTTTCACCTTTGATTTTAGTGCGTTTTACAAATCTAATAAATATTAATTTGTGAAAGTGTGGTGGCTTTATTTTCACTTTCAAAAACTATCTGCTTTTACCCCTTTTAGACATGCAAAGTTTCCTTTGCAGAATGTTAATTCAGCTGCGTGAAATACAAAGGAAGAAAAACTTTCTTTCACAGTTAGAAAAAAGAAAATATTTCTAGATATTACAGAGGATACCATACACGTAATAAAATAACTTAATTACAATAATCGAATCTACTAACCACTAAGGGAAGCAATGTATTGCTTTCTTGATAACGGTGCTTCCAAAAATGCTTCTGAAAAGTAATAACGTAAGGCTCTCTAACAAAGTGGACAAAAGTAAAAAAATGTACACCAGTAACTTTTGCATCTGAGTACACAAAAACTACACATTATTGCTTCTGTAAAACGAATTAGTAAAGACAAAAATTAACGGCTTTTTGGAAACTGATTGCATTGCTTCTAGCTGGCTTACAAAAACTCTTCTGGGAAGCGGTAATTTTTGCTGGGATGGTGAAATTGAAGAAATAGAACGAAGTATCAGAAATTTAAGGATACATAAATGGAAAAATTTGCTCAAAACTGATCAATTTTGGATTGAAGTTTATAATTATAGAAATTCAACTTATCATAATCCATTTCTAATACTGTCAATATTTTCTCAAGACTATTAACATTACCATGTTCAAATGTTGTAGTAGAAATGACTTTTAGCGCTTATAAATATTTTAAAAGTAAGTTAGAAATACAATAATGATTTTATAAATCAAATTGTTTCATTCATATAAAATACGGTCTAAAAAGAAAAGGCTTATGTTGTTCAGAATGTAACATACTGAACCATGTTCATGTAAAAATTAATTCAGACGAAACACCTCAAAATCTAATTGTTTTATTAAAACAGTTTTATGGCCAGAGGAAAAAGATGAAACTGCATTTCCTGAAACGAGGAGTATAATTCTCGTTGATCATCTTTTGTTAAAATAGTACACCATAATTGGAGTGTCTTCCCAAATGAACTTCAATTATTTTCCTACTCATATTCTACTTATAAGCAAAATCGAAATATGGCTCGATATATGTAATTGAAATTATTACAAAAACCTATGAAATGTAGTAAATTTAAAATTGTAGTTAACTTAAATTTTTAATTTTTACTAATTCAATACATTTATAATTAGCCATATGGGCTTTCTCTGTATTGCAAATAAATAGATAAATATAAAAAAATAAATAAAAATATATTTATGTACATACATACATATGTACATATATACGAGTACTTATTTCATTTAGTGCTTTTTTATGAACACACAGTGGTTTTTGCTCTGAAAAAGTTGGCATCACTGTTCGTGTGGCATCTTTTTATGTTTATTCACACAAACATACGTATCATACGCACGTATATACATGCATACACATAAGCATACATACTTTACATAAATTCCACTCATGCGAAATCTTGTTTTTGAGGGCATCTCTATATTTTCTTCTTATTTTTCCTTTTTATATTATTCATAACTTAATTAAATTTATTTATATTAAACTCACATCTATGTTTTTTGGCTTGTTTTCATTTGTTTACAAACACACACATACACATACATATACCTATTTTGTTTTGATAGCTAGTTCAGATAAAGTGGCGATTAACTGCGATAAAAGTTGTTAGAGAAGATACCAATTTTACGTGCTTCGCAAGTAGATTCATATTGAATCTACTTGATTCGCTCTCATAATTTTGTATGGCGAAGCAAGTGGATTCGGTCATGATTGGGGCGTGAAGCATGAATAGAGAGCGAAGCACGTACCGTCTAAACATAGTATAACAGTGTTCTGTTATGTGCTAAGCAGTGATGCCAACTTAGCCCTTTTCGGGCTAGATTTAGCCCGTTTTCAGTCACTCAAAACGCGAAACAAATTTTTTGGCCCGAAACTATAAAACGCGTTTGTCTAGCACTTTTTACAATTATCTTTCAGCTAAAAGGGACTAAAACTTTTAACTTTTTGCTCGATATGTCTACATTTAACTTTTTACGAACTTTTTTCTTCCTTTAATATAACAATATCGACTTATGAAATAACGTGAAAGCATTGTTTTACTAATTTTCTTGCCTTATTTTGCTTTACCAATTTAAAAAAGAAAAAACAATATGGAAAAATGTTCTATATCTTCAAAATTTTTTGTGCTTTCAAAGATTTTCAGTATAGCCTAAAAACAGATTTGTTTTTAATAAATTTAAAATTTACTTACGTAGCCATATGTATGTATACTACTACTGTATGTATGTATACTACTACTGTATATATACATATACACTATTTAATCTACGTATGTCCCTTATTAAAATGTAGTATGAAATGTAAATGAAAAATGTATGTACCTTATTGAAATGTTATATATCAAGCTATGAGTTCATCTTATGGTAGTTATTTATTTTCTATCAAATTACTTTACTTTGGCTTTGATTTTCAAAAGAAACATTTAAAACTAACCCCTTTTCGCGCTTTTTCCAAAAATTTTACTTTATGTTGCATTAAACGGATATTTTTTCAGTTTAGCCCTTTTTTCAAAAATTTTTACGCGTTTTGAGTCTAAGAAGTTGGCATCACTGGTGCTAAGTATATGATCAGTGATGCCAACTATTTACAACCCAAACGCGCTATTCCCCTTCTCAAAACGCGCTAGAACGCGCTGTGTTACAGCATTGTCAACTATTTATAGCTAAAACGAGCTATTTTTCTGCGCGCTAAACTAAATTTTAATAAAAGTCGATGAATGTATTAGTAAATATACTTTTTTTAGCAAATCTTTTCCAGATTTTGCAATATTGCTTCTTCGAAATTATATCCTAAATAACTAAAATAATTTAATACAGAATCAGAATCACCAAATAACAACATACTCGTATGAAATGTCGAATTGTTTTGCGATTCAAATGATTTTTGTACTTCAGCTATAATAGATCCTTGATAAATTATATACATTTTTTTGGTCACGAGTACGACTACATAATGGAAGTTGTGAAATTTAAGGATTTTTGCCATTTACAGTATTAAAATACGTTTTTAATTCTAATTACAGGCAAGGAAATTTTATTTGCAACAGCTGAATCATTAACGAAATTAAAAAAAAATTTATCAGAGTTTTGGATACTAGAAAATTGGTAAATTTATACAAAAAAAGAAAAATAAATTCAGTAAAGTGCGACTTTGACTCGCGCACGAAGGGTTCCGTACGTTGGGCTTTGAGCATTTTTTAATAATGTTTTTTCCGTTTTTTCAGCTGAAATAATTTTTTTTTATTATTTTTCGCTTTTTTTTCGTTTTGGCGATTTTTTTAATTTTGGCGATTTTTTTTAATTTTGGCGATTTTTTCATTTTTGCGATTTTTTCGGTTTTTTGCGATTTATTTTCGATTTAGAAATTTTTTTTTAATTTGGTGCTTTTTTTCGTTTTGGCGATTTTTTTTTTTGATTTTGGCGATTTTTTTTCGGTTTGGCGATTTTATAATTTTGAGATTTTTTTGTTTCACCGTTTTTGAAAATTTCAGGAAGTTTGCTCTTACGGTTTTTCGTTGCTCGTTTTGGCACACCCTTTAATTTCCAACTCTCATGTATTTGTTGTTGTAGCGGCCAAGGATCCCATGTAATATACATACGATTGTATGTATATTAGATGGGATTTTAAAATTTTTCGTTGCTCGTTTTGGCACACCCTTTAATTTCCAACTCTCATGTATTTGTTGTTGTAGCGGCCAAGGGTCCCATGTAATATACATACACACATACAATTGTATGTATATTACATGGGATTTTAAAATTTTTCGTTGCTCGTTTTGGCACACCCTTTAATTTCCAACTTTCATGTATTTGTTGTTGTAGTGGCCAAGGGTCCCATGTAATATACATACATACAATTGTATGTATATTACATGGGATTTTAACATTTTTCGTTGCTCGTTTTGGCACACCCTTTAATTTCCAACTCTCATGTATTTGTTGTTGTAGCGGCCAAGGGTCCCATGTAATATACATACATACATACAATTGTATGTATATTACATGGGATTTTAAAATTTTTCGTTGCTCGTTTTGGCACACCCTTTAATTTCCAACTCTCATGTATTTGTTGTTGTAGCGGCCAAGGGTCTACACACTCTGTCCAAATTTCAGGTCCGTAGCTCTTACGGTTCTCGAGAAAATACCCTGTGACGGACAGACGGACAGACGGACAGACGGCCAGACGGACAGACGGCCAGACGGACAGACGGACAGACGGACAGACGGACAGACGGACAGCGTAGCGAAAACAATAGGGTTCCTTTTTCACCTTTGGTGTACGGAACCCTAAAAATTAACTGAAATGATGTTACTGACTTTATCCAAAACGCGCTAAGTTAGCGCTTTTTTTATTAAACGCGCTAAGACGAAAAAAGCGCGTTTGGAGTAGTTAAAACGCGCTAAATTGACATCGCTGTATATGATATGTTAGAAATTTTCTCTCTGTCTCTCTCTCTCTCTCTCTCTCTCTATCTGCTAGTTAAACTCTAAGTTATCTCTTCACCAATAAGGCCTAATAATTTACTTTTCACTTACGTGTCATTTATCTTTAAGTGCCATTTAAGTACCTAATTAATTTTTACAGTACAAAGTTGAGAGACATTTAAATGAAACTTAAACAACATTGTATATTTAAATCCTACTTAAGTTTTACGAGCATACCATATTTCAAGACTGGCCACTGAGAGAACACCGAGAGAAATGTATTCGCGTATGTGTATTCGTTTGTATAAGAAGCCGACTGATGTTCGGCACTCTGGTGCCAGTTTAAACAGTCTTGCCATATGTTATTGTGCTGGTGTGTGTTTATTAAAAACATTTATGGGAACATCATGTGGTCGTATTAAAAAGAATTTCGTTTAATTTTCATAAATATATTCATATATAACATATACAAACGGGTATGTTCTGTATTTCACGTGAAATTGAAATGTGCGGAATTGCCATAGAATTGTTGTTGTAAATATGTATTTATATATAGTTTCATGGAATATATAGTTTCATGGAAAAATAAATAGAAAAATTCGTTCTGAAATCTCTTATTGTTCTATAAAATCTGTTTTTATGCAAATTTAGTTTTCTACATTCTGATAACCTAACTTTGTTATACATGATAAACAGCTGTTGTTTGAAAAGCCTTCTATAATAGTGCTGCCATACTTTCAATGTAATTTAATAAGAACTTTAATTAACCACTGACAAAATTAAACTACATTTAAGTGCAACTTAAATTTAAGTGGCAATTAGTTAAATGACATATAATTGAGAACTCAGTTATTGGGCCTAAGAATATAGAGTTTAACGGTCCAACTTTTTGTAATCGTCCAATATCTGGTGTACAAGATAGGCATATTCGTTCAAAATTGGTAAAATTAAATTCTTTATTTAAGTGATTCACAGTGTACAATATAAGCTTCTATATCACAAAATTGATTATAAATTGGAATAAAAATAAAAAACTAGTTGTAATAGATTATTTAATTATTATTTTTATTGTTATTGTTATTGTTGTTAACGCTGAAGGGGTGTCCTTATGCCACAAAACAATAATTATTTAGGGAATTCACAATGAGTATCTTAAAATTTTAATGTGGCAACATTATGTCATCTCGAAAATTGCATTGTGAGCAGGCAACGATATAAAACACAGTATATTGGAGTATTACAAAAGCAACAAATTTTAAATTAGAAATTATTGTTGGACAAATTTATCAAAATAACTTTTGTACTGCAAAATTTTTAAGGACAGCGAAAAATGCAAATATGTTCTCATCAACTACTGCGCTGACAGTTTTAGCTTGTTTAGTTTAACATTGCCACACTGTAAGGGACATGCTTTTTTACTTTTAAATTTGGCACCTGGTAATACATTTGATTTACAAACAAACAAAAACACCAAATTTGCCAGCCTATATTAAAGTACTTAAATTGAAACGTTGCAATATTAGAGCGGCCCACCCACTTGCAATATATTCGAGGGTGGCACAATATATTGGCAAACAGCAAAAGACGTTTGATTTTTATTGTACAATCGAGACAATTGTGTAATGTGGTGGCAACATTGTTCAATGTTGTTTACTTTTTCACTGTCAGGAAAATTGGGCAATATTTTCTTTGAAAATATTGTGCCATTTACTGGGGGGCTACCGCGTATTTCGTTTCGAAAGAAATAACTTACGAATTCGAACGAATTGTACTGTGGATTACGATTTTCGTACTACTTGTTTCGAATTTACGAACGGTTTTTGTACTCGATCGAAAACTAAAAATCCCTTTCGAGACAGCAACTCTGTATTACGAACAATAAAAATCCCTTTCGAAAGGGCTACTCTGTAATACGAAAACGAGTGTCAGTTATGCAAAAAGCGTTCGGAAATGGTTCGAAAGACATTTTGTTAGTAACAATTGAGATAAAAATAGAAAATGTAATTATTTAAATATTTCAATATAAATAAAAGGTGTTATAAACAAATTATACTTAATGTTTGATTTGCTAAAACATATTGCTTATTTATGTTGTTATAAATTTTTTAATATTTGTGATTTTGAAACATTCCAAGGAATACTAAAAAAAATGACACAAATAAAAGCAATATGAAGAAGTGGTAAACTATATGTCTCTGCATCCATACCTCGCAAGAGGGCATCTAAATGTTTCAGATGCTAAAAACAAATCGTATAATAATCATCCTCGTCCAACCACAGCAAACACAATCCATTATAAAAAGTACAAGGAGCACTTAATTTTTCACACAAAATACGTATAACATTAAATTTTTTTACAAGGCAAAGATTTTTTTGTTATGGGATATTTTTTTCCATTTTGGTACTTTAGCAGCAGTGCTACCAACTTTTCATATAATATCCCATTCGTTTCTAAATACAACTCTGTAATCGTTTCGAACGAGTTACGCAGTACGGTTTAGCATTCGATTCGGAAATTTCTTTCGAAAAATTTTACTTTTCGAATCGAAATACGCGGTAGCCCCCCTGCATAGTTTAGGTCAAAGCGACAATAATATGTACAACCATATATGCAATAATGTTATATAATGGATGGGCCACTTAGGACATATTTTAAAAACGCTATTGTGAACTGCCTAATTGTTTTTCATTTTCTTATTCATCTCTGGATTAACTCTTGTATATCACATTTGTGTTTACATGCATATATATGTGCATTACATTGTTGGGTGTTGGCCTCATGACAGCACCCATGCATCATCAGCAGCAGCGCCAAATTCCACTTTTCCACTACAACCACCACCCCGCTCCATGCGCGCAAGTTGTCAGTTTGTTACTAATGCTATTTCAAATATTTACAGACAGTATGTGGGCAATTGTTACGAGTATTATTTCAATTATAATTTATAATTGAATCAAATGAAATGGTAGAGAAGTATGTACTCGTATCATTTAAGCATGATTTTATCTCTATATTTGAGAATGTTGTTAGCAGAAAAACAGAGATTATACTTGTGGGAAGATTAATGTAATTTGTATAAAATGTTCATAGCGCGTTGAGAGTGCAATTCATTGATTGATTTGCTGAGCCATTTGTTTTTACTATAATGAATTTGGCTAAATAAGATCACCAACCGAACTGTAAAATATTTCGAAGTAACAATTTAAGCATGATTATGTACTCGTATTGGACCGCAATGCAGAAATGACTTTGAACTTTGAATCAGTGCTGTTAAGTAGCTCTTCAAAATAGTAGCTTTATATACAGGGTGTCCCAAAAGAAAGTTTATGTTTAGTGGACAGAATAAAAAATAAGTAAGCCCTTCCTTCATGCGAATAGTATTTATTATTTATTTAAATGCACATTTTGGGAATGTATTTCCTTAAAAATTAATATGTACATATGTATATCCGAATGTATAGGATTAACCATTTAGTGCACAGAGGAGTATTTGAGCCAAAAAGCTGGCCAAAAAGGCAAAAATTAATTTTAAAAAATCTTAAAAACTGCTCGACACACAACAATTGTACATTTTGAAGACTTTAAGTTGTGATTTGCAGCTCTGAGATCCTGCTAACGTCAGGAAAGTAAAGAAAATTGCATGAGTTTTTAATGTTTCTTTTTTAGTATTAAAACAAAAAAAATTATCTTGAATATTAATGTTGAAACAATTCGTTTAAAAATTAAAAATAAATATAAATTTTTTGGCATACAAAAAAAGAAGAAGAAAAGTTAAGGTAGTTGCATTTAAAATTATGTCTTATACCACAATAAAAATTGAAATCTCTAAATTGACTAAAGAAAAAAATTTTGAGCAAGTTTGCGCCATTTTTTTTGCGATTTTTTGAAAATGTCTCATTTTTTCTTTTTTCTCCACTATAGTGGTTTCAAGACCGCTGGTCTGGCAAGGATGTCAGCTGTTGAATATCTGACATCTTAGGTGTCATTTATTTAGTAAAAGGATTGCCATTTACGAATGTGGATCGTTTAAGAACCGAAGAACGCAAAAAAATATTTAAAACTTACTACAAATATGGTGGCCACTTTTCGAGCACAGATGTGATCAGGCGCTGGTATGCAGGATAATACGGAGAGCAATTACCGTCAACTCAGAGCGCTATAGCCGTATGATAACCGAGTCTTTTTGGGGTGCCATTCAAGATTATGAACTGAACGATATGAGATTTGAACAAGACGGTGTCACAAGCCACACAAACGACCGATTTTGGCTTTATTGCATGGAAAGTTAATTGGCCACGCCGTTAGACTTTTTTTGGAGCTGCGCCAAAGACTGTAGCTAAGCGGACAATCCCCTAACGCAGAGATACCGCCCGAAATGTGCGACAAAGTGATCGAAAATTACCTCAAAAGCATCGTAAATCTTAGCTTTATGTGTAACTTTTATTTAACTTTACTTTTGAAACCGAAAAGTGCATAACCCTATAGTAGAAATATTTCTTATGACGGCTTAGACAGATTAACGTGCGCACCTGCCCTTAAGGCCTTATCTCACGGTGGTCTAAGCACTGGGTAAAGGTTAGACGCTTACCATCGTCCCCATGCAACCTTAGAAAACACCATGTGACTTACCAAGAATACATAGGTTGCAATCTTTGAACATAGTTATCCCTGTGCTATGAACAAGATACAAGCCTCTGGTTAGACCTAGAAGTTCCACCCCCGAAAGGCTTCATCTCACACTATTCCGTGGTACCAGATACAGGCCTCTGGTTAGACCTTGAAACCTTTCGGGACTTTCGGGCCCCAACCCAAAAGGCTTCACCTCTATCGTCTTGAGCTGAGGGCAGTTCCAGGTAACAATGCACCTGTAAGGCAACATAGAAAAGCTAAATCCTTTTTTAAATATGTATGTATGTATGTATACATCCGTTGCTCTGTTATATCAGAGATTAGGTAGTAAGACATAAGTTTTATGTGTAAAAAGCCAAAGGTATGCCTTCAGAAAAAGCTTTGTTACCCCGGCTAGGGCCCCCGGGATTGCCACGCACCTAATCTCCGAAGAGAGGGATGACGGCTTAGACAGTGAGACTCCGTGGTGATGGGTGCCCCCGTGGCTGAGTGGTAGCGATCCCAGCCTCTCAGTCCACAGGTCGTTTGTTCAATTCCCGCTATAGATCCTGGGAGTTTTCTGCAGACAAGCTATAATTGCTTCGCGAGTGATATTTGTTTATAAAACAAAAATCGTACATGGATATTTTCTTTTAAAAGCGTCAAGCAAGTCGGTTTATAAGCATAAACTTTAGATTAGAATTAGCCGCACATAATTACAACTCGAAACTTGATAATTTTGACAGATATGTGAGTCACAAAGCAGAAGTAAATCAGCTGAAACAAACAAAAATTCTGCTGCTAGTGCCAAGACAATCCTTGTTTGCAGCCAAATGTGAGACATATTTAAAATTCATATTTGCAAGCAAATAAGAATAGTGATACAAACGCAAGACCATTTTTAACAACAACAAAAATACTAAAGTAGCCTATAATTACAGAAAACAACACACACATACATACATACAAATATTCTTCATCTTTATGCAAGCCACACACTTTACGACCGTTGGTACAACACGTTGGATTACCCAGTTGTGTGTTTTGCGCACAAACTATACAACAAGGTGTACAACATTAGCATACAACTTCATTTCTTAATTTTCAGAAAAAAAAAGAATTTTATTAAAGGAGTGGTTTACATATATAAAAAGAAATGTATGCTAACAACAAAGTTTTGAAAATATTAAAAGAAAGTGAGAACAAAAATTACACGTGGATGTTAGACGAAGTACTTAATGACCTTTATCAAAGGTTCCGATGCATACACAAAAGCTAGTTTGAATTCGTGCGCAACGTTTTTTATATGACCACAACAAAAATACGAACAAAATGAAATGAAGTTGTACAACCAACTCTTAAATTTTACAACCTGTCTATACAACTTGCCAAAAAATCAAATCTTTTTAATCTTTCGTACAACCGAGACACAACTTCATCCGACGACCCCACACACTTTACAATCTCATATACAACCTGCTCATGTTGTACCAACGGTCGCAAGGTCTGTGGCTTGCTTTATGGCACCCTAACTGCAAGTAGAAACAATATTTTTATTTATGTTTTTAATTTATGCATTTAATCAAGGCATACAACACTTTCTCTCACTGGTGTCTGCCTGCAATAATTAATGCAATAAATTTCTGGGGAGAAAAATAAAGCAGTCTACTTTTAAATGTTTACATATTAAATGCATTTAATTATATTTATTTTTTTTAATATATGATCTTTTAAATGTTTATAATTAATTTTTGTGTTGAAAATTCCGCAAACAAGTGCAGAGTACTAAATTTAAATATGTACATACATACATACATATAGATGCATTTATACACATACATATGAATTTGCATACATTTGTGCAAACGCTTAAAGCTGAAACGCAGTAGCAAGTATAGTGGCAAATTTATGATGATGCACAGCAATATTGCAGTAGTGTACAGTTATTTCCATACACATACATACATACATAAATGCATATGAATGTACATATGTATATGTATATGCACTTATGTATGTACTTATGTTTTTGTAAATACATATACATAGACATAGTGCACATAAAAATTTGTTAATGTGTACGCACATGTATATACGAATATGTTTGTATGTATGTGTATAAACAAATAATATCCAACCACTGCTAAACGATGAGTCGCAACATGCCACACGCCATTAACTCAAAAAACCATTAATGTGCGTAAAATAACATACAACAATAACACAATATTCAACATGTTTAACAGCAAAAATAAAATACATTAAACTAAATATTTACGGCCAATAGACAGGCATACTCGTACATACATTCATACATACATACTGTCGAAACGAACAAGTGCCACTCACAAACTTATAGAAATTAGCCAACAGAATTTAGTTGTTAAATGCAGAAATTCGAAAAGATAAAATCTTAAAAATGCCAATAACACGGTATACGACAAAAATATTTACAAGTAAGACGGCTTTTCCACACGCAAAATTTACTTTGCAAAGTCTTGTTTTTTTGTGGGAGAGAAGGGGTAAGAGCTCCCTTTATAAACTCAATACTTTGCACGGTAAACTTTGCGTGTTCGGAAGTAAAGCCGTCTTACTAAAGGCTCAGTTAGCCGACTGTTAAATTCCATTATTTAACTTCAACGGTAAGAGACAGCTGATTAATATTATTATGTGAAAAGTAATGTACAGATTCAAGTTACATCTGCATAACCATTTTCATTACTTTTCACATAACAATATCGATCAGCTGTTTCCTACCGTTGCAGTTACACTCCATTAAGGTTCAGTTACCCGTCTGTAATGTAAAGTAACTGCAACGTAGAAAGCAGCTGATCGATATTTTTATATGAAAAGTAGGTTACGTTACATTACATCTCTACAACCATTTTCATTACTTTTCACATAACAATATCGATCAGCTGTTTCCTACTGTTGCAGTTACTTTACATTACAGTCGGGTAACTGAATCTTTACAGTCGGACAACTGAACCTTAACGACTGATGCTAGTAACACAACTGGGACGAACGACGATAAGAATTCGCTGCGCAAATTCGACGTGTGAAGCACAATATTGACGAATTTACTCAGCAAGTTGAGCTCTTATAAATGCTAAAGTTGTTTATTGTGTGTGCAAAGAGAGAGAGAGAGAGAGAGAAAATTGTTATCTCGTCGTTCATCGGCATACTAAATAGAAATAAATACATCTCAGAGTTCGTCACGCACCACGAATTTCGTTCGACGGTGGTGTTGTGTTAATTTTCACATGTTCAAATGTGTTTTATTTTTTATGACGAAAGTTTGCACCGAAAAATTCGTCGTTCGTCCTAGTTGTGTTCCTAGCATGCTGCTGGCAGAAACGTCATATGGAATAGTACCTTAAGTAGACTCAAAGAAATTTAGCTTTATTATGCTGTATTATGTCCCAGTTGGAATTTGCAGTGGTTAAAATGGTACATACGGGGAAAAAAAGATCACACTAAAGTACACAGACTGTACTGCAATAAACACGTTTAATTGAAAAAAAATTTTTATTGAGTCAATTAAACATTTAATTAAACTAAATTTTTAAACAAAAGTTGAATTGACTCAATTAAATTTTTAATTGATTTTTGTTTTTTTTTAATTAATCGCGTGTATTGCAGGAAAATTTTTGCTCTGTATAGAAACATGCGTTAGAACCTTTTATTTTTATTATCTTAGCGGCAGCGTCAAATCTTTCAAAAAACACTGCTTCGCATAAATCGACTAAAACCATTATAGCCATTATTATTCCATATTGCCACAGAAATATACTTTTGCGGCAGCTTTAAAATTTTTAATTTTAGGTTTTTTTTAAGCATATTTTACGATTATTGTAGTAAATCGGCATATATGACCACAATATAAACTTTATATTTTAGGTATGAAATGCTTTCAGCATTTTTATTTTAAATCAAGCGAGGAAAATTTTTAAGGAATATCTTAACCCTGCAACGCCTCTCCGTATGACTCTTTTTTGTCGCTTTCAAAAAGGGCCAATTTCACCAAATATCATTAAATATCATTTCATATTTAAATGCCGATTTTCATGAATTTTTTTATGAAAAAAAAGTATCATTTAAATATGACTTATGATATTTAAATAATTTGGTGAAATAGGCTCTAAGTTAGGATATCACGGGTTTAAGTGTTCTACAAAAATATTCGCCATAAAATTCTACTATAGGTCTCGGAATACAGCATAGCTCAAGATTAAGCTTATACAAAATAAATCACTCGAAACTTGAAATACTTCTGAGGGTTAAAGCTGAAAAGAGACCCTATTCTTTTCGCTACGATGTCCATCTAACCGTCACAGTGTGTTTTCTCGAGAACTGTAAGAGCTACAAACCTGACATTTTGGCCGTTACAACAGCAAATATATAACAGTTAAAAATTAAAGGATGTTCTAAGGCTAGCAACGAAAAATTTTGAAATCCTATTAGCTATCCAGTTATCCAGTATTTTTATGCAATCCAACTAAATTTTAAATCAATTAAAGGGTATTCCATCAGTTAATGTAATTTTGACAGCTTGCTGTATCTTGAAAACCGTAAGAGGCAAACTCTTAAAATTTTCAAAAACGCTAAAACTAAAAAATCGCCAAAAACCAAAAAAAAAACCGCCAAAAATTAAAAATCCCTAAGACTGAAATAAATCGCCAAAAAGCGAAAAAAAACGCCAAAAACGGAAATAAATGCCATAACTAAAAAAAGTCAAAGAACCAAAAAAAAAATCAAAAATCGAAAAAAGAGCTAAAACTAAAAAAAATGCCAAAAACGCATACAAAAATCTTCCTTATAGAATTCTACTTAAAACTTTTAAACACCTGATACCAAAATTGTAAGCTTTACATGCTTTTGTAGGCCAATTCTCTATAGTACTGCCCAGTAAAAAAAATTGGAAGTCATTCTAAAGGAAGTACATTTTCATTGCTTCCAAAAAATCGATATTTTTAATTTGCCGATAGTTAGCAGAAAACCAAGTAGAAGTTTATTTTAGTCATACAAAACCTTGTAATTCCTCTCTAGTTTTAGATATTACTCACCAGAATTTTAAAAAAAATCGTTTTTTTTTAAGAAACTTATGAACTATTTTTAGTCTAAAATTTTAAAGTTATTTGCTTAAATTTACATTAAATTACTGTTTCGCGTTTAAATTCCTATAAAAAGAAACTAATTGTTAAAATAGGTAACTATTAGCAATTTTTCCTAGATGAAAATATTATCATAGAACACAAAAAAGGAAATTTTTCTTAAAATCGCTTCCAATTCGGTGACCAGGCAGCGAAAAAGAGAACTTCTTGCAATGACAACCCTATGTAAAAATCATTAGATCGGATCGAAATTTGCACTACTTCCAGATCGCAAACTCTACATTTTCATGACTTTTTTGGAGTGTCTTTTTTTACGACAAGATTTCGCATTAAGAAAAATCTTCGTAACTTAGCTTTATTTCACACTTAAGGCTTGGTACTCTGTTCAAATTTGTGAAAAATGTTTATCAACATTGATTAATTCGTACGAAAAATTTCACATATAAACAACATTAGCTAGCGCCTGAAACTATACTACAATTTCTTATGTTTGTAGAAACACCCCATGTGTTTGTTGTAAATTCCATACGAAACAAGTGGCACTTAATAACCCAGTAAAAAAAATTGGAAGTCATTCTGAAGGAACTACATTTTCATTGCTTCCAAAAAATCGATATTTTTAAAATGCCGACAGTTAGCAGAAAACCAATTATAAGATTATTTTAGTCATACAAAACCTTGTAATTCCTCTATAGTTTTAGAAAATAATCACCAGAATTTTTAAAAAAATCGATTTTTTTAAGGAAATTTATGAAATAATTTTAGTCTAAAATGTAAAAGTAATTTACTTAAATTTACATAACAACACTGTTTCGGGCTTAAATTCGTATAAAAAGAAACGAATTGGTGAAATAGGTAACTATTTACCATTTTTCCTAGATGAAAATATTATCATAGAACACAAAAAAGGAAATTTTTCTTAAAATCGCTTCCAATTCGGTGACCAGGCATCGAAAAAGAGAACTTCTTGCAATGACAACCCTATGTAAAAATCATTAGAACGGATCGAAATTTGCACTACTTCCAGCTCGCAAACTCTACATTTTCATGACTTTTTTGGAGTGTCTTTTTTTACTGGGAAGTAAAGTATGAAAACGTATGAAAACTTAAAATGTTGAAGATACGTTTCAAATGTTTATCACAAGATAAACAGAGTACTGTTATTCTTGCCAATTTTTTTATATGTACTTTGACAGCTTTTCGCGTGAAATGTTGAACAGAATGCCAGACTTTACGCAAAATAAATTATTTCAACTGCAATTGGAGAAATCATTCTTTTAGTATCCTGCAATCTCAATTACAAATCTCTTTTCTAATATTTTTCTTTTGGCTTTCAATTATTTGAAATTTATTGACCGTTTAATAAATGGCATGCGATTCATTGTATGTATTCATGAATGTGTATATGTATGCATGTATGTGTGTATGTATGCATTAATGATTGTATTTACGTATGTGTGTATTTTTGCTGTTATTTCTGCTGATATTTTGAATGTTCACAAAACAAACACTTAATACATAAATATATTTATTAACATTTTTCACATTTTCTCATTTTCATTGTTATTATTTTATTTTGTTAATACAACAACATTGATGATGATGATGAAAGTACAATTTAACAACAAAAAATGAGAATATATAATTAACAACAACAGTAGCGGATCAAGCCAGATTGCAAAAAAAAAACAAAACGTTTAATGCATTTACTGGTGTGGCAGACATTTATTTAAATGATAACAACTTTTTAAAAAAATAATAAACAAAACCATTTCCACGAATGACTGCATTGCATACGAATGTTTTCGAAAGGGAAAATTTATGTAATTACATACATACATATGCACATAATTATGTAAATCTTTAAACAAAAAAGGAAGAAAAATTAATATGCAAATAAAATGAAAACATACGGAAACAGACAAAACAACGCACTTAACAAATTATATAAATACAAATATTGACGGAAAGACACCCAGTGAAAATGAAACTTTTATCAGGGACCGTAAATAACTGTTATCGAAAAAAATTTAACTCAAAAACTCCCTGTGTTAGAGTCAACGGAGACATATACTGTCATATACCAATAGATTCGTATTGGTGAGCACTTTCAGAATTTATAGGGAGCTTAAAAAAACGATCTCATCTCCACAGTTAAGAGTTATTTTTCAACGGAAAAATAAAAAATCAGATGAGAATCTTAAAAAAAGAGTTTTATTTTGCTGTCATTAGATAAAACTCTTTTAAGGAGTTTTATTTTTTCCCTCTAAAATACAACTCATTTAGTTTAATGAAGTCAAAAAAATAAGTCGCTTAAGCTTTTTTTGGTGGTTATGGCACAATATGTTTTTATTTTAATTCCAATTTATTCAATTGCAATGCAAGGTAATTGTATTGGGAGACAATTTACATAAACTTAGTTTTATTTTCGGACGGGAAAAATAAAACTCCTTAAAAGGGTTTTATTTTAGAGGGAAAAAATAAAAGTCCTGAAATGAGTTTTATTTTATGACGGAAAAATAAAACTCTCTTTTTAAGAGTTTCATCCGACCTTTAATTTTTACGTTGAAAATTAACTGTCTTAGATGAAGTTTTATTTTTTAATTCACAAAATAACTGTTATAAAATAATTTTTTGATATCGATAACTGTTATTTACGGTCCCTGACTTTTATACATAATGAGAAAAGCAAAAATGTACTGTCCATAAAATTAAAAATAAAGAATTATGTATAAGTGAAAGAGGGCTTGATAATTACAATAACGAGTTCTAGTAATTGAAAAAGTGTTGTCTAGTGTGTCTGGTTAATGACCGGCTTCAGCAGACACTTACACCTTGTTTGTGTAAGACGTTTGAGCTAAAAATCTTGGCGTTTCTGTAACAGATTAAAGAAAAGTTGTACAAGTTTCCTTTAATCAAGCGTCTTACACAAACTGGGGGTTAATAATAACATTGATTTATAACGATCAGGTACTCGGAATTGTATTTGATTTACATATTTTTTTAACAACTTATGGCTCGATTATGGATGGCAACCGAAATTCAGAGTTGCCTTGTCAACTGAAAATGCCAATAATAAGTCTCGATGGTTCGGTTCGTTGAATCAAAATAAATAATAAAAGTGGAACTTCAAAGATTATAAAAGAAATTACTCCTCAGATTTAAAACAAAACAAAAGGAAAAAAATTACTTACTTAAGTAAATCATTTAAGAGTGTGCTTTGAAAGTAGTGTTTTTCATACGGGATTTCCCGGCAAAAATTTCCTGGGATCCCGCACATTTTCCGGGAAAGAAATCCCGGGAAATTTGTGCGGGAATTCCCGGGATATTTTGATTTTGTTATGGCAACTTAATTAGTATTTACACATTCCTTGATGAGTGTCGTTATTCGCTTTATGTGGTGCAATAATAAGGTGATGGCAATATCACAATAGCTAAAGCTTTACATCAACTAAGGGCGAGTTTCCATCTGGCACGCATGCGTTCTCATATTAAGATGCCTTTATTGGGAAAAAACAGAACGCGACGTTCAAAATTTAAACCAACTTTAAGTTTAACAAATGATTTTTTCATAAGGGGGATATTTTGTAATATTTTTTTAATAATACTCGTATAATTTCTGTTTTATAATATTGGTATCTATGTATTACTATTATATAAAGAGCAGAAACGGTGTTATTTTTGACTAATGTGTGTGTATAAAACGTTATTATTTAATCGATCTCATGAATTATAATTTGGTTTTGTTGAAATAAATTAAATTTAAGAATATTTTGTATTGTTTTGTACTGGGCGGGAGTTCCCGGGATTTCCCGGGAAACCGAAAAATCTTTCCCGCTTTCCCGGGAAATGAAAAAGTCCGGCAAAAGAAAAAACTCTATTTGGAAGCTATAATAGACAAAGTTATAGTTGAGTAAACGCAGCAAACTGCACACAAATATGTTCCTAATATATTACTAAAATTCGCTTGGGAATAAAATAAAATTTTTAGTTGGAGTCCGAAATGGTGTAGGAGTTCATACTCGTACAATTGCCACAAGAAAATTTTTGTCTTCTGTACACACTTATATGCTGCTGTAATTATGTACAAATTTTCTATATTTGGTTCATTTATAATTAAATCTGTTTTACTTGGGCGTTGAAATGTTGAGTGTTATAATAAAATACAAAATGATGTCCGCAGATCAAAAGCTTCATGATGCAGCTAATGTACTTAAAATTATGTGTTATTTTATTTAATACAAATTTCATTAAAATTTAACTTAAGAAAAAATATAGAAAATGTATATTTGCAAAGTTTTAATTGATGTGAAACCATACATATCGCATTTTTACTCAAAGAACATCGTAACTAAAAAAAAACAGTTTGCCAGAAAATGTCATTTCTAGGGTTCCGTACAGCAAAGGAGAAAAGGAACGGGTGTTCTAAAGCGAGCAACGAAAAATTTTGAAATTTTAATGTAATAGACAGACAATTATATATAGACACTTGCAATTTTCAAAGTTAGTGTATTTTATATGCGGACTGCACCAATTAACACTGAAATTTAGAAAAAAAATTAAAGGGTATTCGATCAGTTAATGGAATAGTTAGTTTTAACTATGTTATTTTGACAACTAGGTGTATATTGGAGACCATAAGAGGCAAACTCTTAAAATTTTCAAAAACGCTATAACTAAGAAATCCCAAAATAAAAAAACCGAAAAAAACCGAAAAAATCGTCAAAACGAGAAAAAAGCACCGAAACTTAAAAAAATCGCCAAAAACCCAACAAAATTTGCCAGAAATGGAAAGAAATGCCAAAACTAAAAAAAAGCTGAGAACCGAAAAATTACCAAAAACGACCAAAAAGCGCCAAAACTATGAAAAATCGCCAAACCTAAACAAATTCGCTAAAAACTGAAAAAGTTTACTGTGTACTGAAAAATTGTTTAAAATAATTATAATGAATCGAAAATTGATCGAATTTGCTATTTAATTACATTTTTAACGATATTCGCTGTAGGTTAATGTCAGCTGTGTCGTTATTTAAGCGACAATAATTTATGCGCTGTTAATTTTATGGACAAAAATCAACAGAAAATATCAGGTGCGCGTACTATCGTTAAAAAGAACTTACAGAATCACAAAATCGTTATTGCAAGCGACAAAATGTATAAGCAAAAATGACGATTGTCGGATCGTTAAAAGTTACTGAATCGCACCACAGATACGATATTCGATTATATAGACTAAATTTCGTATAGTATTACATACATATGCAGTGTCCGTGTGGAACCCACGTGTGCGTGTCAAAGTCGCACTTTATTGAATTTATCGTTTTTCATATTTTGTAAAACAAGATGTGATGATAAGAGAAATAAAATTTTCTTTTTTATTTTTTTTTTTTTGAGTTATGACGTTGTTTGAGCAAATGAGCGGTACGTACATGCACAAGAATTTGATTTAATTTCTCAAGATATTTTTCATATTCATCTAGTATGCATTTAAAGACGTCATTGATCATTAGCTACCGATTGTGATGCTAGTTCGGTTCGAAGGACCATAAAGAAGTTTAAAGTTGCTGATTGTACGTGTTTCTTTTGTCTTGTTGATTAAAAGTATCATTATTTACTATAGTTAGGTTCGAAGTATCATAAAATATTTCGTAGTTGGTAAATAAACGTGTTGCTTGTGTCATTAAAGTTCGATTTACTCTATCACGCACCTGAGTCGCCAAATTTAGCTCCCTGGGATTATTTTCTATTTCTGAATTTAAGAAAATTGCGCGATGGCAAGCGACTTCCACAACTATGCAGATGTAGAGTCTGCTGTTGGTGACTATTTTGAGAAGCTACACAGTTATTACTGTAAGCAGGATGTCGAAGCTACTTAATGTCGCTGGGAAAAGTGTATCGATTTAAAAGATTATATTGAGAAAAAAAGAAAACATTTGTTGTGTTTTCTTAGTTAGGTCAGCTAATTTTTGGAAGATCCTTGCATGTTTTTTACATTCTATAAAATTATTTGAAGTAATCGTGTTATTGGAAAATTGTAAAAACCTTACACGATTACTCGGGCAATATTAAGATTTCCAAATCGTTTAATTCTTTACTTTAATTGAACACTCTACTTTTTGTGTATGTACTCGTATATAGTAGAGATGAGCGCAACACATTAAAAAGTACACAGCATTGTATTTTATTTGAAGACCAAATATTATTTGTAGTAGTAATTGAAATTAATCGTAAAGCAAATGTTGAGAACAATGAAACAAAAACGCACAAAATCTTTATACAAAAGTTGAATTGACAGCTGTGTCAAGGTTGCAATATTTTTATTTCATATAAATTTAAGTTATTAATAATAAATATATCCATGGGATATATTCGGCCCGTTTCTGTAAACCGATCGGTTTGAATTCGCACGATATTAAAAAACTAACTCCGACAATAGAAATATTTTTTTTTTTAATTTTTTTAAGTTTGTTTTTATATAGATTCTCAAATGTCATACACAGAAAAAAACTGCCTCATAGAATTAAGAAGATTTTCTCTATGAAACGTTTTTAGGCAAAGGGGCATCCCAGCAGAAAGAAGCGAAGTGTTTTTCATAGAGATTCCGTATTGTTTTTATGTGGTAAATCTTATTAATTTTATCAAGAAGAAAAATACATAAAACCAAGAAGAAATCTTATTATTCACAACGTTTTTACTCAATTTCCGTTATTTTTGGCAACAAAAAAAAACAATCCATAGAGAAAAACTTCTTGATTCTATTAGGTTTTCTTATAAATAGTAAGCTATAGGGATTTCTTATTGATTTTATTAGGTTGCCTTCTTGGTTTTTTCAATAGGGTTTTCTTCTTGATTTTAGTAGGTTCCTATATGAGTTTTCTTCTTGATTTTAGTAGGTTCCTATATGAGTATGTGTAAAGCATCTTATTGATTTTTTTAAATAAGGAAATCTTCTTGATTTTATGAGGTGTCTTGTTATTTCATATCTATATATTGTATAAGAATGTTTGCAAAATAATTTCAATGGTTATTCAGTCTGCGTATTAGCATATTGGGTAGAGTGCTTGTCTATCAGGTAGAAGCTGGTTCAATACTTCGTGAGTAACTTAGTTAAGAACATAACCTAATGTGTACATATGTATGTGGTATAGAATTTAAATGAAAATACATAAGTACAGAGAATAAAGACGCATTTTTTTATTGAAAAAATCAATAAGTTTTCCTCATAAAAATTACAAGATTTCTTCTTGATTTTTTCAAAAAGGTTTTCTCTATGAAATTAATGAGATTTCCTTATTCAAAAAAACCATAGAGATTTCTTATTAATTTTGTTATATTTTATGAGGTATTTAGTAGGCACTGTTTTCTCTGTATATCTGAAAGAAAATAATTGTGTATGATTTTAAACACGTTTGCAGGCCCATCATTAATTTTTTGAAAACGAGAAATTTACTCGGATTCGGTTTACAGAACAGAGCCGATTATTTGAATTATTTCTTGTTTAAAGTGTTAAATTAATAAATCATACAAATTAGAACAACATCACAAGCGAAGTAAACCGCTCAAAAAATCTGTATTATTACACACATTGTCACACTTGTTTTTCATTTCACACCATTGTCACACGGTATGCAATACTGTAATTTGCTTTGGCACTACAATATATAATATCCTTGCTTGGTAAATAAAAAAATGCAGTTGCATGCTGTTGATAAAAGGCAATAACAATGTTATTGTTCTCATAAAATCAAGGACAATAAATAAAATAACAGCTCAATAGTGTACAACATGTAGTTCAAGCAAGCAAATGTTGTTTGTGCCCATCACTAGTGTAAACAATCAATATGAAAGTAATGCAAATTTAAGACCTCATGCCACATTTCTTAATTCTTCTTTTTTTTTTAAATCCATATTTAACTTCTTAACTAATTTTCATGTGACCTTAAGTGTATTTAAACGCATTAAGCACAATAAACCGTTGTTCTTTCCTCTCTACATACAACTCTTCTTTTGGCAAAAATAATTTTTCGAATTCCTGCCATTCTACCATTAAAAATAACCAAATTCTTTGCTTGTTATGTAAAGTAACTTTAAATCTATGGAAAGATTTATAGTATAGAAAGAAATACTTGAAATATTTTTTTTTCTCAACATTTTTAGTCGTTGTGTAACAATATTTAAAACTTTATAGTTTTGAATGCAGGACAACCGGCCGGCAGGCAGGCAGGCAGGCAGGCAACCCCAAAGTTACGTCAACGTCAGTAACAGTGGTAACAGAAGCTTCATTAATTTACTGCTGCTTAACATCAATTATAAAAACCTTAAAATAATTTGTTCATTCTTTTAGGTTGTGTATTTTTCCTCAACAAAATAGCCAAGATGAAAAAGAGAGGTAAATGTTTTTGATTTAATTTTTTTTTTCTTCTTTTTTGTACAAATAAATAGTACGAACGTACTTACAGCAAAGAAATATAAAGTGAAGAAATGAAAATTAAATGAAAAAAATAAAAAATAAATTCTGTGCAAACAGGCCTTCATGGTTCTTTGAATTTTAATTGGTTTGCAAGCCAAAATCATCATCAGCTGCTGCTGCTCTTGTAAGAATACAGCAAGCAGTTGCTAATATTAAAAAAATAAGGAAAACCTAAAGAAAATTAAAAAAAAAACATTTAAAGTGGACTAACGTTTGCAAAGGTATATATGTATATAACGTTTGCAAAGGTATAAACTATATATACAATTGTATATGTATGTATGTATGTATTTTATGTCTGCACAGTGGCTTGGTGAGCTGAGAAATGCAAGGAACTTTCTAACGAACATTGGAATACATAGATTATACTTTAAAACAGCTACGTCCAAGCACATATATTTGCATTTGAGGTAAACAGCTTTGAAAGCTCTTAAATGTATTCTTGATTCTTTGTCTGTTGTGCTGTTGTTGTGATTGTTGTACTCTCGTCGGTGTGAAAGCTCAAAAGCTCTTTTGTAAAAGTTTGCATATTGTGCATATGGCTTAGACGTACCTGCTTTAAAATATAAACTTTTCAGACACCGGTATTCATAAACGATTGGCAAGTAAAGACAGAGAAATTCGAATACGAAATTCGTACATTTAAAACAACATTGACTTTAATAAACGTTTATGAATACCGTTGTTAAAAAAAAAAATAATCATTACTCTAAAACTCTTTTTGGAACGTGAGTTCCCCATGGCGTACAAAACTATATAAAATGAATTTTTTTTTGAAAATGAAAATATACTGGTGAATACTGGTTACAAATACTGGTAAAAACTACATAGCATAATGGTGCTGCCACTGCGATGTTTTTGATTTCCGGTGTTGCCGTAATTTTCCTGATTTGGATAAGCGGTTCGTGACAAAGATACAGCTATCTAAGGTGTCTCTGCTAACTAATATTATAAATGTCAAAGTAAATTGTAAATTTTGATAAAATTTAAAACATAGTCTGGATGGACTCATATGTTATATGTTTCTTAAAAACTAGGAGCCTGAGGTGAGGTGGGGGGAAATTTCTCCTCCCAGAGAAAATATGTATATAACCGATTTTGATGAAATTCAAAACATAGATAGAACTAAGTCCAAAAGAAGACAAAGGCTATACATGTTTTACAAAAATAGGACCACGAGGGGTGATGGGGGGAAATTTTTTTCCTCTTTGTATCTATCCGATTTTGATGAAATGCAAAACATAGACGGATCTGAGTCTAATACTATGTTCACACTTATGTTTTTAAACGTGTTTAACGCCTCATTCGTGTTTAAGAGCTTAAACACGACGATTTTGAGATGTTTTACCATACATTGACTTGTTTTGTTAAACATCTCAAATGAAGTGTTTAAGATTTAAACACTTCCTTAAACACGCAAATGGAGTATGTTCAGTGCGTTTTTTGATAACTCTGGCATCTTTGTGTTGTTATTAAATGGCGTCATGCAAAAAATCATTTGGTAAACAAGTAATTAGTGAAGAAATACTAAATTATTTACAAAAACATTTGTTGTTTGAAAATAATGAACCAATAAAAAAAGCATATTTGTTCGTAATTTTTTACAAATACAATAATTTACTCACAAAACTTCAACCTTAAACATCTCAAATGTAATGTGAACGGTTGTGTTTAGTTTTTTAAAACACTTGCCTTAAACACGTTTAAGACCATAAGTGTGAACATGGTATAAAAGAAGTCATAGGCTGTAGATTTTTTTCAGATATATGACCATGAGGGGAGGTAAGGGGAAAAGTATTTGAAACTATCTAAGCTATTTGAATTACATTTTTCTTAGATAGGACCACAGAGGAGGGCAAGGGGAAATTTCTTCCGCTTTGAAACTAGCTATCCAATTTTTATGAAATTCAAAACATGGATAGTCTGGAAGGGCACAAACACAGGAACTCTATTGTTTTCGCTACGCTGTCCCTCTGTCCGTCACAGGCTATTTTGTCGAGAACCGTAAGAGCTACTGGCCTGAAATTTGGACGAGTGTGTAGAACTTTCTAATATACATACATACAATTGTATGTGTGTATATGCACTTGAAATTTTTAAAGTTAGTGTATTTTTATACAGACAACAACAATTAACACTAAAATTTAAAAAAATCTAAGTTAAAGGGTGTTCTATCAGTTAATGTAATTTTGACTATGTAATTTTGACTATGTAATTTTGACAACTTGCTGTATCTTGGAAACCGTAGGAGCCAAACTCTTGAAATTTTCAAAAACGGTAAAACTAAAAAATCCTAAAATTATAAAATCGCCAAAACAAAAAAAAATCGCCAAAAACCAAAAAGAATCCCCAAAACTAAAAAAAGCGCTGAATTAAAAATAAAAATTCTAAAACTAAAGTAAATGGCGAAAAACCGGAAAAATCACCAAAATGAAAAAATTACCAAAATGAACAAAATCGCCAAAATGAAAAAATCGCTAAAATGAAAATAATCGCCAAAATTAAAAAAAAATCGCCAAAAACCAAAAAAAAATCCTCAAAACGAAAAAATGCGCTGAATTAAAAATAAAAATTCTAAAACTAAAGTAAATGGCGAAAAACCGGAAAAATCGCTAAATGAAAAAAATTGCCAAAATGAAAATAGTCGCCAAAATGAAAATAGTCGCCAAATTGAAAAAAAAATCGACAATATGAAAAAAAAACGCCAAAAACCGAACAAAATCGCCAAAACGAGAAAAACCGACAAAAAAGAACGTACGGAGTCAAATTCGCACTTAACTGAATTTATTTATAAATTACTTAAGAAGTTGTATTTAACGACTTTTGTTGCAAAATTGTAAAATGTATAGTAAGAGTATAAAAATAAGAATGAAAATAGAGGCAACCAAATTAGCTTCTTTACACCCTCCCTAAGTCTATAAAACTGGTTAGTTGGTTGCCTTTGCGGCATTGCAACTGGGACAAAATATCACATAGTTTATTTCAACTCTTGTCATGTATTTCAAGATTTTATTTGTTTTTAATTTTTATTTCTTACATTTTTTATACATATATATTTCTCTTTTTTTTGCTTTCTAACATTTAAAGAAATAATGCAACAGAAAAAAATCGTATGAAAATACTTGAATGTTATTCGTCGTTACACTCTAATGTGGCAACATACATTTCGTTTTTCATTTAGTGAAAAGTATGAAAATTGTTGCGAGTTTAAAAGAAAATTTATACAAGAAATGAATAATTTATATAGTATAGATTTAATGTGTGGCGACACTTTGCAAACGCACATGTATGAAAATGCACAAGCCACTAAACACCCAACAAGCGGAATGAGTGGCAGAGCTGTAATGGAATGACTAAGAATTTGCTAATTAGGGAATGTGTACGAAAACTTGCTTCGAAGGCAGTTTACAAAATTTACATTACCAAATTTTATTTATGATATTTCATGAAATTTGTTGCAAGAAAATTTTCCGATTTGCTAATAGGATGGAGCGGTAGGTCGAGAAGAGGGAGACCAACAAATTTTAAAAATCCCTAATTTTGTACCATCTTCTTTTAGTGTTTTTTTTTTTTTTTGCCAAAATCTTTGATGTCATTTTATGTGAAATTATAAATTTATGTAGGGCTCACAGAGATATGTTCTTATATAATGTTTAGTGTCTTGGATTATTAATTTCAAGGTTCAGCGGCATAGACATGTTTTGTATAAAGCAGGGTGCGGAGAGTGCTAGAATTAAACTCGCTCGCAAATGAATTCAATTCGAGCGAGTTTTATTTTTTGTATTGAAATGAGCTACTCTTGTCTGCTCGCGAGTTAAAAAAATAAAACTCGCGAGCGCATTTAATTTTTGAGAATCGAAAATAGGACTCGCGAGAAGAATTCAAATTTTAAGAGTCAAAAATAAAACTCGACTCGCGAGTCGAGTTAAAAAGAATTATTCGCGAGTTTTATTAATTTTGTTTGCTCAAATTCTGTTCGCTATAGGTCGAAATGTTGAAATTATATTTTATTACTGACAGGTAAGCATTTGCATAACTTTTCATGAAGCACAAACCTTAAAACACTTGAAAAATACCTCATGACATGAAAGTTAGAACGAACATTTTTATATGTATATGCATTTGTAAGTACTATGCTTTTCAAATCCGCATATAAATACACATACTTTTTCCAATAAACAAAAAAAATTTTTTGTAATAACTAAAAGTTTTGAATTCGTTTATGCTCGTTTTGCACTCTTTTAAAATTTGTGCTTACGAGTTTTAAAATAAAACTCGCGAGTACAAATTTTAAGGCGAGTCATTTAATGCTTACGAGTCGAGCACAAATAGAGTACGATCGATTTGTGCTCGCGAGTTCTAATTTTGAACTCGCGACCACAAATTTTAAAACGAGCGAGTTAATAAAAATTGTGCTCGCGAGCCGAATTTTTCCCTACCCTGGTATAAAGCAAGAATCTCAGAAGACGATTACACTCTGAGCCCATATTCAGAATTTGCATAGATTTTTATTTTATTTTCTTATGTACTCCTCCCACCGGTTAAGATTTAATTCCTTTACATACCTGATCGAACAGTGTAATCAAAAAAAAGTAATTTAGCCACTCAAGAAAATATCTGGGTAGCACAAACGGTAGCCAGATACTTATGCATACCTACATACATACATTCATACATACATGCATACATACACATGTAAATATGTATGTATATGATGACAAAAGCCGTGCATAGACCACTTTGGGGAGTGTTTCCTCCCATCGAATGTCTGCTGCCAGCTTCAAAGACTAACAAAATAAAAGTGTTTAGACCCACCAGAAGAAAAGAGCTAACAACGCCTGTGTATACGGCATAATAAATACGTTGCATTACAATATAAAACTATATTTGTTACGTGTATAAACTGTAAAAGAAAATATACATATGTATCAGAGAACAGCAATGAGTAGTAAAAAAGTGAGCAGAGTTGAATAATGACTTATAATTTCTTGTACTTAAGCGCAACTCATACTTATTGCAATGTTGTCTATTAATCATATTCACTCGAAGTGCGCATCGAACTCATACTTAGCAACATTTATGACGTTGTTGATTTTGTCTCTCCTTAACTCAATGCCTATGGACGATGCAAAATAGGTATGATTCACAATGCGAACTTCGCATATGAGCATTAAAGTTCTCATTATGCGAATATGTGTTTTGCTGTTGCTTTTTTTTTTTGCAGGAATTGAAAAATGACCCTATTTTCTACTATTCTATACTACTTGCATGAGTTGAGTGAGCTGAATCAATGTGGGTGGTATAAGTATTTTCCTGAAATTAGAAATTATACTGAGGTGATTTACGAGTGTGAGTGTGGTATGACTATGATGTCGACGTCGACGTCGCATTCATATTTATTTCAACCTATACTTATAAATCAATGTCATCGTGAGTATGCGCAAATCAGAGTAGTTGAGTTAAAATTATGTCTACTCACTTATATTTAAAATTTAATGAGTCAGTATGAATAGCGAAAAATAGCGATTCATTGCCAATCACTGATATGTATGTGCTATTAGATGATTTTTAAGTTTTAGTAAATCTGATTTACGCCAAATATATTTGCAGCATTAATTATAGTTGTAAGTAAATTTTCTATTACATTAAGTGCGAAAAATATGCAGCTGCATTAATCTTTAGATTAAATATAGAATATTTTTAATTAAATTTATTGTAGCGATTTAAGTTTTTTAATTATTTTTTTTTTCTTGTCATTATTATTGCATTTATTTTTTGCGTTAGTGTCATATGAGT
This sequence comes from Tachina lurida, assembly GCA_944452675.1. Lineage (NCBI taxonomy): Eukaryota > Metazoa > Arthropoda > Insecta > Diptera > Tachinidae > Tachina > Tachina lurida. Next base: position 170,819,219 of record OX101752.1, on the reverse strand, counting down.
GTCGCAAGATTTTAGAGGAGAGTAAAAGACGTTAATGAGTTTTTAAATTACATCAATATAAATTTGCAATAGGGATTTTAATTTGGCACATGCAATTTAAATAGAAACTTTGTTGCGTGCATAAAAAAAACAGCGAGACATAATTCTTTTTAATTATGTGGTAAATTGAAAAGATCTCCTTCAATTTCCTGTCAAATACTAATCAGAGTGTGGGTGAATGAGGCTAATAATAGAGCATATCAAACTTTTAGTGGAATTAGTAGGATTGAAGTGTGTTGGCATCAAAATTAAGATTAGATGGTATGAGTTTTTGAATATTTGAAATATTTATACGTGAGCTTTAAGCAATGTAAAACTTTGAGGTGAAATTTTTTTCAAAAGGATTCTATCGTTATATAACTGACCGATCTGGCAGCTCTATTAGCAGTATGGTTTGATTTAGTTTAACGTGGAAGTGGAATTTTTGTTCCCATAAAATTTTTATTCTCCTCAAAGCGAAATATGGGATGGTGAATCCCATAAAAAAATCGTTCAGGCTGTCAGCTCGCAATGAATTTTAAAAACGGGAAGAAAAAGTTTTGTAAAGCTTTAAAGTTAATCGCAAGTCAACATATTTACCGCAAACTTTAAGTTCCGAATGAATTTTGTTTAACTGTAAGGTGGAAAAAATTCTTTAGTGTACCACCGCGTTGCACCACCATAAAATTTACTGTGTGTGAACTAAAGAGATTCATACTCCATGAAAAAAGATGTTGCAGGGAATTATTGTTAACAATCGTGAACTGTATTTACTAATCATGTCCTTTTGTACTTAATTCGACGGAGAGTATTGAAATTATGCGATGTAATAATTCAGTTCACCTGCAAAAATAAAGTGAACAAAACCAAGGGAAAAGTGATATGATCCTCTTGAAAAACATTATTCATGATAACATTTCTAGGGAAAAATTATTTACGATTGCAATTTGGCGAAAAAAGGGAAATATTTTGAGGGAAAAAATCTTGACGATAGGTGAATATCGAATAGTATAATTTCTCATTACGGCTCGGCAGATAGGCTCCGTGAAGTCTGATGGTTAAAGGAAATGGTCAACAGACTACCCTTTAGTATCTTTGGGATATTAGAAGCTTTAAGAAGTCATAAAGTTAAATCTATAAGTTTCCTTCAAATGCAAAAATGAGATAAACTCATACAGGTATTGTGGAGACATCGAAATAATATGGATTCCAGAACATCAGGGTATCGCTGCAAATGAAGAGGCGAAAAAGCTGGCAAAGATGGGATCATTACTGGAAAATATCCCACTAGAAAACGACAAACCTTGAATTCAAAAACGAACTAAATCAATAAGCAATGGATAAACACATCGGAGATTTGCAGAGCTCTACTGTTTTAAGAGTGGCCGATATTAACTGGGGAAACCCAAAAAGTGAAAAGACAAAAGAGGTTCCAGTTTAAAAAAAAGGCCAACACTTCGTTAACATAATAACAGCACATACAGAGTTAAAGAATCATGTGCTTCGCATGGATAGGGTTGATGATATAACATGTGGAGCTTGCCACGAAGATAATGAAACTCTCGCAACACTACTTGTGTCAAATGAGAAGATAAATGTGCTATCTGGAAAGTACACCAAATATGGAATATCTGAGGGATTCAGATTGGAAAAACATTGAGGAAACTACATATGTTCTTAGCCCGACCAAGTTTAATATGCTTAAGATTTATTTATTGGAACCTCATCCCACAACATGTCACAACCTAACCTAACCTAAATAAATCACCCTTATTCCAATTGTCGATACTATCGACATCACTTTAACAGAATACCAAAAAATTGAGGCTTGTTTACTCGCGCTCGAGAACAATTTTTTGCTATTGATAGTCTATTTCTGTTCCCTAAGATCTAGAAAATAGTTTTAGCCTGCCAACGGGAGTCAGTTGTTTTCGACAACGGGTACACAAGGCCCAATTTTTTGGTATCGTGTTAAAGTGATGACGATGTCGACAACTGGAATAAGGGTAAATATAAACTTTCTTTTGAGACACCCTGTACTAATTCCAAATCAACTTTGCAACAGATTATTGCGAGAATTTACACTGGCTAAGATTTATCGCAATATTCTAATTAAGTGTCCCTGTGGCTGAGTGGTAGCGTTGCTAGCCTCTCAGTCCAGAGGTCGTGGGTTCGATTGCCGCCATTGACCTTGGGTGTTTTCATTAGACGAGCTAAACGCACATAGTTGGTTTAATGGGAATGTCAATAGAGGCTATAACTCACTATTCTACACAATCGCATGATTTTCGAAAAAAAAAAAAATACAACCCTGATCTGATGTATGATTATTGTCTTTTGAAAATGTTGATAGACCAGGGTTGTATTTTCTCAAAAATCGCCCGATTGTGTAGGACAGTATATCACGGTCTTAAGTAAATTCGCTTTATTAAGTGTGAGGAAAGTTTATATCCATAAAAAAAATCTTTATTTGGTTACGTCAAAGTCTCAACGACGGAGAATTGCAAGAACTTAAGCCAAATGGCTATCGGTTGCGTCTTATATTCGGTCAAAGTATTGAAAATATGTACATAGGTATATGTACTGAAAATCCGGTTCATCATAATATTATGTTCTTTGCTAAAGCTAATTTTTTCAACAAATAAAATTATCTAATAGTTATGCAAAATTATTCGTTTGTTTTATTAAAATAATGCAAAAAGCATTATACGAGTAAAATAAATTTTTTGCATATTTTTAAACTTTCAAGCATATTCCATTCATTTGAATAATTGAGCAAAATTTTCTTTTTTTTATGTTTTAGGTTAAAATATGGTTTCAAAATCGTCGTACCAAATGGAAACGCCAAGATAATGTAACCAACTCCGAGGCAGCCGAGGTAAAATCGGCAAATCATGGCAAATCAACAACATCATCGGCAACATCTACATCCTCAACGACAGCAATAACAGATAATGCAACTGGAAAAGCAACGGCAACAGCAAATGATTCAGTAACCACAACAACATCATCAGCGAATCCTGAAGGTATGGCAGTGGCAACAACTAAAAAGAATTCACACAACTCACCTGGCAGCAATAGCAGCAACAACAATAATAGTAATAACAACGTTAGTAGCAGCAATAGCAACTGCAGTAATATTGAGAGTAAACGAAATATTGCAAATGAATTAAGTGCAAAATTAACCGCCAAACAAGCGACAAAAATCAAAAAACAATTGAATGCAATACTAGAGAAAACCTCGAAAAATGCTGCAGGCACAAAGAGCGAACACAGCAATACTGCAACTAAATCGGGTAGCGGCGGCACATTAAATATTTCAACTGCAGACAAAGCATCAATTAATACAAAGGCCATGGATGGAAGCTCAATTGCCAAAGAACAGACAGCACCACTAGCAGGAGCATCAAATGCAACCACCCACAACAATCATCGCCACCAACACCATCACACACATCACAATCACAATCACAATCACAATCATCATCACAGTCACAATCATCGTCATATACCACATCATCATCATGCTATTCCATTAACGGTAGAGCCTGCAGCACCCTTGGAACAGACTGAAAAATTAGATATCAAACTCGAAGAGTCACCGCAACATCGTGAACTGCAATTAACGTTGCTGAGAGCAGCACATGGTCAAAGTCCGCACTTTGGTGAAATGGATTTTGAAAGTAAATTGGCTGCATCAAAAATTTCAAATGCTTTAGCAATGGCCAAACTGAATGTTGGTGAAATTAATAAATCATTGACCGCTAAAGAAAAATGCCATAAGAAAGATGAAAATGCTGATGCAAATGCAAATGCATTTAGCAAAGATGAAAATTTACAAAAATTAAGCATATTTAATATAAAACAGGAAACTAAGCCAACAGCAATTAAATGTAAAGAGGAAAATAATGAAGTTAATGATGAGCAGGTCGAAGTCGAAGCTGCAGCTGAAGGAAAAGCAAATTGTGATAGTATTAAAGATAAGCAGCGTGCAGACGATGATAAAGATCATCAAATGGAGTTTGAAGATTTTATTGAGAATAAAAATGTATTGGCGCATAACAATGAAACAGTAGATGCTGACAACGATGCTAAAATGAAAGAAATTTAAAATTTACTTAAATTCAAAAATATGATATTGAAAAAGATCTTCCAGACGAAAAAGAAAAGTTAAATATGTGCCAAATATAAATATGTATGGAGGAAATTAATTTAATATTGTGTATCTATATTGAATTAGATATTAATATTATTTTTTTATATTTTTCTTCTACAATTAATATGTAGACAAGTGTACATAAGCATATGTGTATATATCTTTTACTATGATGTAAAATTAATAACTCATTTTCGTTGCTTTGCTAATAACTTTGTAAAAAAACTGTTTAGTTGAAGTTTGGACAAATTGGAATGTTAAATTTATTTATTTACTTATTGATTTTAAATTTTCACAAATGCGACGAGCTTGTTCATGAATTCATTCATCACTGTGCTGGTTTTGTTAATCAGCTGTTTGTGAATTTTCTAACTTATTCATACATTGTTTCACAAAATTGAAGGCAAATTAAATACAGCTACAAGTATTAATTGTAACTCTGCGCTTTTCACAAAGTAATCATCGAACATTATTGTAGGGCAAAGAACTAGTTTTCAAACAAATGGTTCGTTATATTCAGCACAAGCTTTGTAAACAAAAATCAGCTGATTAGCAATCTCGCTAAAGGCTCAGTTAGCCAAACGTAATGGAATGTAAATGCAACAGTAGCAACAGCTGATCGATAAGGGGAATATATACTCGTCGAAAGGTATAAGTCTCTTCTTTCTATATCCATTAATAAATTTTAAATCGGTTGATATTCAACTAAGTTAGAGACTGCTGAGTACATTGAGGTGCTGCATCAAACCAATTTTTTACTTGTGATTCAAGATTTTGTAGGTGTTTCAAAAAATTCAACAACAAATTGTTGTTGTACTCGACAATACGAGTGCATATCGGAAAAATAGTATCACATCCCCCAGTGTTGTTTAGCATTGTAATGAATTTTCGAACAGGCTCAAGTCTCGCAAAACAAACTAAATACAAAACTAGTAACAGCTGTCAAAATAGCGCACATATCAAGCAGCATTGCCAACTTAAAGCTCCATGCCTTTCAAAAAAAATACACTAAGACATTTTAATATAAGGTAGACTTGCCTCAATTCTCTTTTGAAACTGAGTTCTCGTCAAGGCGAATTGACACCAGTAGTGCGATTCAGTCACTTTTAACGATCCGACAATCGTAATTTTTGTATATACATTTTGTCGGTTGCAATAACGATTTTGTGATTCTGTAACTTCTTCTTAACGATAGTATGCAGCTGATATTTTCTTTTGATTTTTGTCCATAAATAACGACACAGCTGACATTAACCTACAGCGAATATCTTTAAAAATGTTACTGAATAGCAAATTCGATAAATTTTCGTTATAAGTATTTTAACGATGTGATCATCGTTAAAAAAGTTAGTGAATCGCACTACATGTGATCTTGATTCAGGAAATGGTGATTTGCTGTTAATTTCTCTTGTGACAACAAATATTCATATATGCATTTTATACAGAGTTGACAAATCGAGATCACCTGGTATGAATTCGCCTTGGTAGTTGTGTTATAAAAAATATGAACAATGTGTGTTGACAGCAGAAAAAGGTTCAAATTACAAGCGGCAAAAAAAGTCAGCTGGGCTGTCGACACAACCTGATATGAATTTGCTTTTAAATGCGTTGTACGTATTTTAATGCAAATCAAGGTGAATCCGTATCAGTGACTGAATTCTGTAACTTTTTGCGAACCGAAAATCGTAATATTTATCGACATATTTATTCGCTTGCGGTAACGATAATGTGGTACCGTAATTTCTTTTTTACCATAATCTCCAGCTTTATCTTACTCACCATTTAAATCAATATTATGTGCTATTTCTGTATAGAAAATGTGAAAATAAGCGAAACGCACAAGGAATAATAAAGAAAAACTCAATGAATTTGATCTTCTGACTTAATTTTTTTGTGCTCCCACCGACAGCGAATATCGTTAATATATGTTACTGAATAGCAAAGTCGATAAATTTTCGTTATATTTATCACAGCGATACGATTATCGTAATAAAAGTTACTGAATCCAGGTACAGGTGGTTTCAACTGCCCAGTTGACTATTTTCGCCGCTTGTAATTTGAATATCCCAAGGCAAATTCACTCACATAAGGCGGTCTTAATTCACCAGCTGACATAGCTTCTCTGTTGTCAAATCAACCAAAATGTTAGGAAATATTTTGACAGCAGGAACTTTTACACTAACAAATATACAAGGCGAATACGCAGAGTTGCAAATTAAGACCACCTTGTGTCAATTCGCCTTGGAATATCCCTTAGATGTCAACATACATTTTTCCGTACATTTTTTTCTCAAATTGGATTGAAGCGATTCTATCTTATATTCATATGCCTTGATTCAAATTGAGTGGTAAATATTCGACATATTCAATGCGTGCAAATTTTCAACAGGCAGTTCTTGGAATTACCATTTCATTAGAAATATCTAGTCGGTTTTCCGCACCGAAAATATCTAATTTATTAAAATTACGGGCACAGCTTTACAACACTTATGGTACTTTAAAATTAAAGATATTTTTAATAAACAAATACATGTGTAAATTATATGCTAAGTTTTTTTTTACAAATACATATTTTTATACTCATAATTTAGTTAAACGCTATCAGCCGTCTTAAGAAAACAACTATTAAGCTTATAATATAGTTTTAAAGAAAAGTTTTATGAAATTTTATTCATAAATTTTATGCATACACGTTTATATTCACATACATATTTGATTTTCAAATAAATTCTTAAATTTCAAAAATTACATAAAATATTTTCATTAAATCTTACGGCACTAAAAATTAAAAAATCTTTTAAGATACTCGTGCAACAGATATTTTTGCTTGCTTGTCTAATTTTTAAGGCTTAAAATTTTATAACTTCTTTAGTCTAGAATTTCGAATTTTGAAAATTATGTTGAAACGAAATGTTTCCGTGCAAAAAATATATAATTTGTATGGCAAAACAAACATTGTAAATAAATGTAAGCATTAAGCCTTAATTAATTAATTAGTTTAGCCAGTTCACAAGTTTTAAAAGATTAAATTTGCCATATACGTAAATAAGATTTTGAGTTTTCAATACTAACTTTGGTGAGTCAGTTTTACAAATTAAAAATTGAGAGCTGTTTTAAAAATATGAAGAAAAGTGTTTAATAATTTTTAGACATTTTTGTGATTTGAAAATATTTTTCTAAAAATTAAGAAAATTTTCTTTCATGTGAAATAAAATGTGAAATAATTCTGTTCGACGATTGTATCGTCTTGTCTATGGACGAAAAAAAGAAGCAGTTTTGATTCTTTAAAACAATTATTATTTATTGTCTTTGCTAGAAGGTTGGTGTATTTGCTTTATGATTTTGTTCCAAACATTATATTCAACACATATTTTTGCATATATATTTCAAACTATTGAATAGTACTTTAATTGAATTTTTATGTTCTAAAAAAACATGGCAATAATATTTATATTTTTCATTATCAAAGCAAACAATTTAGAGAATTCAAAGACAAGAACTCAGAAGCATTTTCAAACAAAAACGTCCTTAAAGCTTCTTACTGAATTAGGGCATTAAATTCATAAAAACAATAAGTTAAATTTTTTAAGGAATTGCTTTTTAGAAATCTGGCGTCTACAAATCGATTTAAAGGAGGATACATACAGCACATAATTCATATAACATTGAATTTTCGGTATATGGGCGTTTCCACAGAAAAGTCTATTTTTTGCCACGTTACGTTTTTGGTGATGTAGTCTGTTTTTTTTTTCAACGAAAAACTTATATTTTATATCAATTTACTTAACCCCTGCTTGGTCGGCCATAACGAAATTCAATAAATTACTTTTTTACTATTCAAATTTATGGTCAAGAGTGCCTGGGAACTGACTGTTACTTTTTGACAGGGGCAGTGTTGCTCTCTCAGTTTAGGAGCGGGAAATTCAAAAAGTCACGGACTTCGTGATCCGGCCTCATGTTTAATTTCGAGTTTTGTGGCAAAGTATTTTATTTGTACGAAATTTTTAAAAAAATATGAAGAACAATGTCAGGATTAATTCTGCATCATTCCATTTTTTTTTTTTTTTTTGAGTTATAACGTTCTTTCAGTAAATGAGTGATATTTACATATATTTATGAAAAATTTCATTAATTTATTTATCGAATTTGCACAAATCCAGGAGAACGTAAAAAGATGGGCAATTAAAAATGTTTGGAATTTTCAGCCTTTAGAAAATTTGAGAGAATCTCATATTGGAAACATTTCACAGGAATGTTAACTTTTTGTACGACACCAAACGAATATGCTTGTTATTTTTTTAAGAAAACGGAACTTTTTTTTACTTTTTTTATATATTTGTATAGGCCGTCAGCAGTTCTATATTAGGTAAAAAATTAAGAAAAATCAAGTCACATTGTTCTGAAATACAAGCCTAATTGGATGGTGTCGCACGCGACAAAAATGTCGAATTTCTCGTGGAAATTCCCATATGTAAACTCTCAGAATTTGCATGTTTAAGGGCCAATTTCACCAGCTATATTTAAATACATATCAAATATTTAAATGTCAATTTTCATTTTTTTTATGGAATAAAATTTAAAATTTTAAATATGTATTTATATTTAAATAAAAAAAATTAAAAGAGTTATGTTCCTATTAACAGAGCTCAGTTAAGGTCTTTAAAAATGTGCTGAATATTGAATTATCATTTTTATAAGGGCACTGCTACACGTTCAATATACATTGTGATATTTGGATAGCGATCCATTTTAATGGATTGATGGATCACGAGCGTATGCTACATGGTCAATATTTTTAGTGTCAGTATTTACGTTATTTTTGTGCTATTCGGATCGTTTATTATTATGCGGATCGTTTATTATTATTTCACTTCTTATTAACGTATCGCGATCTAATATCATGAAAATGCTACACGTTCAATATTTATCACGCGATCCGCGATCCGTGATCTGGATTCCATTATTTATTCCTTTCAGCGATATGGACCTCGATCCATCAATACTGCACGCTACACGTTCAATAAATATCGCGATACTGGATCGCGTTCAATATATGTATATTGAACGTGTAGCAGCCCCCTCAGAGTTATGTATGTTCCTGTTAACAGAGCTCTGTTAAGGCAGTTGGTTGGTTTGCGTCTTATGTAAAGAATTTCGAAATTCATCTTCAAATACTGGGAGTGTTTCCCAGCTCGCAGTTAGCGAATAGAATAAAATAGAATACTTATGTATGTATGTATATGATATGATGTATATAAGAACATAAAATAAATGAAATATCGATTTTTTGTTTGACTTTAAGAATAACCCTGGAGTTAATGTCGACGTCGTCGACGGCGTCAAATGTCAAAAAAATAGTTGAATCGTATGAAATTGTATGAGAGCAGTTAATCTCAACGCGTTGCAACGCCGTAAAAGTTCAATCTGTTTCAACTTTTTCGGCTTTGAAACGCCGTCAACGACGTCGACATTAACTCCACTATAAAGCTACAATAAAATAAAAATTGTGTTTTCGAAGGCACACTCTCAATACGCACCTTATCAACAAGAGGGTATTAACTCAAAATTTTAAAATGTTCAGTAGAGACGAAAAACTGTTTGTGGTTAGATTACAAGAGAATTTAAAAAACCGAATCCATAGTAGTAATTAAATTTCATTTAAAAATATATTTTCATTGTTTTTATTTCAAAATGTTGGAATTCTTGGTAAAAAAAATCTATGTTTTGAGTTAATACCATTTTTCTGAATTTTCTCGATATTTTTTTTTTTTTGTATTATTTTGAGTTATGACGCTTTAGTTGAAATTTAAATAAAGTTTCAAAATATATTTTTCAGCAAAACAAAATACAACAAAATTTAAATAAAACAATTGGATTATTTTTAACTTGAATAAAGGCTCAAATCAAAATAATACCTTTTTTATGAATATATAAGATACATTTCTGTATCCACTTTTGTACTAACTCAAAATAATACCTTTTTGATTATATAATGGTAGTCACTACACTATCACAAAAATGGTCTCAAATGTGGGTTTCGAGGTGAAAGAGTAATCGGAATACGTTGAAATTTTTACAGTAGATAGATATTGATGTTGTTAGTTGATTTCTTGCAAAAAGTGAAATTTCAAAAATTTTGAGTTAATACCCTCTTGTTGATAAGGTGCGAATACATAGAATGTGAATTTATAAAGAAGTTAAATATGTACATAAGGAATTATAATAAAAGAAGCTAAGTATGTACACATATTTTTTAAATGACATAGAAGCACTCTAGTTGAATATGTAGATACAGTATGTAACCTGCATGGTATATGCTTATTTTCAAACTAATATTAAAAACTTATATATAACAAATATTCTAAATATTCATGTTAAAAATTCTATGTATGTACGTATGTAATTAATTAATTAAATGTACAAAACTTATGTTAAACTTTAAATCTTAATATAAAACACAACAGAACAAAACAGTCATAAAATATATGCAGAAATTAAATTAAAACAAAAATAACAATATTTATTTAATTCAAGATTATTTAGGCACATCTATAATGCCCTGTTCGGTTATAAGGAATTCCGCATATTCAATCGGTGTTTCGGGAGAATAAAGTATCTCCAATTTACGCACAGTCAAAAGTCTGTCATTGTACTTTAATTGTTTGGGAATTTTAGTGATGCGCAGACGTGTTCTACCTAAATGAGCCCAGGCTAAGCCCAAACAAGGTACTTCCGGCTCCTTATCGCTGACCGTGGCCACCTTATCAAAGAAAATGGTACAAAATTTTTTTAAAGATATTTGGGTAATCATTGAAAGCACGACGTTTTGGGTTGGAATTGTTAGCAATGGTGTTGTTAAAACTCAAAAGAGATTGAAGATGCAATAGTGTACAATTGTTATATTAGCGCAAGTGTAGGAAAACCAAAACTTTTTAAAAACACGAAAAACATGAATTTAAAAAACATACATACAGTGGTTTATTAGAAAAAAATAATGAAGTTTTTCAAAATTAAACAAAAATTCACAAAAAGCCTGTTTAAGTAACTTAATTAACACAATTTTGGGTTAGCTAATAAAAAGATGGTTTATGTCATGGTATGGTGCAATATACATATGTATATTCGTTTAAAATTGCTGAAATCAAATTCCTTATTCAAGTGATTCGCAGTGTATGTATATATGTATGTATGTACATATCGTTACCTTAATATAGAATAACTGATTATTTTTTTAAATCCAGATTTTTGGATTTTTCTTCTATCGAAATATACAAAAAACTCGATTTCAAAAACATAATGAGTTACGGCCTTTCTATATTAAGTTAACGATATGTATGTATATTGAAAGTTTCAATTCAAATTTAAGTTTTTTGTAAATAAAATTAAATTGAAGTTTAGAACTGGTAACAAAAGTGAGTAAGTAAATAATTTAAAATGTTTAAAATCAATGAGTGAATAGTGGTTAAAATAATAATAATATGCATATAATAAGACAATTTGTTAATTTCATGAAGAAATGTACATTGAAAGTTTAAATTTGATGAATTACAAATTGTAACCATTAAATAGTTGTAAATATCAAAATTTCCTACTCACCTGATTTACACAAATTACAGCGCAATTATATTTATCCGCTAGATGAAGTAAATAATTTGCCAATTTACGCATATCTTTAGCACGTTCTATATAATTTGTATAAGTACGAAATAGGGCAGCCACAGAGTCAATAACAATTAAACCAATGCGCACCGAAGACATCAGTTCTACCAAACGTTCGGAGACACATTTTAAAAGTTGTTCCTTTAAAGTTAGCGAGAGAATTACTTTTATAGAAAGCAAAAAAAAATCAATTTCTTAATAAAAACATTTATGTAATTTTGTTGCATAAGGCAATTAATTAATTGCAAAAAGTAATACTTCTTTCCCCAATTAGGTGACATTAAACCACTAAATTTCATATGGACATATTGCAAAAACTTACACTTTGCAAAACATGTTCCACGTGAACATTGGCTAGATAATTTACATCTAGTGAAGGATACTTCCGGGCAAAGATTTTTGACATTTCAAATAAACGCTTTGATGGAAAGGAGCCCTCAGTGCAAATAAATGCAACGCCACCTGCAAGACCGCCCAATTCCGTGGGCAATTGCACTGTAAGCGACAATTGTAAGAGTAGCTGAGTCTTGCCTGCACCCGGAATACCACAAAACTCTGTAATGCCTCTAGTAACAATCCCACCAAGGGTACATTTATCTAAGGCAGAACAACCGAAACTTAAACGGGACCATTTCATACTGTATGGAAGACCTAAAAGATCTGAAACTATAAGAATAACTAAATTAAATACAGTTTTTTCATAATAAAAGCCAGTTTCTAACCTTTTAATTGCTCCTTTGCCACAATCTTTGCCGCTGAAGATTTCAAGACATATATATCATGGGGAGAAGTTTCTTGCAGCAGTAAATGAGCTACGGGTGTTAAAATGGCCTGTTCGGCACTTTTGATTTTTGCTACATAATTGTATAGAAATTGTATTGGAATCCAGATGAGTACGTGTTTGTATGGATGTATGTATGTTTGCATGTATATAAGACTTGAGTAATTAATTCAATTTATGAAGTACCTTTTACAACTAGATCTTTAGCTGAAGAATCTAAATTTTCTACAAAATTTGATATCATATTTTACCCGCTTTTGCTTTCAATACCGTTAACAAATGTTATTAATATGGATGGGCTGTGTTTATTTGTTATAGACTCTTTGGCTGGTATTGCGTGCTAAGGCATGCATTGCATGTCATTGGCGACGATAAATTCAGCACCTTCACGCTAATAAAATTAATGCGCTTTGGCTATGATTTTGTTGCAAAGAATTATTATTTTATTGATCTAACACTTTTTTAGGCAAATTAACACTTACTTATTCACTATTAACCTACAATTTTTACAAGTGCCTATAATTTTTATACACACACTTCTTTATTTCATTTCGCGTATCATTTATACTTTATTTTTTATGCCTCCTATATTTGCACTCTTTGCATTATTACATTACTTTGATTTTAACTTTTATCGCAAATTATTTGATGAAAAGAAAAAATAATCACCTTTTCGATTAAAATCCCGCACAAATTTATTTTATAGTGGTGTACGAGTTGCCAGACACTATGTACAGATATATAAGCATGGAATATTGCCAGACCGTTTGCATTTATGATAATTTTAATAGGTGAAAGAATTTGCTGTTGTGTCTAAGCGGGTGGCACGCCATTCAATGTAACGGTCATATGAGAGTGTTTAATTTTACCAGCAATGCCTGAAAATTTAGAAATTTTTATTGAAAACAGATCTAACTCATGTTTTACAGCATGTCTATAGAACCCAATATGTCTAAAATACGCGTATAAAACCTGACGTGTGTCAAGTTTGCGGTTCTATAACGCGAATGTCATTTTATTTTTGTAAAAAACGTAACAAGTGACAGTTTGTTTGGGTTTGTGTAACCCGTTTTCTGCTGTCAAAACATAGAAAAGTGCACGAATGAAAAATTACATTCGTCGGTGGAAAAATTGCAAATTTTATAAAAAATAAATAAAATAATTGATATTTCCGCAAAAAAGTGAGTGTGGCTACAAATAGTATATTTTTATTCGTTTTTTTATTATTGTAAGAGGCAATTACAGCATAAAGTTGACAATAGCCTTGCATTTATTATTTTTTTAAATAAATTTTCTTTTCTTGCAAGATAATAGCTCATTTTATGCTATTTCATTATTTGTACATGTGTATAAAAATAAAGATTTCTTTTTTAAATAAAAACTTTTTATTTAAATAAATACTTCCATCTTGCCGTCAAAAAGGATTACTCTTTTTAATGACAAAAATACAAATTTTACAAGGAAAATGTAAACAAATAAAAATTATTTACAGAAAGGCAACACTGTGATTTGGCAATAAATTGGTAAGAGCGCCACACGACGTAAGACGGACGAAAAAAAAATTAACGTGTTCTACAAATGCAAATTCTTACGTATTCGTGCGTGTCTTGATTGTGACGTGTTCTATAAACATGCTGTTAGACTTGTTAGTTTTTCTTGAAGCAGTTCTCTTCAATTCTCTTTTAAAACTGCTCGATTGTTTACACACGGACGGTTTCTTGTTCCATTTTCCTATTGTTTTAATGCAGCGAATAAAATTACAAAAGAGAATTGAAGTAACTTTTTTGTACAAGCAAGTCAGTACCCCTCTTATTTCTTCTTCCCCTCTCTTAATTAACTCAGACTTGCTTCAACTGCCGAGTCTAAAACATGAGTAAGGGGTCTTATCTTGGTTGGAGTATCTTTCCTTCGTCTACGATATTTTGGTCCTAAGCTGTTAGAAAAACATATCAGTACAAATATCGTGTCAAAACCACCAAAAAAGTTTTGAGGAATATCGATTACATATTTAAAACCGTAGATAACCAATTTTGGCAAAAATTGAAGTTAAAACTTCGTCACTTGAGCCTTTTTGGCGGTTATGGCTCGATATTCCAACCACTAAAGAAGGATACGAGTGATACTCATTGATTTTTAACATTTAGTAATTTTTTTATTGACACCAAAGCTCTTAATTACATATACATTTACATATATGAGCATTAAATACCAAATGAGCCCATCTCAGATATCGCAAAATTTCTAGGAGTGGCTAAGTAGACATTCAGTAAAAACATTTGCTATATTGAATAATTTTGGGATTTTTTTTTATTTTTATTATAAGCTAAAATAATTCCATTTATATACTTGATCCTGAACAAGGGATTTAATTAATATATTATTATTATATATTATTATATATCGTACCTACCATGTCAAACTATCCGATATGCAAATTTGAAATTTTCAGAAGAGCGGGAGGACCCATCAATTGTGAATTTAAAGACAGCGTAATCCTAAAAGTGCCAGGCATAAAATATTTCTTGATGAGTTATCCATCGTCCTTGAGATCTTCTGAATTTTGGAAAGAGGCATATCGTATAAATTAAGATACCAAGATAACGCATCTAAAAAACGAATTTTGCATATTGGATAGTTTGACATAGTAGGGACGATATGGACATTTTCTGCTTTGGCCATTAGCCCTAAATAATATAAAAATGTATAGAATACTGTAATTAGAGAAAATTACTACGCATTTCAGTTAAATAAATAGCTGTTTCTAATTTTTTTTTAGCTAGCGCTTAATGTGAAAATGTTTATTTGATCAAATTCAACGTGCGAAAATAATGCTCTTTTTAACAATTCTCTAATCTTACGATTTGCGTTTTTAACTTGTGTATATTTTTGTCGAAACGGCCCTATATTTTAGACGTAACAAACACCTGCAATCTTAGTATGAATTTATCATTATGGTAAATGAAATACAAATTAAAATTCTATTTTTGATGTCATAAAATCGGATGTTACTTCTTGCCTTCATATCAAAAAATGTATAACATGTTCATAAAATATTACCTACATATATACCAATTCCTTCTAATCTGTTATTTAGTTGAATTTTTAAAAACATTTTCAGGATTATCAGCAACTCAGCAGAAATTAAAAAAAGAAAATTCCTTTGAGTGCCTCAAAAATATAATAATTGCGTACTTACATACAATAAAGCACTTATTATACCCACTTTACAGTGCATATATTTAGAACTTATAAACGTAATAACTTGTCAATTACCTTCAAGTATTTTAATTTAAATAAAGTTAGAGAAATACATTAAAAGTGAAATTATGCTTTCTTTGTAGGCTTCGATAATTCTTCTAAAGCACGCATTTCAGCTGCAGCGTTTCGTTTCTTTTCCTCAGCCAACTTAGCATCGCGGATCTCCTTTTGTTGGGCTTCGATTTTGCGCACCTCCACTTCTTTCTTTGATAAGCGGTTTTGGTGGAAGGCACCATAGCCAATGCCTAGAGTCAACAAGGACCACCTACCGAATTTTATCAAAGGAGATACACGTACTGGAGCTTGAGACATTCTGATGCTTGAAGTTATGTAATTCCGATGCAACGTTAAAGTTGGAAAAAAAACACCTTAAACAAGAAAAAATATCATTAGAAATTAATGAATGTTGTTGAATACCTTAATTTATAATAGAAATGTATTATCTTTAAGTATTTTCCATAATTATTTAAAGAAATTTACCACAGAATTATTATCTCTTAATTATTTGGCAAACAGAAGCAAGTGCACAAGAGGTGACACAAAATAATCTAACCCCAAAATTAGGCAGAGCCAAGGCAGAGCTGTCAAGCTGACTGTCAAGAATGTCACGCTAAAAAGGATTAAGAAAGTGGCATCCCACGGCAAATGGTGCTGCCAGAGCGGTAAGGCGCTCTTCAAATGTTATAGCAATGTCTTAACAATTTTGTCAAAGCTTCGGCTCTGACAATTTTATCTTGATAAAAAACTTTTATGTAATTTTTAGAAAAAAAAACTTTATACAAATAAACAAAAAATTCATGTTTTTGTTCAATAAAACCTTTGTAATCAATATTAAGTGAAGTATTGCAGGTATTGTGACAAACTTTCTTCACGGCAGCAAATAAATTATGATTTATCATAATAAAAAAACCACAACGTCTTCGAATGTATGCTTGCATTACCCCACGTCTCTACTAGCCATCGAATTGGGCATGACATGAACATGACGCCGGCAGAGCAACTGTGAAAAAATCATCAACTTCTTTGTTGTGGTGAATACGTGCGATGTCCATTGTTATGTTTTTATATTGAAATTAACATACATATTAATAATATTATAACAATTAAAATAAAAAATATTTATTTTATCAAATAATTATGACATAGAAAATAATGGTTACTAAATATCAATAAATATATTACATTCTCCCACGCTTAATATCGTACGTGATCTTCTAAATGGACTGGGGGTTTTCTAACCCGGCTCGATCTTCTTACACTTCCTTCAGGTGTTGATACTAGGGCAGGTTGTAAAATTGGCACTGGTTGACTATCAGTAGTGTTAAATCTATGTTCGATGCATATTTCATCAATTTTTGACTTTTGTTGTACGACCGGTTCCGAAAACGTTACAGACTTTTTCCGTTGATCCACACCAGATTTGTATAATTGGTTTATATGTCGTTTTAATTCATATCCATCGTCTAATTTTATTTGATAATGAAGATGGCCAAATTTGCGTTTAACTACACCAAATTTCCAAGTCGGTTTATTTCTGTGGAACCACCGCACTTGTACCCTATCACCCACGTTAAGTTGACGCACTTTTGGGGTAGATATTGATGATTTTAATTGCCTTACCGGCCGCAAAGCATCTAATTTAATTCTTAATTCACGTCCCAGGTACATTTGAGCTGGGGTTTGCCCATTTGCCAATGGGGTTGCCCTATAGCGAAATAGGATTTCTCGTAACTTAGTGTTTAAGGGTAACCCTTCGTCATCCATCGCTTTTAATTTCGTTTCCAATATTTGGACGTATCTCTCCGCCAGTCCGTTAGTTGCCGGATGTCCAGGAGCTATAAACTTCTGGATGATACCATTTTCAAAACAAAATTCTTTAAACATCGCACTTTGAAATATCGTTGCATTGTCTGATACAATAGTTTGTGGTAGACCATGCGTTGCACAAATATCTTGTAATAGCGTTATTGTCTTCTCAGAGGTTGGAGCATCTCGTATCATCCGGATCTCAGGCCATTTCGATTTAGCATCTATTAGTACGAAAAAATGATGATTATGAAATGGTCCAGCATAATCAATGTGAACTCTTTGAAAATTTTCGCTCGGCTCCTCCCAATGATGAGTTATAACTTTCGGTGGATCTTTTCTCACTTCTGCACAACTAGAAAAAGATTTCACCAATCGCTCTATATCAGAGTCAATGCCCTTCCAAAAACAGTACTTCCTTGCAAGCTGCTTCATTTTTACTATACCCAAATGTGTGTGATGTAACTCTTTCAAAATTTCTGCACGTAAGCTCGAAGGTATAATCACACGATCACCTTTAAATATGACACCATCTTGAATCGAATAATCGGAATCGTAATTTTTTCCATTCAATAAATCCCTCTTTAATTTTGAGAGTTCCGCATCATCTTCTGTTTCTTTTGAAATAGTTGTAGCATTAATTGAAAATGTTGACATTTGATTTATCTTCTGGTCCTGAATATTACGCACTTCTTCATCCAAAAAATGTTTAAACGGCGGCGTTTCGTTGATTGGTGCTCTTGATAAACAATCCGCGTTTACATTATCTTCAGCTTTACGATGTTGTATTTTATAGTTGAATCCTTGTAGGAAAGAAGCATATCGAAGTAATCTTGCTGATGTCATAGCTGGCGTTTTTGCACTTTGGTGAAAAATTCTGGAAAGAGGTCGATTATCCGTCAATAATGTGAATTCTCTTCCATACAAATACATAAAAAATTTATCAACAGCAAAAATTATTGCTAACGCTTCTCTGTCGAGCTGACTGTAATTTTGCTCTGCTTTAGTTAGTGCTCTTGAAATAAATGCAACGGGACGCTCCTCCCCATTCACAATATGCGATAATACAGCGGCTATACCCATTGGGCTTGCGTCACAAGCTAACGTTACTGGCAATAATTCGTTAAAAGGTATTATAACCCTGTCTTTAAGTATCTCTTGTTTGAGATTTTTAAAAGCTTCTTCACATTTTGCTGTCCAATTAAATTTTCTATTTTTTTCTAAAAGTTGACGTAACGGAAATGTTAGCGTTGAGACATCTGGTAAAAATTTTGAATAATATGTAATCATTCCAAGGAATCTTCTTATTTCTTCAATATTTTGTGGTCTTGGCATATTTGCAATGGCCTGTACTTTATCTTGACATTTTGATATCTTGTTATGGCTTACCACATATCCAAGATATTTGATTGTTTCTTTAAAATATTCGCATTTTCTTTTGTTGATATGCAAATTATATTTATTTAATCTTTCAAAACATTTGATGAGTCGCTCTTCACATTCTTTAATCGTTGCACCATGGATGATTATATCATCAAAATACGAGACTGTACCCTCGAGGCCTTGTAGTATTTGGTCTAGAATACGGTTAAACTCACTTGGAGCAGTTTTAATTCCAAAAGATAAACGATTCATCTGATACGTACCTCGGTGTGTTGAAATAGTTTGTACAGCTTTACTGTCATCATCCACTAGTACATGAAGATATGCTTTGTAAATATCCAACTTACAAAAATATTTGGAATTCTTTAAACTGTTGAAAATTTCATCTATTCTTTTGATTGGATAATGAGCGGGTTCCAGTTGAGGGTTAACAGCTACTTTGTAGTCCACGCACAATCGAACATTACCATCAGGTTTCGGTATTACCACTAAAGGTGAACCCCAATTACTGGTATTAATCTTTGTAATTATGCCGTCTCGTTCCAAATTATCAAGTTCACGCTCCACTTTTTCACGCAGTGCAAAAGGTACTTGCCTTTCTTTTAAAAACACAGGTTTTGCTCCCTGTTGTAACTTCAGACTACAGACCACATCCGGAATGCATCCAACTCTCTCTTCAAAGATTTCTGAAAATTGCTGTTCTATTTCTGATATTGAATTTATGTTGATGTGGCTAATGGTGTGTTTAGCACTGTCTTCATCGATTTCATTTAAATTAATTTTTAAATGACGTATCCACACACGTCCCAATAAAGCGGTACGTTTTGATGATACAATGTATAAATCTTCTTTTGATTTTCTATTTTTGTACATTACGTCTACACTTACAACTCCAATCGGTACAAAAACATCATCTGTATAGACGCGAAAAGCAATATTTGTTTTTCTGAGCGGTGCTTTGATATTTAATTTCAAAAACTGATTTTCCGGCAGTAGAGTGTAGCCGGCACCTGAATCGACTTCGAAATTTTGTTTTCTTCCATTAATTAAAACATCTGCATAAAATTTTTCCGCATCTATAGATGATATTTGTACAGCACTATTATCATAAATATCGATAATTTTATTTACACCGAAATATTCATCTTCCATTGTGTACGATTCAATTGCATTTGAAGTAGCTGTATTTTTGCTTACATTCTTCGGTTTCTTTTGCTTCATTCTATCCTGGATACAGACTTTTTGCACGTGGCCAGCTTTGCCACATGAATTACATTTTAACTTGCCTTTATCTACTCTGCAATCTTTCGATAAATGATTATTACGTCCACATCTGAGACACAAACCTTCTATGCCCAATTCACTGTAGTTAACTCTTGTCGATGACTTCGAATTTCTACTTCTAGAAAGGCTTCGATTATGATTTCTACCGCCACGATTATTATAATTACCATGTTGGTAACGATGAACTTGATGAATATCTCCTGTTGAACCTGTTGCATTGTTTGCAATCACCTTGTTGTTTATTTTAGCAGCTTCTAATGTAGTTGCTTTTTCGACTATTTCTTTGAATGTTGATTTTGGGTCTTGTAGTAGTTGTTCTCGAATATGCCCATCACGTATTCCTCTGATTAGTTGAGACCTTAGAAAAATATCTGCGACAGACTTTCCACATTCACATACAAAACCACACTCCATTGCTCTTTTCTGTAGAATAGCTACAAAATCGGCAAAAGATTGTTCACTATTTTGAATTTCACAAAGAAATTTGTGTTGCTCTACCAAAACGTTCTTTGTGGGACAAAAATGTTTTTCTAACATAGTCGTTATTTCATCATATTTCAACTCGTTTATGTTCTTGGGCGATGCCAATGTCGCTAAACGGGAATACGTAGCTGAACCAATGTATTGTAAAAGCAATTTCGCACACATTTCCTTGTCCCCAAAGATTTTCTTAATATTGAAATGGATTTCCAGGCGCTCTTTATATGTTTTAAATGACTCTATCTTCGGATCAAATGCTTCGAAGTTTGAGATGATATTTACGCTGGTGCTGCTCGTTTGTTGATTCGATTGATTTGCTAAAATTTGCTGTTGTTGTTGCTGCATCGTTTGTGTCATGGCGGTTATTGCCTGTAACAAATGCTGCACTTGAGCTTCCATTTTATCTTCAGGTTATGTTTGATTCTTTTGTTTAGATTTGCAACTTCTATTAAAATTTTTTATTCTTTTTAAATTTTTCGATTTTAATCCTCGTCGCCATTAATTGTTATGTTTTTATATTGAAATTAACATACATATTAATAATATTATAACAATTAAAATAAAAAATATTTATTTTATCAAATAATTATGACATAGAAAATAATGGTTACTAAATATCAATAAATATATTACATCCATGTTCAGGCATATCAAAGTATTTTGCGCTAGTGCAATAAAGACGGAATATTTACTAATTTTGTTCTGTCTCTTTGCTTTCTATTGCAAATGGTTGCGGACTGAGAATCTCATGGCAAACAATGTTGCTCGGACATATGCTCGGGCATTGATGTCAGAGCATGAACAAAACATGGGCATGAGCTGTCTCAATTAGCCATTTTCGATGTTCGACATGATGCCCATACCAACTTGTAAGGTAACAGAATTTTTTTATCATATGGCATCATTACATTAGTTGTTTACTAATATTTTTGACATCTTTCTGAAGTTTAACCTCAATTACATCTGCTTTTTTTAATTTCTACAAAATTAATGTTCCCAAGTTAATACTTGAGTAATTTTATTATACATTTCTTAGAATTTCAACTCTTATTATTTTATATAAGTGGAAAATGAGTAGAAACTACCAGGAAGATCAAAACAATGAAATTGAGGCCTTGGATTCCATATATTGTGGTGATATGGAAAGTAAGTGGTTTCAAAAAAGAGTTTATTTACGAAAACATGGATCTATATAAATATGTATGTTCGTCTTTACAGTTTTGGAATCCGAACCATTACACAAATTCAGAATACCCATAGCTACAGAAGAATACGATAAAGATAAGTCTAACAAAGGCTTGGCATGCCATTTGGTGTTTACGTATACCCCGACTTATCCTGACGAAGCTCCATTAGTCGAGGTCGAAGATCCGGTCAACTTTGAGGACAACTATGAAAAAATGTTGTTAGAACATATACAAAAATCCATAGAGGAATTCATTGGGATGGAAATGATATTCAGCTTAGTAAGCACGGGCCAAGAGTGGTTAAACGAAAGATGGGATGATTTTAAAAAAGCTAAAGAAGACGAAGCAGAACGTAAACTTTTGGAAGTCGAAGAAGCAGAACGTAAGAAATTTGAGGGCACACGTGTCACTGTCGAATCATTTATGAAATGGAAATTGGAATTTGAAGAGAGTACGGGCATAGCGGCTAAACGAGAAAAGGCGTCAGATTCGAAAAAACTTACAGGTCGCGAATTGTTCATTTGCGATAATACGCTTAATGAGTCGGATATTAAATACTTGCTGGAAGCTGGTGACAGCATTGATAGTGTAAAAATCGATGAAACACTGTTTCAAGGAATTGGTGAGCTGGATTTGGATGAAGACGATGAGGATGACGAAGATTGGGTGCCTGGAAATGATAATTGAATGTACATAATTTTATTTTCGGTCTAACGAAATTGTCGTCTATTTTATTCTTGTGCTAATTGATACCATGATATAAATATACATACATACATACTGGTACTGGAAAAATTAATTAAAATAAATTGAATTAAATATGAAAATTTTAATTCAGATCATTTTTGGATGAGGCTAATTCGGATAGCTGTACGCCATTGTTAACGGTTTCTATATCATCTAAATTGAAGCCATCATCATCGGACTCAACTGATATGGTTTTTCTAGTGGCAGGCTTTTGTCCAGATTTTACTGGTGGTGGCAATTTTTCTCGTGGAAAGTCCAATTTTGACCATGAACCCGGTTCGGCTTTAGGCATTGTAATTTCTACTTTTGTGCCGTACATCTCCACCTTTGTATTGTTTACATTTATAATCTGAAAGAAATTTTTAGAGGTTTAATATACATATATTATCTCCGGACATACACATATGTATGTACATTTGAATATATACTATGTACTTACTCCTCTCAGTTCTAAATCAATTTCGAATTTGGCATCATTTTGATCCGGAAATAAAAGAAGGCAATGCAAACGTACAGGATTAACTTCTATTATACTTTTAGCGTAATGATATTTTTTAGCGTAAATTGATACAATAACATCTTTCGCCGTTTGGTGCCAGTCAAAGCGACATTGGACTATCCTTTTGTCATTTTCTTTAATGTACTTGTGTTGGCCATATACACAGCCTTTTTGGGCCATGAAAACGGCAAAATCTGACGTTTTTCGCTGACAACAAGACCAATATTTCATGCCTTCGTGAAAAATTGGAACACCACTGTGATATTGGCACTCACCACTATCGGAGTCCGTGCCACTGTAGGTATATGTACATCCAGAGTTTTTACATGATGTGCCAATAGAAATTTCACTACATATTAAAAAAATAAACAAATAATTGAAAATAGTATCTTTCGTATATCTTTTCTTACCCAGCATTCAAGCACTCGGTCTCTGTGTAATCTTTTTTTACCATATTATCTATAAGATCCTTCAACACCGGTGCAACAGTAGCTTTAATTTCCGTTACGGGTGAATCAACAGGTGGCCTTTCCATTGATTCTTTAATAGGAGCTCTCACCTCTACAACTTCGTCCTTATTGTCATTTTTAGGTTGCTTGGCAGGCTCTGGAGGTTTAATATTAGAGTGTTTCGATAGTGTGCAACCTTTTATACTTAAAAACTCTGTAAAGTCAACCGATTTCTTTTTGCAGCAAGACCATCCTTTGTAGACATCATGAAAGTAAGGTTCACCAGGATGATGACAGCAAGAATCTACAAAATATTACACATCCACTCGGCATTATTCGTAAGTATTATTTTGATATAATTTGCAGTAAAAATACTGATTGAAACAAATTTGGATCAGCGCAAGATTAGCTAAATAATTGCATACATATGTAGGGACGTATGCGTGTGCATATTAATGTGGTACATAATATATATTTTATTTACGCTATCTTTGATATTCATATTATACTCGTATGAGAAGATTTATAAATATTAAATTTATTTATAATTTCTATTTTTATTTCAAATAAAAGTTTCATTCAGCGTTTTACAAAATTATTAAGTTTTATTGGTTAGATTTCTTTTGTTTATATATATGTACACATGTATGGGTACTCACCATCTGTATTGTTTTCTTCATCATATTCCTGACCACATCCTCTGTTGTAACAACGCAACATTGTTTATTTAATGCTTTATTATAAAAATAACGAAAATGTTACAAATTATTTATTTTAATTTGTAGATGTGTTTTTAGAAAATCAGATATATCACATAAAAAAGTGCAACAACAGTTTATGGCTAATAAGAATTTTTCTAGAAAAGAAAATTAATAACAAGCAGAGATGCTTTTTTAGGTAGCGCCTATAGTCATGGTTGCATATTGTCGCATAATTTCGAGGTGAGTTTACATAAGGTGGCATCTCAAAAAAGTGATTGTAAATATTTTGTGTACAAAACATGGCCGCAAGAACTATTTGGAACAGAAAGTGTGCTGACTTCCGGTAAGTATAATTGTATGTTTATGTCATGATAAAAGTGGTTGCAAGAGTTACAGTTACATCCTACACTATCAGTTTTTTGCGTCCCTGCTTATACAAAATTTTTTTTCGTTTTTTGATTGCAATTTTAATTTGAAATTTAATGCCGTTACCAAACTGTGTTTCAATTTGAAAAAACTTTAACAGGGTGACTTACAGCTTATAATCTATAACAAAATATTAGCTGGTGGCATCTCTAATCAGCTGTCTAGAAATGGCGAATAAATTAAAAAAGTGGGAAAATGTTTTCAAACAAGTGTTTAAAGCAATTTGTAGTGTTAAAATACATATATTAAATTAAGATAATAAAAAAGAAAAAGCAGTGCTTAGTTGCAGAATAATAATAATAAGAAAGAAATGGTGAGCTTTATCAAATTTCTGTTATGTTAGTGATAATTTAAAAATATCTTCACCGGGACAAAAGAAGAAGAAGGATTTACTATAAACTGATTCAGCTGCATGCATACATTTAAATTTTTAACTGGAAGCAAACTTCCGAATTCCAAACAATCCAAATTTCGGCTTAAATTCCAATCCATGTCGACTACCGGGATTCTATTCCTAATTTTTAAGATAAGCTCGCATACAGCAGACAAAAATGTGTTCTCAACACTTTGTTGTTGGCTGTCAGTATAGGCCAATAATTTTTATTTAATCAAATGTATAGCAGGTTAAAATAATTGTTTTCTATTTATTTTAGTAAAATGAGTGGGTAAATATTTCAAAAAGCCTACCTATGTAGGTAGACCCTTTTCTGTTACATATTACTCGTAGTGATGTAATACCTGTAGATTCTAAAAGTGCACAAAACTTTTCAGTGACGTTTTGCACATCGCGATAAAAATTCGAATAGGTTAACATTCGCAGAGGTAACATTTTCGATATGGTTTTCCATGCACGAAGACTTTTTACTCCGATGTTTTCTAAAATGACATGTTTTTGAAAATACTTCGATTTAATGTATTACCAAAAATTAAGGACTTTTTCACAAACTTTACTTACAGTAGGTCTATTCGATAGACTATTCTTATTCCAAGGTAAACAATTTATATCGTCATATAAAATAAAAAAAATAAATAACTTATTTGCTTCTCCTGTAAAATACTTTAAATGTAAGTTCCGCCTATTTTTATTTTATATGACGATACACATACAAATGTACATTCATACATAATCATGGTGGTTATGGAATCTGATTGCTGTCACAAACAGAATTGAAATCGACGATAATCGTTGTAGGTGGTCTTGCCCGAATCAGGATTGTTGTCAGAAATATTCCTATAAACTCACAGCTGCCCGAATTAAAGTATTGTTTTCCTCCTATTTATGTTTTTCAAAAATTGAAATCGTACACAAAATCGATTGTCTATGGAATTTATCGAAAAGAACCCACGATGAAAAGTTTTTTATATTTATTTAAGAAAATAGCAAACTACGTGTAGTAAAGACTAATAATGGAATCATTTTCAGCTGACATTCTGTAAGATCTTTCTGCTAAAGAAGTACCTATTTGTAGTGTTATTGTATAAATAAAATATTTATTAATTTTCGGAAGTGCCTGGAATTTTACAACATACATAATTACATACATACATACGTATAAATAATTTCAGTTGTCAATAAAAACAACAATTTTGCACAAACTTTTATAACCTTGTGGTTACATTTCAGTATAAATTTAGCTGAAATTAAAGTTATAAAATCAGGGACTTTTTAAATTTTCTTAATCTTATATAACATATGTATGTATATGTTTACAAATTTCGAAAGTTGTTACTTTTTATTTATTTAAAACGCTGAACGCGAATTTGCACTCCATTTTTATCTATCAGCTCTAGTTTTCGAGATACAGCGTTATGTAAAAAAAAATAAAGACACTTTCACTACATATACATAGTAGCATAACTTGAGGAGGGGTTTCTATATATGTATGTTGATCATACAACAACGAACTTACTTTTCACTTAGTAGCTTGTAGCTAAATGTATTCTAAAGTAATGGAGCCATTTTTCATTGAAAATGGTGTACAACTTTTGATCTTATTTATAATTTAGAAAGAGAACTGAAAAACATCTATTCATAAAAAGCAATTTTTGAAGAGACCGATATCTGCAGAACTTTTGAATTTGTGTTTTTGTGTGGTACTGTTGTATGGAAATTTAAATTTCTATCAGTTTTGTTCT
The DNA here is from genome assembly GCA_944452675.1 of Tachina lurida. Taxonomy (NCBI): domain Eukaryota; kingdom Metazoa; phylum Arthropoda; class Insecta; order Diptera; family Tachinidae; genus Tachina; species Tachina lurida. The sequence goes on along the minus strand of OX101752.1, from coordinate 170,792,249 downwards.
GTCACTAAATTGTGAATAAAATAAAAAGTTGTGCACCAGTTTCAATGGAAAAGGCTAAATTTTTTTTGGAATATATTTAGCTATGTTCTACTGAACAAAAAACTGGACCGTTGCTGTATCTTTCATTTGTTATGAAGTTTTAAAAACAGAAATGTTAAAAAAAATCCTAAAAAATAGTTTTTGTTTTTGCTCAAACTTTTACGATATCGCCGAAACTGTTTTGAAGATTTAGTAATTATATTTAAACGGCTCAAAGATAATTTTGCTGCGGAATTTTTAATTTTTACTTGACTGAATAGAGCATGGCCTTCTCAAGTTATCGATAATATATGTCCTGCAAGTGCCTTCATTTTCGACATAATGGTATATCTCAAAAACTAGAGCTGATAAAAAAATTATAATTATATACTTAAAATCTGCATAACGTATTTAGTCGGTGACGGCTAAACTTATTATGAAACGCGATATACCTACTGTAAGAATGTGTAATCTATATAAAACCCCATTCCTGCTCATTTTTATTATATGAGAACTAGCATCGTGAGTTGTAGAACCATGTAAAAAAAGAATTTATTATTTATAAATAAAACATTTCTTATTAATTAATAAAAAAAAAATTGCTTATTGTTGGTTGAGTACGTCTAGAAGCGTTTTGTTGCTGCTTAGGCAACTCCAGAGTGGCAACGAAATGCATCTAGACGTGCTTAATTAACAACAAAAAAAGTTTAAATTCGTATGCACTTTGACACACGTTAAAAAAACTACAACAACAAGAATTTCTTGTAACTATTTTTGTTATTTCAATTTACTATTAAGTAAAATTATGTCCTAGATATCATAGAATTTTAAAACAAATACAAATTTAAATGTCTATAAAATGTGTCTGCTCCAATTTGTTTCTTTCTGCCATATGTATGTACATATCGTCACCTTAAATGCAAACGGACGTAACTACACTTTTATATTTTTTACAGGAGAAATGAAAAACGGTTCAAAGTAAATAATAAAGTGTTGTTGAAAAATTTATTCGAAATTTACTTGTAGCATGAGTACTTATTATATGTTTTTAACAATTTATTTCCTTTTTATGTACATATATTTAAGATTTTATGTTAGTTAGGTTCTTCGTAATTACTTCCATTTAAAGTTCTTTAATAAAGTCGCCAGTTTTGATCGCAGAGGTCTAAATATTTGCGTGCACATGTAGTTTGATAAAATGATCCATAATCAATAAAAAACTCGATGTCGAATTTTTGTGTAGTTACGTCCGTTTGCATTTTAGGTGACGATATGTAAATATTTTGATAACAATCTTTTTGCTAAAATTTACAGAAACATAAATCACTATTTATAGCTGAACAATAAAATATTGTTTGCAATTAATTTTCTGGCATTTATATGATGTATTGTGTAGAGTTCTTAAATTGAGTTTGGGTTTATTTCAAATATGTACATACATGCATATGTACATATACATATACATATGTACATACAAGTTTTTATTAAGCTGCAAAACATTTGACATTTTTTGTGCATCCTAATACAAACTATTGTGTGTAAAATGCAAGAAAGTTTACATAATTTACTGGCAATAATTCTTGCTTAAATAATTTTTTAAGAATGTTTCCGTTGTCCTTGAGATGCCTTGACCTGACTTCCAGTATCCAGATAGATTGCTTTATTTATGGTAAAAAATATTGACATAAGAATGCACAAAATTGTTTTGTTTTGTTTTGTCAACAATTAAAAGGCAATAAAAACTTTAAGTAATTGTTTGATAAACTTATGCTATAGTTTTTAACCTTTTTGGTTTTAAACATATAATAGTCGTGGCTTATTTTAAGCTTTCCAAGTTTATAATAAACATATTTATGTACACACATGTAAATAAACTAAATTTCAATACCACGACAAGTCTTTTGGCCTACGTGACCGCGAGAGACAAACTTTTTTTTTTTACTTTGCATAAAAAATAAATTAAAATTTAAATACATATTTATATACCTTAATATTGAAAGGCCCCAACTGATTATTTTTTTTTGAAATCCAAATTTTTGCATTTTTTTGTTTTTCTATCGAAATATACAAAAAACTCGATTTAAAAAAAATAATGAATTAGGGCCTTTCTAAATTAAGGTAACGATATGTGTGTATATATGTGCATTAATTCATTTGCAGTGTTACTGATTGAGTTTTGCATTCATTTATACTAGGGATGTAACGAATACCAGTTTAGCGAATGCGAATGCGAAAACGAATAATACATTTTAATTTTTGCGAAAGCGAAAGCGAATGCGAATGCGAAAGCGAATGCAAATATTACAATACGTTAAAAAAATCACATGAAAATAAATTTATCTAAGAACATGAAGTTGTGTACTACTTGAGTCTTGAATTCAGCAAATATTTATTAATTTATTAGAAATAAAAATTGTTAAACTGAAAGATATATGAAATCATATTAAAATAAGTATAGATAATAATTAAAGATAAATTTACAAAAGGTTAGGCAATCAACCCATTCGTACTTTGGCCCTAAGACCTTGTACTAAGTTCAACATTTCCTGTAAAATGCTACCAAAATACATATTAAGAAAAAAATGGAATGAATTGATCATGAAATTTTTTTCAGAAGTAGTACTCTGTTCATCTTGGGAAAAACATATGAAATATATCTTCAACATTTTATGTTTTCATGCGAAATAATATGAGTGGCACTTGTTTCGCAAAAAAAGAAGGATTAGTTAATATTTTTGCATTTCAAATTTTTTTAACGAAGTAATAATGTGCCTACCATTTTTCAAAAGTTTTAACAGACTGTCTTAAGTAGAAAATATTTTCGCGCAATTCAAAGACTGCCTTTGCTTTTTCAAAAACTGGAAAATATTTCCAATATTTTTCTTCAGTATTCGCTTTAAATATTCGCATACATTTTAGCGAATGCAAAAGCGAATGCAAATAGCAAAAGTAAGCGAATTATTTGCGAATGCGAAAGCGAATGCGAACATTCGTTACATCCCTAATTTATACACATGTACATATGTATGTATGTATATCTGTGTACTTACCAACAATAACTCTTACTTCTATTACCAGCATGCAAATAATTGCATTGAATAAGGTACAATGAAACAAGTACTGCCTTGATGCTGTTTAATTTTCAATAATAATAAAAAACTACATTAATGTGGTTAAAGCAATAAAATTGCGTTTGTTTAGTTATTCCTTTGTCGTTGTGTTTTCTGTACCGCCGATTAGAAATTCATGTTAATTTTATCATCAGATTACAAAAATCTATAAGATGAAAAAATCGTGTTGGTAATAGCATAAATTGAGAATGGTGGAACTGATTTGACAGTGCTAAGAATAAGAAAAGAATTTTATGAAGAGATGAATGAAACACCCATTGAAAACTTCGCGGAACACTTTCATATAATTTAATGAAATGAAATCTTGTGAAAGCGTATGTTTGTTTCCAGATTGAGAGATGCTTATGAGTTGGTAGGCAGCGTTCTTGTCTGGATCTAAAGTGGCCTGGAGGTGATCAAGTAGTGTCGTATCCTTGTCGCTTAAAATCAGACTTACAAATAAACACGTCAATCACCATTTGCGTTTTGACTTTGTAGCATTTGTATCAAAACTTGTTAAGCATTAAGAAGAATCACATACAAACTGACGTTTTTTTTTGCCAATGAGAGTTGGAGATGGTTAAATAACAATTTGCAACAGTGAAAAATCCACACGTTCCTGACAGTATAGGTTCGATAGTACTACCAAAGGGTAGTAAAACCCTATACCCAGTTTGGCGATTTTTATGACCAATTTTTTTTATGGGCCTCCAAAGATTTCGAAAATCAGTGCACCCTCAAAACATGGTATCATCAACAACCCAACAGCCTCTATAGAAAATTTTTTTATGAAAATTTGTCTTAAGAACCTTTTATAAAGCCGTAATGATTTTTATAAATAAGGACGTAAATTTATAAAACCTTGTTTAAGTTTGTATGGCTGATTTTAGAAATGCTGCTTCCCAAAAATATATTTTAGAAATTAGTTTACAAACTATTGATTTAATCGATTTCGTTCACAAGGCTCTCAAACAATTTTTTTTGTTTTTAATCAGATATCTTAAATCATTAACTCGCATTATTTTATATTTTTCATGTACATATGTATGTATGTATGTATGTATGTATGTATGTATGTATGTGTGCATGTCAATAATACTTTTCTCTACGTAAATAGTCTGCATATTTTCTATTGAAAATCGACAACATTTCACGCCTTTTTAAAGAATGCAATTGTCTTGTGATTTCATTTGAAAATAAGCAATATATATGTACATATTATATATACCCTCTAGCCAGCCTAGTGCCATATGTCTCTATGTCAACACTCTTTTCTCTAGCGACAATTGCACTAGTTGAAATGTCGACAATTTTCCTTTTATGCGCGAGTAGAGATACGTTAGAGACAACAGTTCTAATGTATTTCTGTTGATATTGCCAATAGTTTGTTTTTCTTTTTTATTATGCTATGCAATAATTTTAAAAACTTACGTGCATATGTATGTAGGTATGTATGTATGTATGTATTTAAGTTTGTTGGCCCAACCCTTATTAAATTGTAGACGAGGGTCACTAAAATGTACTAGTGATTCTTTAGTTCAAATGTCTCCATATGGTCGGAAATGAATAGTGCTAAAGTCTACTGGTAGATTTTCAATGACAACCCTATGTTATATGTCAATAGGCAATTACATTGGCTGCGGTACACCTATTCAGTTGTACTATTGACAATGTCACTAGTAAATCAATACAATTTTACTATTGATATGGAGCGAGGAAATATCGATATTGTAGACTGGAGCCCCTAAAATTTATTAGTGAATCTTTGGTTCCAATGTCTCCATGTGGTCCCAAAAGAACTACTTAGTCAGTATTGCTACAGTCTAGTGGTGGATTTTCAATGACAAGCTAATGTTAAATGTCAATAGATAATTACATTGGCTGGGATACACTTGGTCAGTAGTACTACTGACAATGTCACTAGTAAATCACTACAATTTCACTATTCGCATTTTCTGCAGGGTAGTTATGGACATATACATACATATATGTAAATATGTATATATTTAGATATGCATGTACATATGTATTTGTAAAAAGTATCCAGTTGCTACAATATTTTAACTGCGAGTATGTACGTGTTGGCATTTCAAAGTATTTTGGCACTTGGTTAAGCTGTTGATAATGTTACAAAAATGTTACATTTTACAAAAAAATTTCAACAGCAAAAATCTTTATTCATTCATAGACTTCATGATTTCATATAAATACATATTTATATGTATGTGCAATACAAAATATGTGATATGCAAGAGATGTTCCTGTACTCATGAACACAGGGGCGTGAGAAAATATTCACCACTATTGTGAATAAAATGAGAAATTTTTGTTCCCTATGAAGGGAAATTTGCAATTGCGAATTTCAGGGGAACGTTTGTTCCCCCCATCAATGCGTAGTGAATGTAAAAAACAAGAAGAAGCCTTGTAAAGCTTAAAAATTATTTGAAAAATTATTAGAAAATATTCACCTATGTATATTGTGAATAAAATAAGAAATTGTTGTTGCCCATAAAGGGAAATTTGCAATTGCGAATTTCAGGGGAACGTTTGTTCCCACCATCAATGCGTAGTGAATGTAAAAAACAAGAAGAAGCCTTGTAAAGCTTAAAAATTATTTGAAAAATTATTAGAAAATATTCACCTCTATTGTGAATAAAATAAGAATTTGTTGTTGCCCATAAAGGGAAATTTGCAATTGCGAATTTCAGGGGAACGTTTGTTCCCGCCATCAATGGGCAGTGAATGTAAGAAACAAGAAGAAGCCTTGTAAAGCTTGAAAATTAATTGAAAATCAAACAATACTCGTATTAAAGGTTAGATTTTGTAAATACAAACGACTTTTTTGTTTTGAAATTTGTATGGAAAAAATATTTTTTAAATGAATTTTGGTTATTTTTCATAAAAATTTGAAACGTTTAGAAATGAAATATTTGACAAAATCTGCGTATAAGTCTTATCAGAAGATATACACATATTTTAGGTTTAAAATTTAATGTTTTTAAGTGCAAAGTTGTGCTTTTAAATATTCTAGGTGCAGTGGAAAAAAATTCTTTGGTATACCACAGTCATAAATTGACGGTATGCAAACCAAAGAGGTTCATAGTACGAGTACATTCAAAAATTAGTTGTAAGAAATTATTGTTAACAATCGTGAATTTTATTTACTGCTATTGTACTATTTGACACGAGAGAAATAAACAGCTGATCACCATATGCTGCATTGAGATCACCTGGTGTCAATTCACCCTGGTTAATAACACTCAGATTCAAACGGTTCTCTTTCCGAATCGAATTACATAATAACACCCGTTCATGTTTTTCAAGTATTTGTGTTACTGCTGAGCACTCATAATTTTGTGTGACAAGTTATGCACCCTCCCATCACTATTTTACACTGGTGCTGATATTTGTGCAAGTTAACAAGTATATTTTTATATCTACATATATTCATATTCTCATGGCAAATGCTTGAGGTCTTACAAAATACATACATACATAATTAGTGCATTATTTTGAAGAAGAAAAAAATTAAATAAAATCAAATACACAATAGTAGAAATATTCTTACAATCATTAACATCGATGGCGTGTCAAGTCTATTTTTCCTTCGCTGTTTCTTATTTCTATTATTTAATTAGATAAAATTTAATGCAGTTGTACGTTTCTGTAACAGATTTTATTGCAGCCATGTTTAATAAAGCTGTGCATTGGCATTGAAATCACAATTAAATTATAAAAATATGAATTGTTAAAGTAATTACATAATATTAATATTTGCATACATACATACTCGTATGTATGTACATTTGCAGTGTTGAAGTTAATTTGTCTGCTTGTGAATGACAAAGAATTGCAAGAGCAATTAAAAAAAAAGTATGAATCAAATGTACATATCGTGCCATAACCGCCAAAAAAGCTTAAGCGACATAATTTTCAAATTTAATTTTTTTGACAAAATTCTATCATTTGCGATCGTAAATAATCGATTTTCGTAATAAAAAAAACGAGGTCCAAAAAATGTGGCTGTTAAGCTTTTTTGGCGGTTATGGCTCCATATGCCTTTGTTTGGAATTATGAATTAAAAAAAATTATTATCAAATGTATATTATAATGAAAATGATAAAAATGTATATGAATTTTTACAAAACAGTTTAAGTCTCATTTTCAGATTTTTCAGCAACAAGTTTGCTTTTATTTTTAGTTTTTATTATGCCGTTTTGTCAAATGCTGACTATTAGCGACGCGAGATAAGTTAAATTGTTGTTGCTGCACACCGATGCCAAGAAATTTGACTCAAGTATGTACGTGATTTTGTCAAGAGTCTGCTGATTTAATTCGCTTCAATTGACCAACGCAAAATCATTAACAAATAAACTCACGCTTGTGTCTTAAGTCTTTTGTTTTGTTTAGATAAAAAGTGTATTAAATACTCATACATACATACATACATATATTTATGTATTTATGGAACGTATGCATGCATGTATGTACATATGTATGTACATATGGTTCCGTGATTTAAAAATATATATAAAAATATATTAAGAAAAAAATAAATAAAAATTTAAAGCAGGGTTTTCTGTATCACTGTTTTTAATTAAAAAAAAAAAAATAAATAAAATACAGTTCACATGGACATAACTTTTGTTTGACCCCAATTTAATGCCTTTTTGCAACTGCAACATATCATTTCCGGCAACACCTCTACATTGTCTTACGGAATGTCCCAAAACAACAAACTGCAGAATTTAATTATTTCAAAACTCCCATCCTTTACAACTTTCATCCAATTCCTTATCTTCTAATGTAAAATTAATTATGAAATTTTTGAAAGACATCAAATCTATATAACGAAATATAAACAACTTTAAATTGTAACTGTACTAATTTTATATTGTAGCCCCATATTATTATTAGTCATAATTTTCATTTCTAAGCTTTTGTTCGACTTAAATTATTTTTATGGAATTTGTGTCTCTTTTCTATAACTTGTAAGAAGTTTTCGCATTTCCGTACAAGAACTAAAATAAACTTACAAATCACATCAAAGAATGAAGTTTATATTTTATAGAGCGATAAATTTTTTTCGTCTTGTAAAATTCTTACCTTTGTTATAGAAACGTCAGTGTGTCGAGTGCAATCTTACATACATTTTTGTTAAGAAAAATATATTTCTATTAAAATACTGGAGGGAAATTACGACATTTCGAAGTATTCTAATCTAATTTATATAGAAATATTTTTAAATTTCGATCAATATCGAATGCCGTAATTTGGCCTCTGAAATATATTTATTTGACGTCAAGTAGCTATTGTATTAACATGGTTGCCTAGGCACCAGAGAACTGCAAGAGTCAACGTCAGCGCATTTGCTTTGTTAAAGTTTTTACCATACTTGTCCACATTTACATGTACATATGTACATTAGGGGTATAACCAATTTTTTGCCATAGTACCATGAGGTCAACCATGTCCTAGTAACCACGAAAATCACAATCTTTTGTAATTTTTCTCAAAAAAGGTCTAAACCATAAAAAGACATTTTGGAACACTTAAAGCACCAACTTGAACTAACAAAAATATTATTTTAAATAATCTAAAATTGTTTCGAGGCCTAAGAAGGCCTAAGAAGGCAATATTGAATATTCATAATTTTATACGGTGTTTTTATAGCTATTGCTATTTATGGCGAGATACAGGGGTTAGAAAATAATTTTCGTAACAAAATTAATCGACACTATTACAGTTATAAATTTATTTTTGTTTTGATTTTTTTGTACTTAAAAGCAGCGTACGAAAATAAACGAAACAAATTGTTTGAATTTGTTTTCTTTGGTTCTTTGAAATGAGTGAAAAAAAAAACAAAACAACAACAATGAGAAACATCGCTCAGTTTGTTTTTGTATTATTTTTTTGCAAATAAGCACAAGCCAGAGAACATTGCCGATCGACTGTAAGACGAATAACAGTCGCCGCCGGCAACAAACAATATATTCATTTTAATTTAATATTTTCGGCGAATTTGACATCATCATATAATATAATTTTATTTCATTGTATTGCATTAAGTTTGTTTTATACTATGTTCACACTTATGTTTTTAAACATGTTAAATACATCGTCAGCTGGTTTCTGGCTTGCGGCACAGTATATTCAAAATACATTATGTCTGCAGCAAACCAGAAACCAAACGACGACATTTTCACAATTATGTTTAAGACGAGTTTTCTAAGAACCAAAGTTTTTTAAGAACTAAACACAACCCTTGACGTTTTGTCAATAAAAAATTGTAAATTATTGTATTGTAAAAAATTACGAATAATTATGCTTTTCACACAACAACTGTTTTTGTAAATAATTGAGTATTTTTTAAGTAATTACTTGCTTACCAAATAATTTATCAGGTGCCGCCATTTAATAACAAAACAAAGGTGCCAGAGTTATCAAAAAACGGACTGAACATACTCTATTTAAGTGTTTAAGGAAGTGTTTAAATCTTAAATACTTCATTTGAAATGTTTAACAAAACACTTCATTTGAGATGTTTAACAAAACAAGTCAATGTACTGTAAAAAATCTCAAAATCATCTTGTTTAAGCTCTTAAACACGAATGAGGCGTTAAAAACGTTTAAAAACATAAGTGTGAACATAGTATTATATAGCTTAGTAGCAATTGCTATAACCGGGTGTCCTAAGACACCTCTCTCCTTTTTTTATTTATTTTTTGTTTTAAATAAACATATTATTGTATTAACTCCATCGCGATTGGTGTGTGAGCTTTTTTGACCTTAGCGAAAAAATTAATATACGTTCCCTTATAGTTTTTTATGGTCTATCGGACTGTGCTATGCCAATTTTGATATTTTAAAAAATTATTAAAAAGTTATATCACTAATGTACATATCGACGGCTCCATTCTAAAACATGCTAAGTCAAATAAGCTAGTTTTGAGATAAATGCCTTCAAAGTTTATGAATGATATCTCGGTAATGTTATGAGATAGAAACTTGAGACTTTTTCTAATCATATAATAATTGCAATAGAATTTTTTTAGTTTATTTGAACCTTATAAATTTGTTAAAAGTGACTTAGAATACTTAAGATTGTCCTCTTAGTAGACTTAGCATCTATCTGGTGGTCCTTTCTCACCTACAATGGCCCTCTAAGTACATATATCATGTTTTAGTTTGGAGAACAATTTAAATAAATTTTTTTTGAGTACTTAATTACAAACTAAATCATGCTAATGCTATGTTTAGACGACGAGTTGAATTACCTGCTTCGCTCTCTGAATCATGTTTATGAATCATGCTGTTTAGACTATGCATTGGTGCTTCGTGTGCAGCGTGCCAATTTAGTGCTTTTCGTACTAGATTTACAGTTTTTTAATTCATAACAGTGCGGAATTTTTCAACTTGTTGCTTAAAAAAAGGCACTAAATTGGTGCTTTTCACCTTTGATTTTAGTGCGTTTTACAAATCTAATAAATATTAATTTGTGAAAGTGTGGTGGCTTTATTTTCACTTTCAAAAACTATCTGCTTTTACCCCTTTTAGACATGCAAAGTTTCCTTTGCAGAATGTTAATTCAGCTGCGTGAAATACAAAGGAAGAAAAACTTTCTTTCACAGTTAGAAAAAAGAAAATATTTCTAGATATTACAGAGGATACCATACACGTAATAAAATAACTTAATTACAATAATCGAATCTACTAACCACTAAGGGAAGCAATGTATTGCTTTCTTGATAACGGTGCTTCCAAAAATGCTTCTGAAAAGTAATAACGTAAGGCTCTCTAACAAAGTGGACAAAAGTAAAAAAATGTACACCAGTAACTTTTGCATCTGAGTACACAAAAACTACACATTATTGCTTCTGTAAAACGAATTAGTAAAGACAAAAATTAACGGCTTTTTGGAAACTGATTGCATTGCTTCTAGCTGGCTTACAAAAACTCTTCTGGGAAGCGGTAATTTTTGCTGGGATGGTGAAATTGAAGAAATAGAACGAAGTATCAGAAATTTAAGGATACATAAATGGAAAAATTTGCTCAAAACTGATCAATTTTGGATTGAAGTTTATAATTATAGAAATTCAACTTATCATAATCCATTTCTAATACTGTCAATATTTTCTCAAGACTATTAACATTACCATGTTCAAATGTTGTAGTAGAAATGACTTTTAGCGCTTATAAATATTTTAAAAGTAAGTTAGAAATACAATAATGATTTTATAAATCAAATTGTTTCATTCATATAAAATACGGTCTAAAAAGAAAAGGCTTATGTTGTTCAGAATGTAACATACTGAACCATGTTCATGTAAAAATTAATTCAGACGAAACACCTCAAAATCTAATTGTTTTATTAAAACAGTTTTATGGCCAGAGGAAAAAGATGAAACTGCATTTCCTGAAACGAGGAGTATAATTCTCGTTGATCATCTTTTGTTAAAATAGTACACCATAATTGGAGTGTCTTCCCAAATGAACTTCAATTATTTTCCTACTCATATTCTACTTATAAGCAAAATCGAAATATGGCTCGATATATGTAATTGAAATTATTACAAAAACCTATGAAATGTAGTAAATTTAAAATTGTAGTTAACTTAAATTTTTAATTTTTACTAATTCAATACATTTATAATTAGCCATATGGGCTTTCTCTGTATTGCAAATAAATAGATAAATATAAAAAAATAAATAAAAATATATTTATGTACATACATACATATGTACATATATACGAGTACTTATTTCATTTAGTGCTTTTTTATGAACACACAGTGGTTTTTGCTCTGAAAAAGTTGGCATCACTGTTGGCGTGGCATTTTTTTATGTATATTCACACAAACATACATACGTATCATACGCACGTATATACATGCATACACATAAGCATACATACTTTACATAAATTCCACTCATGCGAAATCTTGTTTTTGAAGGCATCTCTATATTTTCTTCTTATTTTTCCATTTTATATTATTCATAACTTAATTAAATTTATTTATATTAAACTCACATCTATGTTTTTTGGTTTTTTTTATTTGTTTATAAACACACATATACACATATACATATGTACCTATTTTGTTTTGATAGCTAGTTCAGATAAAGTGGCGATTAACTGCGATAAAAGTTAGAGAAGATACCAATTTTACGTGCTTGGCAAGTAGATTCATATTGAATCTACTTGATTCGCTCTCATAATTTTGTATGGCGAAGCAAGTGGATTCGGTCATGATTGGGGCGTGAAGCATGAATAGAGAGCGAAGCACGTACCGTCTAAACATAGTATTAGAGAAGATACCAATTTTACGTGCTTCGCAAGTAGATTCATATTGAATCTACTTGATTCGCTCTCATAATTTTGTATGGCGAAGCAAGTGGATTCGGTCATGATTGGGGCGTGAAGCATGAATATAGAGCGAAGCACGTACCGTCTAAACATAGTATAAGTGTACTTAAAACATTTAAAAGGGAGGTTTTTTAAACTTGACAAATTATGCTAAGTACATTTTTGCTCATAACTTTTGATAGAATAGTCCGATTATTATCAACATTTTACAGAATCTAAGTTAATAAACGATGAATTCAGAAATGCTTTTCCATGCTATATCGACTTAGCATCTTATGGAATGGGGCCGTCGATATGTATCGCTCGCATTGTTTTTTGTTTTTTAATTATCGGCCTGGCTCACGATGTCGACAAGAAATTTTCTTTCGCTTATTTATATTGAAAACAAAAACAAATTTTCTTATAAATAAGCGAAAGAAAATTTCTTGTCGACATCGTGAGCCAGGCAGTAAATTTCCAAAAATTTTCTGAAATCGAGTTTTTAAAATACAATGTAAAATAAAATGTATCATAAAATAACATTAATGTACAATTAAAAGCTAAAAGGGCTGGCTATTAGACAGGCATACTTGTCTAAAGACATGTACGATGGCATACTTTGGGTTTTGCTATTACACTATCGAACGCTGACAGCATACTTCATATTAATTGTGCGACATACATCAGAAAATCAAACATTTTTGAAAACCAACATACATGTCTAACGTACTCGTATACATGCTATTAATAAAGGCCGTTTCACACTATAATACAAGTATTAATACTTTTGACGAAAATACATCCCTAATCTAATTTCTGTTTCCAAAATTTCAAAAGACAATAACAACTCAACATGTCAGAGTTGCATTTTCCACAAAAGTATTAATACTTGTATTATAGTGTGAAATGGGTTTAAACAGTGAGTATGCCTGTCTAATAGCCCTTTAACAGGGACTTTAACGGCAAGTTTTGTATGAAAAACTTGCAGTTAAAGTTCAAGTTAACTCTTAATCATACATCGTGAAAAGGGGCGTAAATAAATTTTATAATTTTTAAGTCCTTAATTTTTTCCAAAAAAATTTTTTTGTTTTATTTTCTTTTTGTCCTCTGTGGACATTGCAGTAAACGTAAAATTTTAGTGGCTCATACATACTCGTACATATGTATATAGAAATAATTTGTACGAGTATGTGCGTGATCGTAAGTCATGAAAGTATTGTGAGTTAGCATTGTTTAATAATATACTTGAGTTTGAAAACATAAAATACTAACAATGTTGCTCATACCGATTGACATACATATTTGCTGCTACAGCATTTTGCATTCTTTACTTTTGTATAGAAGAAATATACACACAACGCAAAGTACTGAACATATTCATCTTTATCGGGAATAAAAGGTGAACATTTTATGTACGTGAAATATTTACCATGAACAAACAATTGTGAACAAAATTAGAAAATAATACATTGATACACCAACAACCTAAGAATTAGCGATTTCAGGTTTAGGGAAAGGGAATGTATTTCACGTGAATTTGTATTCATAATAAGGGTGATTATGATCGCATGAAACTCTGAGAGATATATTATGATAATAATATACATATGTGACGAGCAAAATAGAAAGGGACCTAAGGGTAAAACCAGTTTTGTTCAGGAGAGCCATTTTAAAGATTTAAATACGTGTATCTTTGGTGTACCATCACTGAGCGTGTTGGTATTGGTCTCATTTGAAACCGACACATCTCATGACGTCACCCAGCTAGCATTTTGGTGATCATTTTTATCTGATCATTCATATCTTATATGATTCTCTACAGATCGCTTTTGATGATTAAAAAGTGATTTATCACTTGTGCGATTGAAAGAGGATTCACTTATGATTCATATATATGATCAAATAATGATTTCTTGAAAATAGAGGAGCATCATGCATACCACAAAAAGGCGATTTAAATGATTTAATATGAAAATTGCTCAAAAATAATCAGCAAATCGTATCATAAGTGAATCTTTGGTATGATTCATCTGTAGGGTACCATTTTCTCACAACAAGAGTATCATTTATGATCGAAAAATGAGCTCATATACGTTTATTTTTCCCGTCAAGCTGATTCGGAAACGATTGGATTATGATACAAAATGCTACCTGGGCAGGAACGTGTTGGTCAACCTTGAAAACGCGCGTAGGTCGTCCCTATCTCTTCTTTTGTGTAGTTGGTTTTTACTGTTTTCTACCCAGCGCGCTGTTTCCATGAGTTTGATATCAATTTTGCTCGCGTTTTTTTCGAATCCAGGCTTATTTTCTGAAATTATTAATTGTGAATTATAATAAATACTCATTTATAATTCTTTTAAATCGTGAATATCACTCTGTTAGTACGAAAATTTTTTCACATAACCTTAGAATCGTCGACTTCAATTTCATAAAACGCGCATATCTCTGCGAGGGAACACTTTTGGAACATTGGATCGGTCTCATTCGATGCTCAGATGTTGTCCACATCAAAAAAAAAAGAGTGAAAATTGATATATTTACCCTTAGGTCCCTTTCTCTATGCGCTGTCACATATGTATATCTCTCAACATCTGAGAGATATATTATGATGTTATACTTTTATGTTACTTTATGTTTAACATGAGAACTTTTCGTTTCATATTGTTACGTCTTTACCCTTTAAAAATTTTATTTCTGTAGGTTCGAATTATTGCAATGAAATAAAAACTGGTCACTTTTTATTTAATTGTAAATCTTATCAAATCAGAACCCTTTAAGTTTATCATTTGTTAACGCACTAATAATCTCAAATAATTTTTTTACTTATTCAGTAAAATCCTTTTTATTGAAAATACATTGAAATTGATAATTGAGGCGTTTTTATTCACTCAACATTGATATTAACTGCTTTTAAATACACAATGTTAAATAATTCTTTGCTGGAATACCACGATGTTATCTTTGCAGTTCTTTACACAAAACCTGCTTTCTTAGCTAATGCATCGGCCATTTTATACTAACATAAAACTTCCAAAATAATGTTAGCAACATTCAGATATTCTCAACACATTCAACAGTCTCTCAAACACTTCATTAGTTCGCGTTACAGTTAGTTCTGTTAGTTTGTGCATATGTACGTTGATAACAGAGCATCATGGTAGAAGCAAAGACTATAAATATATAAAGATGTTCCACGTAGAACATTAAATGAAAACTAAAATTTTTTGTGTTTATAGATGCTGTGGGGGAAGTAACAAGGGAAAAATAAATTGTTTGTTATTTGAACGAAACCACAAAGAGAGCACAAAATTTTTGAGCATTCACACTTATATAAATATGTATGTAGTAATGTTGTATGGCATACAATGTATGCACACACATAATTGAAGCTTATAGAGAAATTTAGTTGTGTGTGTGTTATATTTCTTGTTTAAAGCGCAGTCAAGTAGGAGCAAAAATATGAAATAACTAAAAGAAGTTTCTTGTTTTGATACATTCATGTGCAAATAAATCATGAAAATCAAATGCGACCGATTGTGTTATTGTAGGGTAAAAATACGTGTTTTATTGTTGTAAAATTAAAAATAAGTTGATTCGCACCGAACTATAATTATTTTATTTAAAAATTTCAATTATATGTATATCAATTATATACATATTTCAATTACATATTATCTGTTTCTTTATCATAATTTTTAGCGTGAACAAACATTTCTGAAGGATATCACAAAACTTGTGCTGGTTTAATTATATCCACACGACATTTAGCGCAAGTAATTCGTTGAGCTACATATATAACCAACAAAATATCGGCTTGATATTAACTCTATTGGAACATTATTAGAGTTAAAACAATCTGCATCTTCATTAAAATAATCTTCATTTTCATCGAATATGTTTGTTACATTAACGTCAGGTGTGCGACTACTTTCTGCTGTACTTCGACTTCTTTGAGTATCTTCTAAAATTGTTTGGAACTCAATAGGTAAAAATATCGCATCGTCGTTTGCACAATTTGAAGAGGTACTAAATTGCGTTATTTTAAGAGATAGCAGTTTAGCTACTGCGACATTTAATTCATAGACCGAAGGATTTTTGCAGTGTCCGCCCTTGGGACGTAGGTATATATGAAAACAAGTTTTCCAATGGATTTTGATTAAAATGGCTCGTTAAAATGCATATCAAATTTGAGTTTTCCGCAAACAATTCACGATAACGATAAAATAGCTCTCGTAGTTTGAATTAGGCCATCAATTGAAAATATTTTATTTCCTGCGTATTCAACCTGTTTCATATAGGTAATTAGCTCTTCGAGTAATTACCAAGTTGTGCTTTTCGGCTTCAGGCCACGCTTCAGGGGCTTTGCATCGTTAAAATACATGCTGTTTAAGCAATCAAAATAGCTATCGAGTTTTTTTTTATAAAAGAGCACGTTGAAGTGGCTATTGTTGCGGAACTTCGTGTAAACTGGCGATTTTCATTTACAGATTGGATTGCAGCAGCAACTGAATTGCTTAAAGTTTGGACAGCTAGGCCAACACGCATCTTCTGAAAATTATTTGGGTTTATGTGCACCGTTGTTAATTTTGTCATTTTGGTTACTTTTCCATACTCCAACTCGAATATTTCTCTAACAACGTCGAATCGCGCTACGCCATGCAGTGTTTTAAAATCGGCTTTGATGAAAGCATTTGTTATGGATTTGAAAATATGGGGTACGTCGTACATCAGGTAAATTTTTGCATTTTTATAAATAAAATAAGGTTTTTCACAAGATCCGCCTAGCATATCATAGCATTTTTTATTATCACACGTAAGCCCACGCACATTTAGTCCCATTTCTCTTAAAATGTCAAAGTTTGACTCCACAAGTTTTTTTAGTACATCACCTTTTATTGAACTGGAAGTAACAAAATAGTTTAAAACGAACTTCCAACTTTTTACAACTCCTCTTATCATAAAAACGCAAACTTGGGACCCCATTTGATTCACTCGTTCATATCATAAATCGACAACTCCATCTATAACATCTGCACATTTATTATAAGTAAATTTTTTTCTTATAGATACTTCATCAAAAATCAAAATGCATTCTTTTTCAAAAGGTTGCATCTTTTTCACAGTTTCTGTGAGCGCATTGTATATACATGAATTGTTACCTGGCTGCAAATTTTTAATGCTACTCCATCCACTAAAGGATGAAGGACTCTGAAGGTTCAATTTCAATATATTTCTTAAGAACAAGTATGTGGAGGTTGATCTTTAAAATATACTTTGAGAA
Source organism: Tachina lurida (assembly GCA_944452675.1). Taxonomy (NCBI): domain Eukaryota; kingdom Metazoa; phylum Arthropoda; class Insecta; order Diptera; family Tachinidae; genus Tachina; species Tachina lurida. The sequence goes on along the minus strand of OX101752.1, from coordinate 170,774,494 downwards.
AAGCTTATCTCATGCTCTTTCCAACGCGCATTTGTCCCTCTATTTATCTTTAGGAGCATTTTGCAAAATGTTTTTCGTTTGGACTTATATTTAAATTAAATAAGTAAATTTATATTCGGTGCGAATCCATGTATTTGCAAAAGTACAACAATAAAATACATATTTTTGCCCTATAAATAGACAATCGGTAACATTAAATTTTATGTAGCTTATGTCCATACACTTATGCATATGTGCGAAAACACAAGTTCTTTTTGTTTGTGTAAATTTTTTCTTTGCTTTAAATTAAATACACACATCCATTCATACTTACGCATGCAAAGGCACACACACATGCATGCGTATGCAGATGAATAGCGAAGACTTGAGAATAATAAGTGCTCTGAGAAAATAAATTACTCTCTTTGAAACAAATGGATTTTAGTAGTAAATCCACCAGCAAATTAAGCACTGACAGTAGAATGTATGGACGTAGAACATCTTTATATATTTATAGTCTTTGGTAGAAGCATTATGGTTGTTATTGTTGATTGTGCCTTTCGTCATTATCAGGTTCTGTGTTTGTGTGGTTGTATATTTCTTAATAAGCAGAAGGTATAACATTATAGTTGTTAACTTCAACATCGTCATGCATGTTTGTGAGGTTGCCTATTGTGTTTTTTAATCCCGACCAAAAAAAAAAGGGGTATTATAACTGTAGTGTGTGTCTGTGTATCAGTGGCTCTGTGATTCTTTGTATCTGTGTATCTGTGTGTCTGTCTGTGTCCACGTACAGACCAAACGGCTGGAACGATTTTGATTTAGTTTTTTGTTTGTTTGAAAGGTGAATTGATCGAAAAGGTTCTTAACTATAGTTGAAGAAAATCGGTCTAGCCGTTTAGAAGATATCATATATTTTCTAGATATATCGGGGGTTTTTAAAATGTTTAATTTTTGTTATTAATAATCACCCTTATTCTAATTGTCGGCATCGACGCGGCTTTAACACAACACCAAAAAATTAAGGCTTGTTTAGCCGTTGTCGAAAACAGCTGACTCGTGTTGACAGGTTTATCATTTTTTCTAGACCTTAAAGAACAGGAATATATTCTCAGTTGCACAAAATTGTTCTCGAGAGCTGATTACTTGCTCCCAATATTTTGGTATTGTGTTAAAGTGACGTCGATGTACACAATTAGAATAAGGGCGAATACCTTGATCATTTTTATTCCAGACAAAGATTAATATGGAAAACATTTGTATTATGTAACCCTACATCTCCATTAGCCATGGAGTTGGACATGACATGAACATGAACATGACGCCGGCAGAGCAACTGTAAAAAATTCATCAACTTCTCTGTTGTGGTGAATACGTGCGATGTCCATGTTCAGGCATATCAAAGTATTTTACACTTCTTTTGGTTTTTTTGTTCTGTCTCTTTTCTTTCTACTGCAAATGATTGCGGACTTGCATGTCAGAGCATAGAGGAAGGTTGGACATGAGCGGTCTCCATTAGCCATTTGCTATGTCATGGCTAGTGGAGACCGCTATTAAGTAACAATTTAATAACGATTTTGTGACAGCATTTCTTTACACCCGCTATAAATATCTTCGTTCTAAAACCTTAACTCTATTATTTCATATTTTTTTAATATTTAAGACACATCATTGAATATCAATTCTTGTGGCGTGATAGACTAAAAAACTTTTATCTGCATTTATATTAAAATTTTTTAGATCACGCTAAAGTTTATTTCATTATTATTCCTTGTGTTTTTGTATAAAAATATATTTTTATTTTTATAAATTCACAAATAAATCATTGCAAATGAGAATCACCCAATAAATAATATACATATTTTCGTAGCCGTCTGTTAGAATTTTTTTATATATTAGTTTTTTTTCTTTATTGTACTAAATTAAATCTTAAATTAAATTTCTTTGTAGTCCAGTGAATTTCGGGGTCATTAACAGATTTATAAACATTTTATTAAATAATTTTCTGATTGCAGCATGTATAATAAAAAAACAAGTTATAAAATATTTCTTTGCATTTAATTAAACAAAATTTAAATGATAAAAAATCTACTACAGAGGGCGGTCTTTGAACTCTTCTTTTTTTTGTTTGTTTTGTAATAAATTAGCTGCAAATGCACAGCGGTTGTAAAGAAATTCACATGTATATTTATTGACAGCCAATTAAGAAGTCACACTTCACACGGTATTCATCAGTGATTTATAGACCTGTCAATTCGTAAATAAATATGTATTTAGTATAAAAATTCTATTAGCAAACCAGATTTGTGCTATATATACATATATGTATATCTATTTTTAAATTAAGCGTGTCAGATATAATGTGTCACACAAACGTATAGTGTATAACCCAGTTGGCCATGTCTTTCATACATCTTGCAAGAGGGATGCACGACAATGTTAAAGTGTGAAGGACCTGTTGGCGACGGCTTAGACAGATCATTGAGGAACATTTTGAAAAAATTTCCGCTAAATTCAAACGTGACAACAAGAGCGGCACTGTCTATAATGTTTTCATTAATGACCCTGTAAATGACAACATCCTCAGAAATGCCATTGATCCTCATTAGTGAAATTTTTTAACAAAAAAAGAAGCAATCATGTCCCCTATTATTTCGTCAGTGACTTGTAGCTATCAATGTCGCTTATCTTGTCGCCAACCATTACATAGCGGCAAGGTCATATAACGTTTTTCTTTCCACCACCACCTAAAAGATCGACAACAAGAGGCCAACATATTCATTTTCTTGATTGAAGACAAACTAAAGGGTGGTTAAATTTTAAGGGCCGATGTAGGTAACTCAATATATGCCCAGATATATAAGATATTGTTGCTGTACAAAGTTGATTTGAGGACAAAACTTAATACATTGTCACTCATCTTGTCTTTCACAATGTTAACGGAGACAAAATGTAAGACATTGTCGCTCATATTGTCCTCAACAAAGTTGGATTGAGAACAAAATGAATCGCTCGTATTGTCGCCAAAAGTGTTTACTACAGGAAAACTTGCAGGGATTTGTCATTTAGATTGTCGTGAAGGATAATTTCGTTTCAATTGTCGATTAAAAAACCAATCGATAGAGGACAATTTGTATAAAAATCGTAGATGACAATATAGTGCAAAGCAATTTGGTCAACTGGGTGTGTACATATGTACATATAAATATTTATGTATATGTTAATAAAATAGCGGAAGTCAAACGAAATCAGTTAAAAGATCTATTTATGTTAAAATTTTAATCTAGTTTTGAAATAAATTTGCATATAAATAAGATTTTAATCCATAATTGTAGTAACTATACCCAGTATTGGTTGGTTATTTGGTTTACGTGACTTTTTGCTACCTAAAAGCAACCAAGTAAACTTGTAAGATTACATTTTAATAGATACCATACTAATCGTTGGAGTCCTGACCTATGAAAAAGGTCTGGAGCCAATGCTAGATCAAATTAACAGTCGTACATAATAGATCCAACCCGTTGCGTTGAGGTATCGCATTAGATCTCGTATACCAACCTGTCTAGTGTGTGTTTTCCTAGAAGTTTAATTCCCACAGCAGAGCAGGTGAGATCTCGTCTTTTTTTATCCTGTTCTTGACACGATGACCAGTTGCAAAATTTTAAAACCTCGATCCATCCGCTTTGATTTTTATATGGAACAAGAAACAAACACATACACACAAACACGCAGACTAATTATTTTATACATACGTATATATGTACATACATATCGCCCACTAAATCGTAAAAAGCCACAGCTCAAAAAATCCCAGATATTCAGTACTGACAGAAAAACTATTGATAATGTACAAATGTCGCCTTCATGTAACATAATAAATTCAGTAAAGTGCGACTTTGACTCGCACACTAAGGTTTACGTACGGACATTACATATGAATATCATACGTACTTTACGTACATATGTAATCAAATATCTTACCTGATGCAAGAATTAAAAAAATTGAAGCAAACGATAAAATTTTTTCGACTTTTTCGGCTTTTGTCGATTAGTTTAATTTTTTTTGGCGATTTTTTAGTGTAAGCGCTTTTTTCGTTTTGGCGTTTTTTTTGCTTTCGTTGATTTTTTCGTTTTGGCGATTTTTTATTTTGGAATTTTTAAGTTTTAGAATTTTTAAAAATTTAAAGAGTTTGCTTTGCCTCTTACGGTTTTCAAAATAGTGCAATAAGTTGTCGAAATTACATAGTAAATATTACATTAATTAATAGAATACCCTTTAATTTTGATTTTTTAAATTTCACTGTTAATTGGTGTAGTCTGCATTAAAATATACTAGCTTTGAAAATTTCAAATGCTTAAAAAAAAAATAATTGTCTGTATATTATTTGCTCGCTTTAGAACACCCTTTAATTTTTAGCAGTCATACATTTGTTTGTTACATATTCTGTGTAAATCTCAGGTCCATAGCTCTTACGGTTCTCGAGAACACAGCCTGTAACGGACAGACGCACGGTCAATAGGGTTCCTTTTCACCTTTGGTATACGGCATAATGTATTTTATAGCACTTGCACACCTAAAGTTAAAACCTAGTTTTAACATTTTAAACTATCAACAGCTGATTTTGGTTTCACACTACATTTTTAATAAATTCAGGTTTTAAAACACAGTTTGTGTAATAAATTTATTCAAAATAATATAAATCTCCTGTAGATATAAGTGTATTTGTTGCTGTATTTTTGCTCTTTTTACAACATTTATTTGACAAACTGAAAAACAGCTGTTTTTGTTTGTATGAATATCGGCCATTACGTCTATTTTCTCCTCTCAGAGTTCAATGAATATATTTTAGTTGTTTTCCAGCCCAACGTTTATTTTTCTATTTAATTTTTAAGTTGAAAATATTTCAATCGGTTTGTAGTTGTTCTTATTCACTGGTACAAACATTATCAGCTGCTTTCGATCGTTCTTAACTTGGCAGCACTGAATTTGCAGTAGCGAAAGCAGGGTTGCATTTCATAAAACCAACTTGAAACCAACTCTAAAAAGGTCTTAAGCTGGACTTAACAAAATCATTTTGTGTGGTAAAACCAGGTTATAACAGTTGGTTTTAACGTTAAAACCAACATTTGTCAGCATGAAAACACTATTATATTGTTCAAGAAGACTGTGTTGCAAAAGAAGTTTTTGCGCTCGGTTGAGATTTGTTTAAAGAACTGAGGGCAAATCACGGCATTCCATACGACTCGTAAATTAAAAATATTTCAATAGAGTTTATATGGGAATATTTTTAAATTACAAGTCGTATCGAATGCCGTGATTTGCCCCCTCCTGGTTCATGAAAAATGTGTGACTGTTTATGATTTAGTGTGCGATATGTATATATTTAGATTATTATGTATTATATTCTCTTGATCTAAATTAAATTATATCCGGCATAAAGATTTTGTGTACGTGACTTCTACAACAAATACATATATCACTGCTCTGTACTTGATGGAAAAAATTATTTTTTCCATTAAGCCCAAAACACGATTTGGAAAATTCTAAAATTATATTTCATCACTTAATATTTATTTATTCTAGTCTACTCAAGAAATTGTTACAGAAATTGTAACAGTTTACAGGCTTAAGGTAATTGAAGCTTGAGAGCATTTTTTTTTTTTTGATAATTGTTGTATTACAAAACTTTGTTACAAACCACAAAAGAAAAAGAAAAAGAAAAATTGACAGATATGAATCATTTCATACAAAAAATACAATTTGTGGCCATAATTCTGCTGTTTGGCAAAATTGACAAAATTTCATAGACTTTTGTGTTTGTGCTGTTATTCGTTCCGCTAAGCATAAATGCAACAACACAACACCTTACGGGAATTATTAACGGTGGGTGTCGTTGGGTGCTTGTCATAACTTCTGGATTTGAGAGTTGTTTTTTTTTTAATTTTATTTCTTGTTTATTTCTTTTCCTTAATAATTTGCATAACCGCTTGTGTGTTAAAAATTGATATTGTTAAATTTGTTTTAAAAGCCACGATAACCCCAATAACCTTTTTTTATTATTATTATTATTATTATTATTATTATTATTATTATTATTATTATTATTATTATTATTGTTAAAAAAGAAGTAAATGTTTGTTTAAAATGGCAAAAAAATAAATAATAAAAAAATGTCTTTATGATAAAAAAAACTTAAAAATTTCTTATTCTTGATTTCAACGTTGGTGTTGACAATATAAGTTTTGTTGGATCCTGCGTTTTTAAAGATATTTCTGGAAATCTTAACTTTTTCTGTAAGAAATATGTATATCCAACTGAAGAGTTGGATAATTCTAAAACTTAAACTTTGTTTTTATACTCCAGATCGAAATTGAGAAATTGTGGTAAATTGTCCTTAACAAGTGTGTCATGGAATTTTCAATTCGTAAGGTTTTTGCTTTTTCTCTTTGTAGTCTCCGATAGAAGTCACACAATCAGAAACTCGATTTAGTTAATTAATTTCGTCAAACCAAAATCGGATTTCACTTACTAAGTTCACAACAAAAAAAAAAAATTTTCGAATTCTTAAGTTAAATTAATATATTAAGGGTCATTATTACAACTTAAAGTTAGTTAAAAGTATGATTTTGTCGGACGTATAAAACGCTATCTATTATTATAAATTTAGTTTAACTTACCTTTAACATAGCGCTCACTTTAGGTTTAGCTAAAATTGTACTGTTGTACGTCCCACAAAATCCTACTTTTAGCTAACTTTAAGTTATAATAATAACAGCCCTAAATGAAATAAAATAATACATATAAAAATTAATTTCATTTTTAAAACCTGACCAGACATCCCGCTTTAGGCGGGATTATCCCGCTTTTCTGAGGTTGATCCCGCCTTGAATTTTTATCCCGCTTTATCCCGCTTTTTAGAGTTTTTAAATTTCTTATCTCTTAATATATTTTTATTAATATGTAACTGAAAATTATTTGAAAATTGTATAATTGAAAAAAGAAAAAATAGGAAAAAGAAAAATATAAAAATCAAAACAATATATATCCTGAAGAAGTTAACCGAAGGTTAACGAAAAATACAAACAGACCTCAAGCTCAAAAAATAGTTTAATTAAATATATTAAAATAGTTTAACACCTATTAAAAGTACAAATTTTAATAAAAACTAATACGCATATATATATATATATATATATATGTATATATATATATATATATAAATAATAAAATTCGTAATAAAATTCTTTGATTATATACATACATATGTAAATCAAAATTTTATACATAAAATTATTATAAAATTATTTACATAAAATATTTTATGTATAAAAATCGTATTTTGTTTTGTAAATGAAGTCAAAAAATCTTTAATTTTATTTATTTTACGTTACTAAATAAAAATTTTTGTTAATAAAAACTTTTGTTTATTTAAAATCGATTCTTTTGAGTTAAAAACTGTGTTTCCTAAGTACATACGAAACTTTTTATGTGCGTATTACACATCCCGCTTTCAAATAGTTGTTTATTTAAAAATCCCACTTTTTGGCCGTATTTTCGTCAAAATCCCGCTTTTTGAACGATCGTGTCCCGCTTTTTGTAAAAAGCTTCTGGTCACGTTAAGTATAACGGAACAACTAGCTATTTTCGAAGGCCACTGCACTTTCAACATCAGCGTTCTTTTGTATTTGGTCCACTGTGTGTGGTGTCAGGTGATGTAGATTTCTGCTTTATATGTATACTCAGTTTTCAGTGCAAATAGAATATGTGAATTATTTTGGTTCATCGTATTACAATTTGCTGAAAGCTTTTTTTGTAAAGAAAAGCTGAATTTTACCATCTCTAAGCTTTTTGTTTCATATATTGTTTCTTATAGAAAGCAACTAAATTGAAAGTGTTTCTGGAAATAGTTCGTGTCTGTTTTGCTAAAATAAACATTCTAAAATAAATTGATATTCATCAAATATCTGATTAAGCACATTTTGTTAGGAATTGACAAAGATTAATAACTCGAAAAAAAATCTAAAATGAATATTCATGACTATGAAAGAAATCAAAAAAAGAAAACTTTCGATCGATAATTTGTATTGAAAACAACAATAAAATAAGTAGAGTAGAATAGGGAGAAGATATGGTCCAAAGACCGGCACTGCGACACTGTATATGTACCATATACATAAAAAAAGTAAATTTGTTTTTATTTTCAATCTAAGCAATCGATCGAAAGTTTTCGGTTGACATCGTGGAACAGAATGAAAATAAAATTTCTTCAACATTCAAACATTCCCGTGCGGTGAAAAAAAAATATGAAAATGGCACTTTCCTATGCGGGTGCCCCTGTGGCTGAGTGGCAGCGATGCTAGCCTTTCAGTCCAGAGGTCGTGGGTTCGATTCCCACGAAAGACCTTGGGTGTTTCCGCAGACAAGCTAATCGCTTTGCGGGTTGTGTTTGTTCTTAAAAAAAAAAAAAAAAAAAAAATATATATATAGAAAGCATAGCAACTGATTTGCTTCGTGAAAAAAATTCATGTTAAAGAATGTCAAATACTTGCTCTGCTTTTAAGCACAATTTTCCACTTAAAAATGAAAGTGAAAGCACAAAAAGTTAAATTTTTACGTTAAATTTTTTTTGCTTGTTTTAGAAACATTAAAACATTGTATTAAAACAGTATTAAATACAATATTATAAAATGTTATTGATTGAATAAAATGTATGTCTAATGTCCAGATAACTGAACATGATTTATAACCTTTGCGTGCTACAACTCCAGCCACAAGAATTATATACACAAGTAGTTAGTTTAAGATTCGATCTTAGTATTTATTAAAATAATAAAATAAAGTAAAACTCCCTGTATGAGTGTTTAATTCCCCTATGCGTTTTAAAGAATTAAGTGCAACAAAGCCTTAAGGAAAATGTTTGATACATGTGTTGGAAATTTTCGCTCAAATATTAAATATGTATGTATAATAAAAAAAAAATATTTTAATGAAGTGTGTGTAATCGAAGTGAAATAATTTATTGTTATTTTTTTCAACAACAAAACATTTTAAATAGGAAAAATTTAATGTTGTTCAATCAATTTCGTTTGTTTATGGGTGACTCATGTTGTTCGTTATCAACAATCAATAATTGAGCTTGTAAATTCATAAAAAAATTTAAGGCTTTAATATTCACTTTAGGTGGTGTACTATTTAATCAGCCTTGATGGATTGAAATTTTTAGATTTAAATCATATTTTTCATAATTTGAATATTTCATTAACAAGCGGGGGAAGTAAATGGTGTTCTTTTTTTAGAGTGTCACAACTTTGAGTTGGCATCACTGCTTTATTTCAGCACCTATTTAACAGCTGATAGTTGCATTGTGCTTAGCTTGCTTTGAAATTTCATTATGAATCGACTTACACCAAAGCAACGCGTGCAAATTCTTGAAATGGGCTGAAGCACAAATTGATATTGATTTTGAATTTCCATTCAGAATTTTATTTTCCGATTAGGCCCATTTCTGCTTGAATTGGTACGTAAATAAGCAGAATTGTGAGAATGTGGAGTGAGGGGAATCCACAAGGTTTTGCCGAAACACCATTACATCCACAGAAAATTACTGTTTGGTGCACTTTATGGGCTGGCGGAGTCATTGGCCCATATGTCTTCAAAAACGATGATGGTCAGAATTTTACTGTCAATGGTGAATGGTATAGGAATATGATTCGAAATTGTCTCCTACCTCAATTACGTGGCATTAATCTTGCTGATATGTGGTTGCAACAGGACAGAGCCACATGCCACTCATCGGGCGCTACAATTGACTTACTCAAAAAAACTTTTGATGAAAAAATCATTTCACGTAATGGCCCAATTAATTGGCCACCAAGATCGTGCGATTTAACCCTATTGAATTATTTTCTTTGGGGTTATGTTAAGTCACTTGTCTATAGTCAATAAACCACAAACAATTAAATACCTGGAAAACAACATTCGAAGAGTTATCAGCGAAATACGGCCGCAAATGCTGCGAAAAGTTGTTGAAAATTGGTGTTCCAGAGATTGCGTCTTCTACGCGCCAGCCAGAAATCATATTTAAACATTAATTTGATAAAATTTTCCTTCCAATAAAGCCCGTTCCATTGATATTAAAAATATATTTCCTTGTTTTATTATGATATAAACTTGTGTCACTCTATAAAAAACACCCTTAATGTTCTTAAAACTTGTTTAAATTTTATATTTATAGGGGATGTTCATTTTGATTACATTTGGTTTTTTTTTTAAATTACAGATCTTAACTGCTTTAATACCCAAACATGTATTTATTATTTGTGTGGCAATAAGGAAAAAGTGCTTAAGTCATGTTTTACTGTTTTGCAGGAGAGCACTTTTAAGCGTTCAAGTCGATTTTTAGAAAATGATTTATTTTGCACTTAAGTTGGGAAATTCTCTTTTAAACTTTATTTTTTTTTAAGTAAACACCGTTCCACACACTTTAAGTAACACATTTAAGTTGAAATATATCAAAGTATAACCTATATTAACCTATTATTCTAAATGGGATTAGAACGGCCATGTCACAGAGTTCAATTCGGTTCGGAAACGAAATTTAATCCACCCCATTTTAGTAGGAGATGGCGCTCAAAAAAGAAAACGAAAATACGGGAATTTATCAGGTGTATCCAGACTGTTGGGGACGCTGGTATGCTGGATTATACTCCGACTAGAGCTCGACAGCTTGAGGTGGATTCAATTCCGTTTCTGAACGGAACTGAACTTCGTGATATGGCCGGAAGTCTAAAAAAGATAAGTCGCAAGTCATAGTGCTATAACTTCCTAAAAAATCTCACAAATTAATTGAGATTTTGATCAGGGGTTAACTCAAAATCAGCTTATCTTGACTTAAGCACTTTTTCCTTTTTGCCACAGATTCATTTATTAACGATCTTGCCAAATTATGAATTAAGAAAAGAACAATCGCACATGACTGTTTTTTTTTTTGAGAATGCCTGCTTAAACCTCTGATTCACTATCCTACACTATCGTACGAATCAATCCCAGGAAAATCTTACAGAAGTCTGGTTGACTTCAAACAAATCCCTTCAAAATGGCGCTGTAGTTGCCACACTTATTATACAAAAATGGTGCAAAAACTTCTGTATGTTTTTTGCTTGTCTTGTGTATACACAAGCAATCATTTATTATAAAAAAAATTCTTTGCTTTCGTTATTTAAAAAATAAAAGTGAATATAAAATGTTAACGAATAAGGAAAAAGATAAAATATTATCATCATTTAATTCATTTCTGCAGGTGCAAAAAATTCTCAGCTGGTTAACACAAAAAAAAAAAACACTGAGAAGTTCACATTTGGCTTTTGGAAATTTATTGTTTATTTATTTCCTTATTCTTAATTAATTAATGCCCTCTATTTGTTTTCAATCAGTAATCAATATACAACGAACATACGAGGGCGGTTCGGAAACTTCTTAGCCTATCAATGAAAGAGAATAGTTAGTTTTTCAAAAATATTTTTATTTTTCAATATAATCTCCTGAAACTTCAATACACTTAGTCCAACGCTTTTCGAGCAATTCTATCCCTTGATTAAAATAGTTTTCCGCAAGGTCTTCAAAATAGTGGTTTACAACTGTAATTGCATCTTCATTTGAGGTAAAACGCTTGCCAGCAAGGAATTTTTTTAGATTTGGGAACAGGTAAAAGCCACTGGGAGCCAAATCAGGAGAATAAGGTGGGTGGTCAAGCAACTCGTACTTTAATTCGTTGATTTTAGCCATTGTTAAAACAATCTTGTGCGCTGGTGCGTTGTCTTGATGAAAAATTATTTTTTTGTGTTGTAAGCCAGGACGTTTTTCTCGAATTTGTACATTTAATTGATCCAAAAGGTTGCAATAGTACTCTGAATTTATTGTTTTACCCTTTTGCAGATAGTCAATCAATAAAATACCTTTGAGGTCCAAAAAAACCGATGCCATAACCTTACCAGCCGATTGAATTGTTTTTGCCTTCTTTGGGGCACTTCCTCCAGCTTCAGTCCATTGTTCTTTTGTCTCTGGAGTATAGTGGTGGATCCAGGTCTCATCAAGAGTTATGAAACGACGCTTAAAATCCATTTTATTTCGCTTAAAACGATCCAAACAAGCTTGAGAAATGTTCATTCTTATGCGTTTTTGGTCGACTGTTAACAAATGCGGCACCCATCTTGCAGAAAGCTTTTTCATCTGTAGTTCTTCATGCAAAATTAAATGGACTCGATCATTTGAGATGCCCATGATATTAGCTATTTCACGCACTTTTATTCGTCGATCATTTAATACCATATCATGCACTTTGGCTACAATTTCTGTTGTTGTTGCTGTTTTTGGACGTCCACTACGTGGTTCATCTTCAATGCTTGTACGACCACGTTTTACTGTTGCATATGAAGGAGCACTTTCACCTAACACATTCACCATATCATTATAAATTTCTTGTCCCGATAAAACTTTTTTATGTAAATATTTAATGACACCACGCATTTCTAATTTTTCCATTGTTAAAAAATCGCGGATGCGTCTTTTGTGAACACCTGCTTCTATATGAAGGAGTTGCCAGATCGAAACAAAATTTAACATGTGTTCATAGCAGAGATGGAAGTTTCCAAAACACTTAACTTTTTTCTGTTTATACCGCGCTTTTTGGCTAGGCTAAGAAGTTTCCGAACCGCCCTCGTATGAGTATGTACGTTTTGCGCAATTTCTCAACTTTTTAATGTTTGCTACTTACGTTGTTGGTGTTGCTAGAAATATTGCAGCAGTTGTTGCTTAAGCTGTTCTTATTGATACTTTTGTGTTACTGTTGCAAGTAATTTATTGTAGTGTAAATATATTTTATAGTGTTGGCCCGACTTTGATTTAATTTCCATACGTGTCGATTGTGCAGTAATGAATGTTTAAGGAAAAAAAAGTGTGTTGTAATATTTGTCGTTAAATTGTAATTTAGAAAATGTTTTCAAATATATTTTTTTCTGGGTGGGTCTTTTTTTATGTAAAAAGCTTTACTAATTGTTATTTTATGAGAAATAGTTTTTTTCGTTTGAATGAAAATTCTAGTACATTGTATGGCAGGCAAAACTATACAAAATATATAGGAAGAAAACTAATTACATATATGTTGTTAATTGCCATATTATGTCTAGTTAAATAACAAAATAATTGTTAAATTAAAATGATCATACAAAAGAGCCTGAATTTTTTGTATGCTCATTTTAATTTCTTTTTACATTTATTAAGATTTATATATTTTTATAGACTCGTATTAATGTGCGTACCTTTTAAATATCCTTACAAATAATTCGTTTATGGGCTGAGGAAACGTATAATTAATATTAAATACATACACGCATAAATTGCGTATACGCAAAATTTAAACTTAACGCATAATACCGTTTGCAGTAGCGGAGTTCACTGTTTGCTGCAAATGATCTTGCACAAGTGCAAGTGCAAAATATCACACGGTAGGATTTTGGTGTTAAAAACTAAATTTTTCTTCCACTTAATTTCAAAAGTGTACGAGTGATGCAGTTTTGTGGAAAAATTCTTAAATATGAAATGTGCATTTATGGTTTATTAGAAAATTGTTTTTTCATTTAAAAAAAATTGTAGTAAAGTCCATGCAAGGGAGCTAAAAAAGAAATGACTCATATTTTCTCGCATTTCAGAGGTACATACATATACTTACATACGTATAATTTTCTTGATTATACTATTTGACTTTCTAATATATGTATATACATATCGTTACCTCAATTTAGAAAGACCCTAACTAATTATTTTTTCGCAATCGAGATTTTTGCATTCTACGATACATTAGATATTCCTCCTTCGAGAGATATGTGTGTATATAGTTTATTAAATACTCGTAGTATACATATATATTTGCAAAATATTGCATTTCTCCATAAATTAAAAAAGAGAATATGACCAAATCTATGAACTACTAAAAATTAACTTATTCTGTAACCAAATTGCATGTGATAGACCAACTTCCTAAACGCAAGTTGCAATGCATATTTACAATGCATACACTTCGTAAACGCATATGTAAACTTTCTGGTAACGTGCAATGTTCCTAATCGTTTGGCAACTCATTTTAATGAGTATCAGTTGTCAAAATCTCGCATCATTTTTATTTTGTATGCAAACATATGTATGAGTTGCACAGCGACGTTCGTAAATGCAAAAATGTCTGCAACGCAAGGTTGCACTTAAGACATGTTTAGCATTGCATACGCATTTTTTAAATTATGCATTGCAACTTGCGTTTAGGAAGTCGGCCATAATTTTTAATGAACAAATTGCTCTGTAAATGCAACTGTAAATGTTTATGACAAAGACTAGCAGAACGGAACATCATGGTGTTTCCGAAGGACGCCACAACTTCATCATCAGCGTTCTTTTACTTGGTCCAGTGTATGTGTGATGTTTATTAATGTAAGCTTCAGCCCTCTATACATACATTTTTCAATGCAAATTGAATATGTGCATTGTTTTGATTCATTGTACTTTAACTTGTTATGTAATGAAAGCTCAAATTTTAACATCACTAATTTATTTACAACAATCTTGCCCATTAGAGTGGTTCGCCTTCCATACAAAAAAAAAAAAAAACAAACTGTGCCAGTCACCCCCCATATGATTAAAGATAATGTAAAAACAATTAAAAAAATTTTTTTGGCCACGCCTACAAATACCGCCCTTTTGGTATTTTGTTCACTTGGTCTCTATTTTTAGTCCGATCATAACATTTTATATACCGCTGTTCATGGCTCCGTAAGGGCTACATTTCTGTTTTGGAATTGTTTTTTACATTATCTTTAATCATAGGGGGTGACTGGCACAACTTTTTTTTCGAACCACTCTAATGCACACGTCTGTTAATTTGAATTTTGCCAAACACTGAAATTTTTCGTCGCTTATTGCTTTCATCAGATTCTTTCATAAACATTTTAAGACATGAGCCATCCAAACAGGATTAGGATTCGGAATGTGACGATATAATCAAAGGCCTTATTCAGAAAAAAATTATTTTGGTTAACAAAACGTTTAACAAAAAAAATTTTTTAAATAAAATTATTTTTCTGAATACGGCAGTATATAATTAAAAAAAAAAATATTAAACAAAATTCTTATCTATATTTTGTACAGATTCCACGGGCGCCTTTTTTTTATTCTAGAATGTGTATGTAGCAAATTTGAAAACTTCTGCTGGGATAGGAAAAAACTTGTGCGATAAAAGTCGATTTGGATTGCATGGGCGGTAGGCCGACTGTAATAAAATTTAATTTTTTTTCTTAATTTAGTCAGTATGTATATTGTTGCTAGGTGCCAAGTTTCAATAATCTAAGACCACTCCTTTTTGTGCTTTTGCACAAAATTGTATGAAGCCATCCCACTGTGCAGCGTTGATTTTCTCTTGCATCTAACAATACACACACATTTCCAATTGTGCTGCCACATTGCTTTTATGCAACAAAAAAATGGTATGGCCTCAAATCGCCTCAAAGAATTAATGCTTGAGCTGTCAAAAAATTTACTGAAAAATGTGTTTTCAGTGAAAACTTATCACATCTGAGGGATATTTAAATTAGAGCAGCGAAAATATGGATTTGCCTTGATTGCTTTGTGTATTGAGCTTTCATCAAACAGCTGATATAAATAGCAAAATTCAATTAATAAAAAGTTATTCAACCTTATTCCAGTTGTCAACATCGACGTCACGTCAATACAATACCCAAAAATAGGAGCTCGTCTACTCTCGAGAACAATTCTGTGCTATTGACAGTCTAATTCTGTTCTCCAAGGTCTAGGAAATAGCATTAATTTGTCAAAAGCAGTCACTTGTTTTCGGCAACGGGTAGACAAGCCAAAATTTTTCCGTATTGTATTGACGTGACGTCGATGTTGACAACTGGAATAAGGGTGAATATTTTTTATGGTAATACTGGTTTTAAATTCTACTGCCGTATTCATAAAAATATTTTGCATTTATTAGGGACTTATTTGGCATACTTCTATGGGAAATTTGTCAAATTAACTCTTAATAAACCTAAAACATAATTTACGAATACGGCAGTTAAAGTATACTTTATTTTGACTATGAATATGCGCCATTAAGTTGCAGAATTTTTAATTTAATGTTAACAATAGATCTCAGATAATAAAAATTGGTCCAGGAGAAATCCAACATTTCCTTCACCTCTTAGAAGATTCTACATAGTGGTATTTGTGGATTTGTGGTATTTTGAGACAAAAGAAAAATAAAATAAATTTTTCTGGCCAGAGATGGAAAATAACTTATTTTTTTATGAAAAAAAATTTGTTACGATTTGTTTTCGATTCTCATGCAATGTAATGTAATGTTTTCTTGATATCTGCTCTTTATTCCGCTAATTTGCTCATACACTGCATTAAATATTTTTTTGATTTGTGTTGAATTGCAAAGTTGAATTTTCAGTGGTGCCACTATTTGTATTTGCGATTTTCGGGATCAAGATTTCGGAATTGGCATCCCTAATATATATATGTGTGTTACCTTCTTTAGGAAAGGGATTGTAAAGATAACTGTAACCGGTTTTACAACTCTGGCAATGTGAATTTAGTTAATTTTTAGAGCATTAGTTGCAGCGCCGCTGGTATTAAGTAGGCGCATTATTTTAAGCTTTGTACCCATTTTATTTGTTATTTTACTTCGTTGCTAAAAATATTGAGGAAATAGGTCGCCGTGATATGCATTAGCATAGGCATTAATGCATATTATCAAATGTTAATGTGGTTGAGTTTGGCCAGGGCTGGAACTCGGGCTCTTGAAGACCGTCATATGCTCTGCAGTCAATGCCCAGTGTAATTAATTATGGTAGAATAACTTTAAATTAAATACTCGTACAACATTATTGCATGTATTCCTTATCTATAGGTCTGTCCGGAGTTGGTTCTAAAAAGTTTTAGCAAAACAAATTTTACAACACAAATTGTGCACCATTTTTCGATCAAATGCATTTTTTTTTTTAATAACACAATTTTTGCTACATTCCTTTTGTGTTAATTTATTTATTTTTTTTATTTTATATACTTACGTACGTACATATTGTGTTAAAAAAGAAAACAAGTTCTTACTTTTGAGCTTTAAACTGGCTTTCGTTTTCATGCTTCAATCAAAATATTACGAGTAAATTGTGTGTATTTTTACTTCATTATTTTAAATGTGCACAATTGTTTGAAAGTTATTTATTTTATTTTTTATGCGCAATAAACAATAGTTAGTAAAGTTTTTTTTTTACTTTTGTTAATCCAGTTAACAAACAATACATATTTATGACTTTTGTTATGCTTAATCTTTTTTGTTTGTAACTAAAAGCTCATACTTAACGCCTGCTTGCTGTCACGATTAATTGTTTTGTCATTTTGAGTGAAGTTCAGGTACGAGTTTTGGCAGCCAAGTTGAGACACAAAGACTCGTAGTAACAACACACCTTACAAGTTTAAGTCAAGAACAATCATGGTCAAAACAATGCCGAAATCTTTGCCACTCTTTAATATATAACACAAAAGATCAAAAATTTTAAATGTGTTTGTATTTATGTAGACATGTTTGTATATTTTAAGGAAAACATAAAAAAATTAATGTTTAAATACGACCGGACGTTAGATTATAGAAAAATTTATTTTTATTAATTGTTCATATTTCAACATAGTTCTGTATCCTTTTAGTTTTAAACAATTCACAATTAATGAAACTTTCCAGCCCTCAAAATAATCTTGAGTTAAATATATCGTCAGCTAAACTGCGAACCAGTAGAATGTGACCCGGAAAGTTTTAACTTTGAGAATAATTCAGTAACTTAATAGTTATTAAAGATAGTTCTATGAAATTTTGTACAGACTCAGGGAACTCATGTAGATAATAACCGCGGATGCATGTGAGATTTGAATAGAAATTGGATTAACTGAAAATGGGAGATAGAGCGGTGTAGATCGTCCCTCTTCGTTGTCGAAAAGGGGAATGAAGTGGAAAAAATCCACACAAAAAATTCAAAATTGTTCTGATATACGTACAGAGATGACATCTCCACTCCCTAATGGCTAATGCCATACACTACAGAAAGTTCAGTGCTCAAGTCTGGCACTGCGTAAACAAAGCTTGTGACACACACTATACAAGTAAACTGTGCATTTTTTATTTTAATTCGCCATAATTCTGTTAAATTGTTTATCTAATTTTTCGACCTTTTATATATGTTCAATAAAAACTATTTCTTTAAGCTTAAGGTCAGTAAATTTTATATATTTTTAGTTTTGATCAATATTTCGTTAACCTTTGGTTAAGAATAATCCTGAAGAAGTTAACCAAAGGTTAACGAAATATTGATCAAAACTAAAAATATATAAAATTTACTGACCTAAAGCTTAAAGAAATAGTTTTTATTGGCCATAATTCTGTATGTGATTTTTTGTATAATTCTAGGAACTCTGTCCAGAATATTTGCTCTGCGCTCATTTCTTGTTGTGAACTCTTAAAAAATCAGGAAACAACTGGGCGTTTGCAACACACACTACACAAGTTCACTGTACAGTTTTCAAACTTGACCATATATCAAAATCGTTTTGATATTTACTCAGTTCACTGCGTAAATAGCACAACCACCCCCATACACTACACAAACGCACTGTACAGTGCCAGACTTGTGCAGTGAACTTGTGCAGTGTATGGCCGGCATAAGGAGGCTCCCATACAATAAACATTGTATTTAATCATAAGTGACTCGCCATAACGCCATATACATAAGCATAACCACAGAAAATAATTGAATTTTGATTTTTCGCCGTAACCATAAATTTATTGTTGCACTTTTGAAATGAAAAACAAAAAAAAAACAGCTGTTTATGGTTATGACAGCACTAGTGTTTATGGCTATGACATTATGGTATGATATGTCTGAGTGAGTCAAGTATAGGAGCGACTTCCAATATTTTTTAAATTCCAAAAAAAATTGCAGAACATGGATTTAACCTTTACCCTTGGTTTTCTTACAACTTTTTTCTTATTTTTTTAGGAAATCAAGGTCATTCTTCTCAATTTTACTTACATTCAACTCAATTTTACTTACATTTTGTATCGAAGCTCCCAACGGGCTAGAGACAGAGGGTAAATATGTTTGGAAAAAATGTTTTAAAGATCAATAAAAGTGGATCGATCTCACATTTCATACCTAATAAGGGCACCATAAAAGTAATAGAAAGTGGTTGTATAACAAAATTTATAAAAAAAATAAACAATTTGCTTGGGGACACCTCAATCAGTGAAGATAGACATTAGGTAAGTATGTTCTGTGAAAATTTTGCGGTTAAACAAAATAGTGGTTACACGATTTTCTCTTGAAATTGATTTTAACGTTCATCAGACTGCGAATGACTTAGAGCAAATTTCACCAAATTATTTAAATATCAATTCATATTTAAAAGTAATTTTTAAATAGAAAAATTAATGAAAATCGACATTTAAATATGAATTTATGTTAAAATAGAGTTGGTGAAATTGGCCCTTAGCTCTTAATTTTTAGTCTACAATACAACATTTGAAAACAATTTATGCATAGATATTAAGCCTATTCACAAATGCATTTCTTCGTCTAATGTGCATGTGAGATTGGTTTGCTCAGCTGATACAAATCAGCTGATGCAGATGCTTAGTTCATTAAATTAATTTGATTACAATTTCGAACGCGAGAAGATTAAAAATGAATACATTAATAAATCAAATTCAAATTGTACAATCGACAATATAAAAGAGTCTTGAAATTAAAAAAAAATTGATTAAAAAAAGTATGTTCCAAGCACAGGCGAATTCCAAAAGTTGTTAAATATATTAATAATAAAAAATATATATCCCAGCATTGATAACTCGGCTGCAAGTAAATATTTTTCTGGTGAAACATCAATCAATTTAACACATGGCTGTCATAGGACAGAAATTACCCAAATAACTGAATGGTATGAGCTTAAAAGGAAACATTTTTTATATAAAAAAACCAGACTTAGAATATTAACCTCAGTATGCAATAAAATTAGTAAACTTTTGGAACTAGTTCCGACTTTTTTTTACTGATATGTTAATACTAATAATAATAACTTAATAAAGTACTCATCCCCTGCAATTGCCATTTTTGTTGAGTATTTGATGTTTTTCTACTCATCATATGTTTCAGAGTTGCATTTTAGAATTCATGACATTTGCATTATTGCCAGTTGTGAATTCTTCGTACTAACTACGTATGAGATGCATCACAATGATGCATTTCCGAATAGGCCCTTTACTATATGCTTAAAAATCAATATAATATTTGATTTTTAATTT
The DNA here is from genome assembly GCA_944452675.1 of Tachina lurida. NCBI lineage: Eukaryota > Metazoa > Arthropoda > Insecta > Diptera > Tachinidae > Tachina > Tachina lurida. Next base: position 170,754,116 of record OX101752.1, on the reverse strand, counting down.
GGAGTTTGAATTTATTTTAATTTGTCTTTGCCTACAGCGCCTGCATGGGCACTCTTGAGTTCAGTTCCTGACGTATCTATGGCTGAACTCCAACATGTTAGTGCCCTTATATTGAGCTCTGGTTGGTTCGCTTAAGCAGAGCCTCTGTGATGTCACAATCATAGGCGTAAAAAGACCATTCTGGTGGGTGCATTTCCTCCCAAAAGAATTTCTGCCTAACCCCGTTTAAATTATTAAAAATTGCATGTAATTATTTATTTTATTATTACTCATGAAAATCACCAGTCAAAGTTTTTGTTGTGCTAAAAATCAACTTAGATGAATTTATTGTGCGTAATGTGATTTTTCCCGCACTATCCGGCAACATTGGCATGCACTTGTTTTAAAATTAAGATTTTCATTCAGTAACTTCTGTACTCGTATGCTGCAGTTGTACAGGGTGTTTTTTTAGAGGTATAGAACTTCGAATTGAAATAAAACACAAGAAAATCGTTTTAATGTCCATCAATTTGGCTTTATTGGAAGGATAATTTTATGCCATTAATGTTTAAATATGATTTCGGGCATGTGGCCGCCGCGGCTGGCTCGAATAAAGCCAATTCTACAGGTCCAATTTTCAACCACTTTTTCGAGCATATGGGGCCGTATGTTGGCAATAACGCCACGAATGTTGGCTTCCAAGTCCCCTAACGTTTCTGGTTTGTTGGCGTAGACGAGCGACTTCACATATCCCCAAAGAAAACAATCCAAGGGTGTCAAATCACACGATCTTGGTGGCCAATTGACAGGTCCATTCCGCGAAATTATGCGCTCATCGAATGTTTCCTTCAATAAATCGATTGTGACGTGCGCTGTGTGGCATGTAGCGCCGTCTTGTTGGAACCACAACTCATCCACATTCATGCCATCCAATTCGGGAACAAAATAGTCGGTTATCATGGCTCTATACCGGTCTCCATTAACGGTAACTGACTCTCCAGCATTATTTCGGAAGAAGTATGGCCCAATGACTCCACCAGCCCATAGAGCACACCAAACAGTCAGTTTTTGTGGATGTAATGGTGTCTCAAGGGTCTCACGTGGATTCTCTTCACTCCAAATGCGGCAATTTTGCTTGTTGACGTAGCCATTCAACCAAAAATGAGCCTCATCACTGAACAAAATTTTGCAATGAAAATCAGCATCGAGATCAATCTCATTTTCGGCCCATACACCAAAATCACGACGCATTGCATGGTCTCGCGGCTTTAATTCTTGCACAAGCTGGATCTTGTAAGGTCGCAAGCCAAGATCTTTGCGCAAAATCTTCCATAAAGTTGATGGACAAAGCTCCAATTGCTGTGCACGGTGGCGAATCGATTCATTCGGGTCCTCTTCAACACTTTGCTCTACAGCAGCAATTGTTACTTCGGTGCGCACTGTTCGACGTCTCTGCGGATGCGTATTATCACATAGAGTAAACGTAGTGCGAAAACGATCCATGGTTAACCGAATTAATTGCTCTGATGGACGATTATGTCGACCATAAAATGGACGGAGCTTGCGGTAAACTTCGCGAACTGAACCATTATTTTCGAAATAAATTTGCACGATTTGCAAGCGTTGTTCTTTTGTCAACCTGTTCATGATGAAATGGCAAACCAAACTAAATATTAATCACTTGACAGCTGACAAAATGGCCGCCAGTTAAAAAAGTGATGCCAACTTAAAGTTCTATACCTCAATAAAAAACACCCATTATATAGTTTATACCTTATACTTCTCATTTTGTTTCTAACTAATATCAGTCATAAGCTATTTAAAATACTCATTTGTATAAAAATGCCATATGTTTTTACATATAAAATATCTATTAAAGTAACATTGCACATTTCATGCTCTTACATGATGGCATCGAAACCAAAAACTTTTGCTTTAATCTCTTTAAGCATTTCTCACCAAATAAAGTTTAAAATGAACCTAAATTATAACACTTCTTTAAATTATGACTATATAAAGCATTTTACCATTCATTTGCTTATATTCAAAAAGGTAAATCTACTAATCTAAATAAAACCACAAAATTCATGTGTATTCATGTAAATATTTTTAGCCGCTTATGCGAATATGTACAAGTAATACTTAATGCTGTTTTTGAGAAACATAAAACAGCGACAAAGTACAGAAGACATCATATAAAGAAATCGTTTGATGTTTGGCAATATCTCTTTTTAGTCTAAGATTTTTCTTTTTTTTTCCTCAAATAAGAAACATTACAGAAAAAAAAATATTTACTTACATTTGAGTGCGGTTAAGTTGTATTTAGTAGTTGCACAGATGTATATTTTACACTGAGCATAATATCATGGTAGCAGAAATACATATTGATGGTCACAAGTAGAAAGGCCATAACTCGTATTTTCACAAAACTGAGTTTTTCAGTGATTCCAATACATTTCACAAAAATTTATTGCAATAGTGTAAAAAATAATGCTTTTAAAAGCAGTTGTGCAAAGCAGTTGAATAAAGCAGTTGTACAAATCAGTACAAACCAGTTGTACTGTTTCTATTATGTTTTTACCATCTCCTGTAAAGTTACAGTTATTTGAGTTAGGGGCTTTCTACTTGTGACCAACGACATGAAACTCGTTACAATTCAAAAAAAAAAAAAAGTTTTAATTTTTATTGATCCCGATATCGTGCCAAAAAAAAGCTTAAGCGACATAATTTTCGATCTTGATTTTTTGACCAAAATGTGATCCTAATTAATCGATTTTCGTAAAAAACGAGATCCAAAAATGTGTTGGTCACGTTTTGTTTTTTTGGCGGTTGATATGATGAGTCAAAATACTCGCATGTTTCCCTGCAACATTTCAAGTTGTTCCGGAGAATTCATTTTTATTTTCGAGAACAACATCTTCCTATTCTAGTTACCAATATTGCTGGCACTAACTTCAAACAGCACTATAGGTAACATATATAAAAATATTTTATTTAACTAGATCTATATTCTTTTTAGCTTTTTAGTGCTTATTTTTTAAGTCGGTTTAAATTTTTTTTAAAAAGTTTTATTAGTTTTGAAAGTTCACAAATAAAAATTTGTTTGATTTTTCCTCCAAAAAAGTGCTTCGTCGATATAAATTTTTTAAGACCTCTAATCTGATGAGAATAAATATATATATCATGCAGAAATAATCAGACCTCTCCGTACAACAATGTCATTATTTTCATCAGTCCCGCTAACTAAAGGTTCAATTAGACGTGTCATACCAAAATGCCATAGCCATTCTCCTATTAGTGCTGCCATAACCATAAACATAAAAAAATAAATAAAAATATACTTAATAGTAACAAACCAAAAAAGTTTATCTTAAGTAGAACAAAAATAAGCAAATTAACAAACATGTGCATAATTAGTAAAGAACAAACGACAATGGTAATACTGTTGTAAATATAGAGATGGTAACTTTAAGCCTTCATTACAAAAACACATGAGCAAATTGAAATGCAATGAATCAAACCAATTCACATATTCCATTTGCAATAAAGTTTCGTATATAAGGCAGACATCTACATCAACTGACACCACACACGGTGGACCAAAACACAGAAGAACGCTGATGATGAAGGTTTAGTGGCTGTTCCGTTTAACTATGTGTTGTCAGAATATTTACAACTAACTTTGAAACCTTGATGTTATTTGTTCATTAATAATTATCACATGTAATTTGGCTTAAAAAGCGATACGAACCTTAGCCCGTTCAAATTATAAAGTTAGAAACAAATGGAGTTCGAATAATAATTAAAATTAACTAAAAAAATAATATTAATTAATTGAGTCTATACGTGATGAATTTTCATCATGATATCAATTTGACATTCATCATGATATAAATTCATCAGGTGTAGACACTATGTTATGGCGAGTGAGCTACAATCAAATACAGTGTTGCCCATAAGTTTGGTTCGAGCAGCTGTTTTGTATAGTTATGGTTATGGCACGTTTAATTTAACCTTAATGATATATTATTATGAATATAAAGTAAATTTGAGGAGCTTTATATTCGGCTACCGTGCATGTAACTACAACAAGCACGAAGTATATTGCGGAGATTTTGCGTTCGGTAAATTTTCTAAATAATAAAAATAATACGGGAAATAAAAAAAGTAAATTTACCTTATTTATTTACGGTTTAACTAGTTAGAACAAGAGTCGGTAAAGCTATTCGGATGACACTTCTTAGTGGCCTAATTATATAATCGTTCGTACCGTATCGTAACTTGCTCCCCGATTGTATGCCAAGAGTTATGGCTTCGTCAAATCGTATCGTCTTACTTTTGAAGTTGTCGTATCGTTTAAATCTGGATGTTAGTTATTAAAAACGTGAGGTTGATAGCGAACGTGCTTTATATATGTGTGTGTATGTATGTAATAGAGAAGTTGACGTTTGCTACGTAAACATTTATTTTCTGTAGATTTTTACGTAGCAAACGTTGCCAACACATTTTCAATAAGCATCAACATGCTTATTAAATGTTACGGATTTTGTCAGCTGATACGCAACAGCACCACGATACGATTTCAGTAATTCTATCATTAACATGATCTGAGTGAGAATTATACTTTTTGTTTGCCAGTAGTTACTTGTTTTTAATCGGTAGTTGTGTTTGTATGTGTGTATTATACTCTTATAAACAGGTTTGTTCAGGGGGCATTCGATACGATTCGAAATTTTAAGATGTTTCCATAGAAACTCTATTGAAATATGTATTTCGTAATTTCGTTCGATAACGAGTACCGTAATTTGCCTGCAGGTTTCGAAATTAGATAAGTGCATTTACACATTTTTACGAATAAAAGTATAAGTATTGTGAATATTATCTAGTTCACAAGGAGAATATTGGTTGGGGGAATTTGCAACAAATCGTCAAGGCAACTGAATCAGCTGATTTTAAGCGATACGTTTTCGTAAAGGCCAAGTCACATAGAATCCGTCATACGTTAAACTTTGCCTTTTTCAACTGACAGCTGACAGTTGATAGGAAGAATAAGCTCTCTCACATCTGCGTCAACGCAAAGTACAAAAGTTGGGCAACTTTTAACTTTTAGTGTACGTTAGGTAGTTTGACAGCTATTAGTTGGATTTTTTTGGTGTGTTATGATTTATATTTTTGTGTTTTGTTGGAACAAGAATAAAACAAACCAAAAGAAATAAATAAAATAAATGAAAAAAAAACTTATGTTTAATTAATTAAATGGAGAACTAACCCTCTCAAATTCCGCCGTCGTTACCTTAATGTCAATGGAAAAGGGCGATGTATAAAGTATGAAGGATTCTATGTGAATCGGCCTTAAGAGTCATTGTTTTCTCTCAGTGTATTAACTCCTCTATATAAGTGTGTACTCGTACATTCAGCATTTAAATTAAACGCATTTTTCATTGCAACGTCTGAAAATTTGCATTTGCTCATTGTTGCATGGATGGCGTCGTTGCTTTTTTTGTGTTTTAAGTTTCTGTTGTGTTGCATGTATGTACATATATTTCGTTTTCGTGTTACTGTGTTACGAATCTTTTTTACACATGTGAACAAAAAATTTATTTATTATTATATTTTTTTTTTCAAAGAAAAGCTTGCATAAAAATTTGTTTGTTTTAATTTTTGTTGGTGCGGGTACACACAGTTTGCCAGCAAACTGGCAAAAAAATAACAAATATTCCTTAAAAAGCGGCTTTGTTTGTGAAATTGCCAAAGAAAAAAATAATATGGTAAAGAGTCCAAAAGTGACTAAAAAATATTTGATATGTGTGATATGTTTCTTGTATTCAACCAAGGTGCTGGATAATATGTAAAGCATTTTTTTTTCGTATATGTATTTGATTTTATTTTTTATTTTTCATTATGGTATTTTTTAATAATGTGTTAAAAATGTGACATTTTTGCTGGTAACTGTTTGAATTTGTTTTCATTAAATACTCATGTAAATTCATGAATTTTTGTAGGTTAAATACTAGCTCGTACTTAAAAGCAGCAAGGTTGAGGTGAATGAAGTCTGAAAATGATTGACAAGCGTGGTGTTTGTTGTTGTACTCGTAATGCCAAATACATATTTTATGCACGAATAAAATTTAAATGACCATTTGTGTTTAATTGGTTAACTGAATGAAAAAAGTAGTATACGTAGATATATAATTGACATGTCAATACATACATATATAAATACTTATAAATGTATATACGGAATGTATATACATACGTGTAAAAAGAATCCTAAGCATTTTTAGAAAGGAAATATTTATTTATTATTTATTTTATATCTCTTGTTCAAAACAATTTAATGATGTTTCATTATATATGTACATATGTATATACAGGGTATCCCAGAATGGCCGAAGTGGTTTGAATTCCTTATAACTTTTTATTATAATTTTTTTATTATTTTTCTTTTCAGTATTTTGTAGGGGAGACTTGGGAAATTTAAAATGGAACAGTACACAATTCAACAACGATATCTAACACCAGTAATGGAAATGACAGCATCGTGTTCATTTTCAAAAAAAAATATAAGCTAATTATCCTTTTCGACGAAACACCGCACCAAACGGTTCACTTAAGTGGATGTAATTCTCGCTGTTTAACTACTCTAGGATTTTCCGTAGCCCATATTCTGCAGTTTTGCCTATTAACGAACCTATTTAATTAAAAATGAGCTTCGTTGCTCATAATTAAGTTATGAATAAGATCACGATTTTCTTCTGGTTTTCACGAAAATAATTTGCATAATCAAGTCGTTGCTGGTAATCTGTCGGTTTCGGTTGTTGGACAAATTCCCCAAGTCTTCTTTAGAAAATACTGAAAAGAAAAATAATAAAAAAGTTATAAGGAATTGAAACCACTTCGGCCATTCTGGGCCACCCTGTACATACATACACATAAAGACTCTAAAATTAAAATAGACACATTCTTGCTGATCCGTTGTAACCGCAACCAGGTTTTGCTGGCTGAAATCTAAAATATAAAATTGAGAAAAAATGTCGGTTCTAATATAACTATGTATAACTATTTTCCCATTATTAACTATTTTCCCATTATACATAATTTAGAAGCCACAAATTGAACAATTTCGAATATATTTGGCAATCTGCAGCCCGCTTCAGTTATTATTACATCGAGTAAAAATAAAGAAACAATTTAATTTTTTTGTAACCAACTGAAAATTAAACCAAGTTTAAATATGAAATTAATAGGATTTTTGTCACACCTAAGGTCCGTTTTTACGTTTTGACCAATTCGTTACTTCCGTGAATGCAGAACTCGTCAACACATCAGTAGACCTCATTCACAATTATACTGATGTGTTGCTTGACCAGCAACGAAATCGATTTGGACATGCTTAAAAAACACAAAGCTGGATTAAGGCCCCATAATTTAAAGGGCGCCAAAACTTAAAGATAAAAGAATGTAAGTGCAATTAAAATTTGAAAACTTATTTGGGTAAGGTATGCTTACAAAGAATACTAAATTTCTATTAAATTAATGAAAAAGAAGATTGGTATGTGGCTAAAAGATTGGGATAAATACATGTACGTATGTACATATGACACCTAAAATCTAAAAAGCCGTAACTGTACTCTTTTTTAGAGCAGAAGTGAAAAGCTTTATACAGTGTGGGCCAAAAGTTATCATGGGGCTTACAAATTTAATTTAGCTGACTGCCACAGAATTTCGAATTCACTTAGACCCTTTGGCCTAAATTCAAACCGTAATATCTGTGTATGCCTGCCTGCGACACACTATCTGGTTAAAAGGGGCACTAAAACCGAGATTTATTTCCTATATCTTGAAATCAAAGAAACCATATTTTATTTAGGCGAATCTATAACTGCCTGGAGATTATGCAGTCATTTCTTATGGTCCACCTATAAATTTCACATTTTAACCTCCAAGGTTGTTCTAGTTTTTCTAAGCTCATCAAGCTTATTCCCCGAGATCAAAATGATCGTAATATAAAACTACTCTGCCATCTGATTTATATATGATACGTTGTCGAGGGGTGTTGTTGCTCTTAGAAGGGGGACTCCGAGGCCATGATAGTGGTTCAACTGTCTTTGTACATGTTAATTATGTGTTCATTATGGTTATTGAATTGAAATTCGTGCTCAACCAATCCAAAGCTTTCTTCATAAAAAGGATATCTGCCTAGTAAACTCTGCAGTGATCCATGCGGAAGTCGGTTTGCAATACGAAGACCAATTGCACGATGTCGACAACGTGCGACTTGTAGGACACTTACATTCAAAACAAAAACAAATTTTAATATTTTGTTGTTGTTTCAAATGTATGTAAGTGTGCGACAAGTCGATAATTGTCGACTTAATATCCCTGAGTAAATTCCGTACGCCCCACCCACTTGAGTTTTGGAATCATCCGTGCAAAACTATACATCTTCCTTCTACCTGAAGGATAAGAGTATTATAAAACAAGAATGTCCAAAGTTCATCAGAAAAAAGACAATTGTATCATGATTTCTACCCATATTTCTGATATCAATAAAAGTTTCTTGAGGGTGGCGTTGGCTGAAGTAGTTAGCACGTTGACTACAAAACCGAAGGTCCTGGGTTCAATCCCTGTATCCAACAGTCATTGAATAACAACACCACGCATTTTTCTGATGTGCATTAGTGTCCCTTCGTATCAGTTGTTGCAGGAAAGTTCAAGTGATGAAGGCATAGTCACTGGTCACTGAACTATACCGACTTCAGCAGATACTAATCCTAATGTAACATCAGAGCGCCCTCCTTCGTTGTGTAGCAGAACCATCGGCGAAGTAAAATAATCAATAAAATGGCTACAAAACACAGCTTCAAAAATTTAATACGCCTCATTTGACACCAGATGGCGCAGCAAAACTGCATTATCAAAAAAGCGTGCAAAAAAAAAAAAAAAAAAAAAAAAGCAGAGTTGTAAAAGAATGAAGCTCTCCTCTATCTCTTCCTTCACCACCTGTCTTCTCTATCACTATCCCTTTCCTAAAGAAGGTAACACCTAGTAATAGTAGTAGGCATTAATTGCCTGAGTGTTACTTCTCTTTTATAAAAAAAAAAAAAAAAAAAAAAAAAAAAATTTTTAGCCAGTGAAGCATTCATTTACTTTTTCGTATCTGGAAGAGTGATTTAAATAAAATAAATGAAGTTATACCTTAAGGTAGTATCACACGATTGCCGCAATGCAGCAATTACTGGTCCATTTTATATGTATGTCAATTGTGTGATTTCACAATTTATTGCCCCATACGACAATCGAGAACAATATTGTGCTTAATTGCCGCAATCAAATGCAACTCTGGTGCCCCAATAAAAATGTTAAAAATGCACCAATATTTATTGTGCTCTCCAGCGCCAATCAAAGTAGCCAATATACGACAATTTCTTAAATTAATTTATTTTTCCATGTGCTGCAAGTGTTTTCGTAAGTAAGTTTACTTACTTTATATGTAATTATAACTTATTTGGAACGTTAACATGGAACCGTGAGTCAATCTTTAACCCGTATATTTAGTTTTAATTTGTTTATAAGGCCGAAAATCGCCTTTGCTTTAGATACTTAATGATCAAAAAATATACCTAGCAGAGGCAATTGTATTTCTTTTAAACGAATAAATAATTTTCAAGTACAAAATAAAATAAAAAAAATGACTTGTTTAAAAAAAAACTATTTGCACCTAAAATAAAACAAACTAAAAACTACCACAACAGCTGTTTGTTTGTGTTGCCGCAAGTTAGAACAATCGTATGACTGGCCTGCGGCAATTATTGCCACAAATTTATCAATCAAAGTTTCATAAAATGGGGCAATCATGTGACTGCAAAGTATTTGATTGGGTCAGATTGATGTATTTGCGTCAATCGTGTGATCCTAGCTTAACTCTCTCGTTGCTTGTTTCTGCCATTAAAGTAAATGAACAGACCTAATAAGAACTTGCGTCTGTGCAAGAACTTTATCCTCCTCCTCCTCCTCTTCATCGTTTCAGTCATGGGTTAAATGTCATAGAAGTGAATGGCGTGAAACAAATAAAATTTTTTCATTTTTATTCATATTGACTTGCAGTTAAAGATAAGAATCATGTTAAAACTGAAAGTTCTTTAAAATGTTGGGGAAAATTCAAAATAAAATTATAACTTTATTGTCATCATAAAAATTTACTAATTTTGGCAACTATTAAAATTTTAAATGCTTGTTTACGGCGGGATTAATTTTCAGTTCAGAAAACACTTGTAGTGAGTATTTTGTTTTCAGTCGTCGTGACTGACTGAAGACTTGCATAATATTTATTTGCAAACTAAAACTATGACAAATTAAAAAAAAAAAAAAATAAAAATAAAACTATTTGGCTTTTCTTAAATTTATTAAATTTGTCTTTGTTTTTTTCTAATGCATTAAATATTTACAATAATTAAGAGACTAAATAAAGTTTATGAGAAAAATAAAATTAAAACAGAATTAGCATTTACAATGGGAGCGTTAATAAAAACTAAAACTAAAAAAAAATATATTTATTTTCTATTTTACGATGTAAATAAAAATATTTATTTTATGCACAAATTTTATTATCACTATTTTATTTAAATATATGTATGTACCTATAATGTTTGTTTTATAGTTAAGAATTTTTATTATTTGTTTGTTTGTGCTTTTTTCTTCTTTGTTTCTTCATACAATACAAATACTAAAACTATGACTGGTTTTTGCATTTGCAATAAGTCTGCAATAAGACTGCCCCCGCCAGCATGCGCACTCATTCACCTTTTGCCATTGCAAGCGGCCAGAAAGGCCACAGCGGCCGTCTCCAGTTGCTGTTTGTTGGCCTCTTGGCTACTTTAAACGATTTTTTTTTAATGATCACACGATCACATTGTCTTGTGGCTGGCTGTTGGTAATGATGATTTTTGGCTGTTTGTGGTTCTTATTTAAAAATTATTTTGTGTGTTGGCTTATTTAATAGTTTGATTAGAAACTAGAAACTAAATCGTTGTAGATACGGAAAATTATAATAGTTGAATTCGGCATAAGAGGTTGGAGCAGTAGCGGCTCGGTAGGCAGATGTGAAGTATGACGTCGCTGTGGGAATAAAATATGAAGAAAAAAAAATTATTAGCATTAGATAATTAAATACATTTTATAAATACAATTTTATTTTCATTTAATATTAACACGTGACTGTTTGCATGATTGATTGCTTAGTTGACTTCTGTGTATGTGTGTGTTTGGCTGTGTGTGTGCGCATTTGAGCCAGTGTTGAGTCATTGTTAAGCTTTCAGATAAGGTGGGCTTGTTTGTTACCAGCAATTACGGAAATGCAAATTAGCACTTTGAATAACTTCAACAGGTGCGTAATAACAGATCTATTTGCATGCTTAAACTGCGTCATCGTCATTCACGGTTAACACAATCATTAACCCATAAAAAGCGTAAAGTATTTACTAGTGTAAACTTTTTGAAAATTTCTATATACATGCATACATATCTATATAAAAATATTTTATAAAAGATACTCACATCAAGAACAATGTTAACTAGAAATTTTGAATGTCAATAAAACAAAATTCCATCGAAATTCGGACTTCCTTACCAAAATTAAAGGATAAAATCAATTTTACACTGATGAAATTTTTTACAGTAGTTTTTCTTATGTTAAGACAAATCTAGTTTTCCAGAATAACAAACTAAATCGATTTATGCGCTCCACTACACTATGGGAAATTTCCCCCTTTTTTGAGAAAAAACTAAAAAAAATAGTGTGTTTAACATATTCAACCCGTTAGGCTGTTAGGATCTATCTATGGCGGGAATCGAACCCATGACCTCTGGACTGAAAGGCTAGCACCGCTACCACTAAGCCACAGGGGCACCCCAACCTTAATGATGTCTTAATAATGAAAACTCGCAATAATCTAGAACTTAAAAATTTAAAAGACTCTTATATTTTTCCGCCACATTGCCTTATCAGTATTTATATTTGCATCTCAGCAAATTTACATTGACGCTTTTGACCGAACTCGTGTCCAACAGCTAATTTTAGTTCAAAAGAGCTGTTGGACACAACTCTAGTGATCGCCCAAGATAATTATGTAGCTGGGCGACAAATGCAGCTAGCGGCATTTTAAGTCATGTATTCGTGTATCCTGCTGTGGTGAATTGTTTAATGCATTAATGATTAAACAGAATAAATCCGTAACTTCAGGAAAAATCGCTGTCAAATTAACAAAGCCCATAATAAAAACTACGGCAGTAACTTCAAATGCTCTCGAAATTTTTTTTCATTTTCTTTTGTGCTTATATTTCTTTGTAGTTTTGTTCACAAAATGTATGAAATTTATTGAAAGTATGGTACCATTAGAGTCTAAACACAATGTTTGCGGTGCGGTGCGATTTCTCGTTGCGGGAAAGAAAAATAAACATAATACAACGGAAGACGGCTGCGGCAATACTTGTCATTGTTTGTTTAAATTTTTATTAATTTTTTTTTTGTGTATACATTTTTATAAAAAAATACTCTTTGTGTTGAATATTTTGTATTGGCAGTAACTAAAAACAAAAAATGATTAACATTTTATACATTCGCAGATATATTTGATATATTTTTTAAACTTTTATATATTATGACAAAAAAAAAATCATGCTTTTAATTAAAACAATGTTGTGAACACCGCCAATTATTCAAAAACTGTGGCAACATCAGAAAGAGAAAGAGTGCCAAAAATTGAGAGAATAAGAAAGTCCGCAGAGAAAATAAAATAGATTTTAATTTTATTCCGTTCCGCACTGCGGTTTTTTACTTCAAAGAGTCTAAACACAATGTTTGCGGTGCGGTGCGATTTCTCGTTGCGGGAGAGAAAAATAAACACAATACAACGGAAGACGGCTACGGCGATAATTGTCATTGTTTGTTTAAATATTTATTAATTTTTATTTTGTGAATACATTTTTATAAAAAAAAATTCCATTTGTGTTAAATATTTTGTAATGGCAGTAACTAAAAACAAAAAATGATTAACTGAATAGGCTAAAGTTCGTAACGCTTTTTAAGCCAAATTACATGTGATAATTATTAATGAACAAATAACATCAAAGTTAGTTGTAAATATTCTGACAACAACACATAGTTGAACGGAACAGCCAGCCGTTTTCGAAGGCCACTAAACCTTCCTCATCAGCGTTCTTCTGTGTTTTTGGTAAACTGTGTGTGGTGTCAGTTGATGTAGATGTCTGCCTTATATACGTAACTTTATTGCAAATGGAATATGTGAATTGGTTTGATTCATTGCATTTCAATTTGCTAATGTGTTTCGTAATGTATACGCAAGTTACCATCTATATATATATACCATCTTCTATATATATTACCATCTTTCATATATATTACAACAGTCTTACCATTGTCGTTTGTTCCTTACTAAGTATGCACATGTTTGTTAATTTGCTTATTTTTTGTTCTACTTAAGACAAACTTTTTTGGTTTGTTACTATTAAGTATATTTTTATTTTTTTTTTTTTTTTTTTTTTTTTTTTTTAATTTTTGCCACAAGCCAATGACTATTAATTAGTTAATTTAATTATTATTTTTCGAACTGTATTTGTTTCTATATTCTTATGAATTGAATAGGCTAAAGTTCGTAACGCTTTTTAAGCCAAATTACATGTGATAATTATTAATGAACAAATAACATCAAAGTTAGTTGTAAATATTCTGACAACAACACATAGTTGAACGGAACAGCCAGCCGTTTTCGAAGGCCACTAAACCTTCCTCATCAGCGTTCTTCTGTGTTTTTGGTAAACTGTGTGTGGTGTCAGTTGATGTAGATGTCTGCCTTATATACGTAACTTTATTGCAAATGGAATATGTGAATTGGTTTGATTCATTGCATTTCAATTTGCTAATGTGTTTCGTAATGTATACGCAAGTTACCATCTATATATATATACCATCTTCTATATATATTACCATCTTTCATATATATTACAACAGTCTTACCATTGTCGTTTGTTCCTTACTAAGTATGCACATGTTTGTTAATTTGCTTATTTTTTGTTCTACTTAAGACAAACTTTTTTGGTTTGTTACTATTAAGTATATTTTTATTTTTTTTTTTTTTTTTTTTTTTTTTTTTTAATTTTTGCCACAAGCCAATGACTATTAATTAGTTAATTTAATTATTATTTTTCGAACTGTATTTGTTTCTATATTCTTATGAATTGAATAGGCTAAAGTTCGTAACGCTTTTTAAGCCAAATTACATGTGATAATTATTAATGAACAAATAACATCAAAGTTAGTTGTAAATATTCTGACAACAACACATAGTTGAACGGAACAGCCAGCCGTTTTATAGATGTAGATGTCTGCCGTATATAAGGCAGACATCTACATCAACTGACACCACACACAGTGGACCAAAAACACAGAAGAACGCTGATGAGGAAGGTTTAGTGGCCTTCGAAAACGGCTGGCTGTTCCGTTCAACTATGTGTTGTTGTCAGAATATTTACAACTAACTTTGATGTTATTTGTTCATTAATAATTATCACATGTAATTTGGCTTAAAAAGCGTTACGAACTTTAGCCTATTCAATTCATAAGAATATAGAAACAAATACAGTTCGAAAAATAATAATTAAATTAACTAAAAAATGATTAACATTTTATACATTCGCAGACATATTTGATATATTTTTTAAACTTTTATATTTTATGACAAAAAAATCATGTTTTTTGTTGTGAACACCGCCAATTATTCAAAAACTGTGGCAACATCAGAAAGAGAAAGAGTGTCGAAAATTGAGAGAATAAGAAAGTCCGCAGAGAAAATAAAATAGATTTTAATTTTATTCCGTTCCGCACTGCGGTTTTTTCCTTCAAAATCGTATGAAAAACCGCACCGCAATAAATTATCGTTGCATTGTGTTCAGACTCAAAATCGTATGAAAAACCGCACCGCAATAAATTATCGTTGCATTGTGTTCAGACTCTTATTGAGAGAATATTAATTTATATGTGAGAACATAAGAAAAAACGCTGTCAAAAAAAAAATAGATTCTATCTCTCGACTGCTTTCTGGATGTACTATTTTGTGTCAATTTGTATGGAAAATGTCTTTATGCCGCAATTCTGTTTGATCATTTAGAGTCTAAACACAATGTTTACGATGCGTTGCGATTTCTCGTTGCGAGAGAGAAAAATAAACATAATACAACGCAAGACGGCGACAGCAATACTTGTCATTGTTTGTTTAAATTTTTATTAATTTTTTTGCATACATTTTTATAAAATTAACATTAACATTTTATACATTCGCAGATATATTTGATATATTTTTTTAAACTTTTATATTTTATGACAAAAATTTTTGAACTTCAAAATCATGTTTTTAGTTTACAATAATATTGTGAACATCGCCAATTTTTCAAAAACTATGGCAACATCAGAAAGAGTGTTAAAAATTGAGAGAATAACAAAGTCCGCAGAGAAAATAAAATAGATTTTAGTTTTATGCGGTTCCGCACTGCGGATTTTTACTTCAAAATCGTATGAAGTCAGCAATTGGTTTGTGAACATGGTGGTGTTGCCAATTACAAAATTGAAAATATGCAATAAATAATAATAATGCAACATTTATAAAACAAATTCACAGCTTGTAGTTAAATATTAAACACATTCAGCACAGCAGGCAACCGACTACAACCTGCCCAAAATATAATACATTCATATATTTATATGAAAGTTATTATTGTCACGACAACACGTATACATGACTACACGACGGCTTTTGTGGCCAACTTACACTAATTTCCATTTAGGTTGGCGACAATGAGCAAATACAGTGCTGCCATTATAATACAAATTGTGAAATGAAAGATAGCATTGAAATTATTGGATATTATTTAACAGAAAGAAAATCTCAAAACTCATATACAAGTATACCTGGATTAATTTTTTTACTTTTACGCGATATAAGAACATTTTAAATACGTTATTTTATTTGTATAAATGTGAAGTATTTGAAAAAGGCACCACTGAAATATGTGTATATACATTTCTAGCTAACGGCACTTGTAGTTGTGTAGTCAGTAGCCTGCTGGTGCAGATGTGTTTAATACATTAGCTAATGATTAGAGTTTAATTAATCCATTAGCATTATTGTGCTAAAGTCTGTGATTTCAGGCCTTAATGTTAGTTTATGAATATAATATTTTATTAACGCTTGTTAGCCTCAAAAGGTCTTATTTATAAAAAATTATTTTAGTTTACAAAAGGTTTATTAAACAAATTTTACATCAAAAATTTATCGTTTAAACCTCTTTATAAAACAGAATAATTTCTTACAAACTTGACAGCAAGTGTGTATTAAAACCAAATATTTATGAATTAAACCTTGTTCATAAAAAATAATTTTGCCTTACAAAATGTTTAACAATAAAAAATCCATACTTAATTTTTTTTGTAAACCTTTTGTAAACAAAAATTATTATTTTTTTTGTCAATTCGGCAGTACATCTTTTAAAATGCCAGTTGCATTGGTATGTTAATGTACAATTATTTAAATTTACACTGAATTGTCCGCATGTAGTGCAGCTTGTTTAAGTTTCATTAGGTTATTTTTTTTTCTTAGATTTCTTGGAAGGTTATAACAAACTTCAAATGACCGACAATTTAAGTCAGTTTGGTGATCACTATAACCGTTTTCCTCAGTATTAATACATACGAGTATGTTTCAAACATACACGCAAAGAAAAAATATGGTTGAGGTAACCATAATCAAACAGCAACATACTATGATTGAATTATATGGTTGCAGTCAAATCATATTATTGGAAATGGAAAACCAAAATTTAAATAATATTATTTTCTGAGTTAATAATAATATTATCTATAAAAACAATTAACTTTGTTATACCTAATCTTATTATTGTAAATAAGGCAACACTATCGTTAGATATGACTAAATTATAATTGAGACTTACCGTACCATGTTCTAATATTATAATAATATTGTTAAATATGACCATAGTATTATTTTATGTAATAATATAACTTTGTTTTTTAATCATATATTTGTTGGCAAATCTTTTGTTTCAAACAGTTGTGCGGTAAGTCCGAAATGAAAATTAATTAATATTGTTGAAAGAAAATGTATGTATGTATGTATAGAAATGTATACTTACATATATGTGTATACACAAAATACAGACATATCTGTATAAAGAGATATACATACATACATATTATTTTTATTTGTCTACCCTTTTGTTTATACTCTTTTTTATTTAACACCACGCGTGCACTACCGATAGCGTACAAACGAAACACTGAACTGACAGAAGATGTTTCTGAAAAAGATTTTTTAAAAACTTAACATAGTATGGTTTTGGATAACATTATATTGTTATTTACATCATATTATTTTTACACAATAATACAAATTATATTGTAGTCATAAATTTTTAACAAAACTATATTGTTAAATTTTAACCATATCGCACTTTCTGTGAATATAATAATGTAATTATTAAATTCAAACATTACTGTGTTTATCGTAACGAAATTAATGTTTAAAATAACAAGAACTAGTTTTCAACGACCACACGTTTGTTTCAGAGAACATAATCAGGGCAATTATGAATAAAACTCCCAAGGAAATTTTTCCCAGGGAACAATTCCAACTAATGGCAAGTGATAGGGAAAACA
The DNA here is from genome assembly GCA_944452675.1 of Tachina lurida. Lineage (NCBI taxonomy): Eukaryota > Metazoa > Arthropoda > Insecta > Diptera > Tachinidae > Tachina > Tachina lurida. The sequence continues at coordinate 170,736,391 of OX101752.1, read as the reverse complement.
AAAAATTTTAATTGGAAAAGGGAGAAATTTCCCCGGGAGTTTTATTCATAATTGCCTTGAATATTGTTTTCTCAACTATTTTACACCATATCTTTTCTTTGCGTGTAAATGAAACTATTTCTAAGTTAAATCTCTAAAGTATTTTTTTTATTCAGCGCAGCTGATTTTAAATGCAGTTCCATTGATTGCAAATAAGTAAATAAGTCTACATTTTGTAACAACTTGTTGACGGCATTAAAACCAAGTGAACTTAGTAGCAGCCAAGCCAGCTACCACAGCAACATACATATTTCATTATTTTTTAACAAATTGTTTTAAATCAACTGGTTTTATGTTCTGTTTTTTTTATCGAACAGGTGAAACGGCGAGGCATGTCCGCACACGTACATACATGTGTACATATTTCAATATTGACTTGTTTAATTTTTTTTTATCTGCATATTTTTATTATTATAGGGGAGTGTAGGCGCTTTAAGTACGTTGATGTGTTTATAAAATACTTTTAAAAAGGATTTTTATACCTCAGCAAAAGGCCTTGATTGACAAGTAATGCGGTATATTAGGTAAGACCAGTCTGAAATCAAAATGCACATGCAAATAGAATTTGTCAGAGAAAATTTATTTCTTTTTCAAATCAATATAAAGAGATTTGTGCAATTAGCATAAATATATTACAGATGACATATTTAACCCCTAAAAGACGCATTACCAATGATGTGAGTGGTAACAGTGAAATCAAACAGCTCTCGTGGACCAACAGGTAAATCGACCATCTGTTCTTCAGATTAGGAGGGGTTTAAGTAGCTAGACTAAGGTGGAACTCGTCCACTAGTTCATTTTTGACACAAACCGATAATCAAATCCAGGTAATTTAAATAGATTTCATTGTCTACAAGTAGCGTGATTGTCTACTAGGAGCGGCTGATATTTTCCATGAGTAGTCTGATAGAACATCAGGCTAATCTTCTGGTCACTTTCAACTACATATTTAACGAAACCACAACTGAGGCCCTTTGTTCCACGTAAGAGCCTGGGTAATATACCAAAAGAAAAAATAATAATAATAATATCTTCAAATGTAAAGTTTACAAAAATAAAACACACATAAAGCTATGATTTCGATGAAACTTTTATTTTATTGTAATACTTGGAACTTGCTATTTAATTGACCGCCTCTAGATTGGTGTCAACAGTCGATCCTTTTGAGGTAGTTTTCGACCACTTTCTCACTTATGACCAGCGTTTGAAAATGCTTGCATTTTTTTATTTTATTTGCTTTGACTGTTTTGTGACTGCCAAAAGTTTCAAAGCCGACAGTAAAACAAAAGCACAAAACAAACAAACAAACGAACGAACGAATGTGCTGTTAAACGAAAATAAATTCAGTAAAGTGCTACTTTGACTCGCGCACGAAGGGTTCCGTACGTTGGGCTTTGAGCATTTTTTTAATATAGTGTTTTTTTACGTTTTTTCAGCTGAAATAATTTTTTTTTTGATTATTTTTCGCTTTTTTCTCGTTTTGGCGATTTTTTTTTAATTTTGGCGATTATTTTCATTTTGGTTTTTTTTATTTTGGCGATTTTTTTCATTTTGGCGATTTATTTTCGATTTAGAAATTTTTTCAAATTTGGTGCTTTTTTTTTGGTTTTGGCGATTCTTTTTTTAATTTTGGCGATTTTTTTTCGGTTTGGCGATTTTATAATTTTGAGTTTTTTTTTACCGTTTTTGAAAATTTCAAGAAGTTTGCTCTTACGGTTTCCAAGATACAGCAAGTTATCAAAATTACATAGTCGAAATTACATTAACTGATGGTACACCCTTTAATGAAAATTTTTTAAATTTTAGTGTTAATTGTTGTAGTCTGTATAAAAATACACTAACTTTACAAATTTCAAGTGTATGTATATACATACAATTGTATGTATATTACATGGGATTTTAACATTTTTCGTTGCTCGTTTTGGAACACTCTTTAATTTCCAATTCTCATGTATTTGTTGTTGTAGCGGCCAAAGGTCTACACACTGTGTCCAAATTTCAGGTCTGTAGCTCTTACGGTTCTCGAGAAAATACTAATATAGTTTTAGACATCCTTAATTTTACATAACACAAAAAGTTAAAGTTTTCCAACCCTGGAAACGTCTTTTTAATTTTTTGACATTTTTTTAATTTAAAATTTCAATTTTAGTCGTACTGAAGTTTAAAATAAGTCTATTTATTAAAAAAAAATAAAAATTTGTTTTCGGTAGTTACTTTTATATGGCAAAATAAAGTTTAAGTTTTCCAGCTCTGCAATCGTCAGCTCGATTTTGCTGAGTTTCAATACCAATCTATTTTGGAAAATTTCTGACACACCAGTCCAAGAACGAAGTCTCTAGCTTTTCTGGGAGCTTCGGAAAATCGATTTCACGTACAGACAGACGGACATCGCTTATTCGTCTTCCCTATGCATAAGGATCCAGAATATATATATTTTATGGGTCGCTTATTGATATTATAGAAATTACAAACGGAATGACAAACCTATATATACCCTTTTACCATTTTTGTTGGTAAAGGGTATAATAAATAAACTGTTTGCAGTACAGTAAAAGCCTATTTTTAAGTTCTGTTGCTGTTTTGCTGTTTGTTTTTTAAATACTTCTTATAACAAATGCGGGTTTTCAAATTGTCCAACATTAAAAGATTATCCGCGTAGACACGGGCTTAAGAGTAATCCCACAAAAAACTCTAAAGGCGTTAAATCGCATGATCCTGGTGGTCGTGCTGGGAACTTCTTTATGCAATAAGGCAAAAATGGGATTTGTTGTGTGGCTTTTGGAACCGTCTCGTTGAAACCGCATATATTCCAGTTTATACCCTTTCATTGCAGACTAAGAGAAGTCGTTTGTCATACGGGCCTTAGTGTTCTGAATTTATGGTAACCGTTCTTCGGATTGTCCGCCACATTTTCACTAACAGAAGCGTTATTTTCGGCAGTGAGCAGATTGCGATGATGTACAGGTCTGAGCATATCTGTAATGCATCCAGTCTCTTCAAATTGCTTCATAATATTACAAATTACTTGCACAGTAGGTCAATTACGATGACCGTAATCATCAAATAGTGCAGACGGTGGTCCTCAAAAGCGGGGCAGACGCAGAGGATATGCGAAGTGATTTCCTCCTCTTCTTCATCATTGCAACTATAGCAGTAATCATTGTACGGGAGACCCATACGCTTAGCATGGGTTCCTAAAGTGCAATGGCCGGTCAGTGTGGCCAAGAAATTCCTCAAGTGCTTCCCGTTGAAAAGCTAATGAAGTTTTTAGTTCTGTGGAGGTTTAGGCGAGGGCAAAGGGTTCATTGCGCCATTTTTTTAAGCCGAATTATAAAAGGCAGCATCGTCTACGGTTATTCTGTGCAAAAATTTACATAAAGATATTGTCTTAGAATTTCATAACATCCAGCTACAATAAGAACTGAAGACAAATGCTTATCGAAGGTACTGCGGAAACCTTCGATCAAGGGAAGAAAAAGTAAACATCTTGAAAACATTTTTCTCAAGCTCCTATACTTAAAAAGTCCACTCCCTATAATTTTACTCTTTTTAATTGAAATGGCTCTATATTTTTTTGGCATATTTCGGTATTCTATAATTTAGGTTTCAATAATCTATAATATGAAATATTTTATTTAGACAGACTGCTACAAAACTGGTACAAACTATTTTTTCATTTAGCTTTTATTTCGCTGAAGTTTACTGTAGTTTTCTAAAATTTTTATTTTTATCAAAGAATACTGCAACCATCGATATTGAACCAAATTTCACAACAGTGACATTTAAATACTTTGGAAATTTCATTCGAAATCAAAGAGAGTCAAGGTAGAACTTGATTTCATGTCGTTAAATAAGGACACAAGAAGTTTCCTCTAGTTATTCTCATTATTTTTGTACTTCCTCGAATTATTGCTGTATTTTATATTTAATCGTATAGCGCTATCAGATTGTACTTATGATATGAGTCTGAAATTACTCATATTCAAACAAGGCGAATTCATACCAGCTGATCTCAATTTGGAAACTGTGCATAAAATGAATGTAAATTTGTTAGTGTAGAATTTCCAGAAACTTTCCTAACGTTTTGCTTGATTTGACACATATGAAATTAACAGCTGATCCCCATTGCCTGAATCGAGATCAGCTGGTGTCAGTCAATTCGCCTTGTGTTCAAATTTAAAATTTTCTACTCAAAATTTTAAGTATAATCCGCTCATAGTAAAAATAACAATTTTTTTTCCAAGTTATCAAACGTCGACATTTATGCCACACCAATCTAATTTTGTTTAGTAAACATTTCTAACGAGTTCAACAAGATCGCTTTTGGTAAATTTCTCTTTGTAATAGAGACCTTTTTTTATAAAAAAAAAAATATTATGCAAACATTGCCAAAACTAAGCAAGACAGGCGACGAGGGTCTTAATCAACGTAGCATGACTGTAATTAGTCTCATCTACACGTATGTATACTTTATTTGTCAGTGTTAATCGTTTGGTTTTGGTCGAAGAAATTTATGACATTGTAAATTAGTTATTAACAATAATACCAACAGTTTTATTTATTTTTTTTTATAATAAATATAATTGTAATTATCAAATACATTCGCTGTTTGATAAAGAAAATTGTGTAACGAAGGGGTTGACGACGACGAAAAGTAAAGTAAAAATTATGTAATTAATTTGTACGGTAAATTAACTTTTTTTTGTTGTCAAGTAATTAGACTTTTTGTAATTCGCAAGTGGAGGCAGCTTGTTATATGAGAATAACACGCAATAAATTAAAATTAAATTAAAAGTTATTTTTAAAGTAAATGCTAAAGGGTGTTTTATTGAAAGTGTACATCTTTTAACTGAAACAATATACGGATTCAGAACAAGTTACAAGTGATATATTCGGCTGTGACAAATCTTGTATACTGTTCACAAAGTCATAAGATGTATAAGGCTGTTTTATTGAAAGTGTACATCTTTCAAGTGCAATAATATACCGATTTACAACAAGTTAGAGTGATATATTCGGCTGTGTCGAATCTTATATATGTATGTACTCTTCACAAAGTGATAAAATGTATACAGAGTCGGAACTTCCCTATAACGAACTTCACTATAACGAATTTTCCCCATAACGAATTATTCTCAACAACACTGTATCATGTTTAGGTTTGCTTAACATTTTTATCTCCCTACTAGCTGACCCCGGTCCGCGGTGCTGGTCCTAAGCAAACATTAGTGTTGTATATGGCATTGGTGGTACAATATGAAAATTGGATTTTGCCCACGAATAAACTAAATATTGCGCCATCTGCCGGACGAACTTCAAACTACACAGAAACGCTCCTCACGCCCCATAGAGCATGTATATAAGGTTTGGTCGAAATCGGTGCAGTAGTTCTTGAGTTACGGTGCAAAAACACAAAAAAAACTAAATATTGGGCCATCTGTCGGACGAACTTCAGACTACACAGAAACACTCCTCACGCGCCATAGAGCATGTATATAAGGTTTGGTCGAAATCAAGCAGTAGTTCTTGAGTTACGGTGCAAAAACACAAAAAAACTAAATATAGCGCCATCTGTCGGACGAACTTCAAACTACACAGAAACACTACTCACGCCCTATAGAGCATGCATATGAAGTTTGGTCAAAATCGGTTCAGTAGTTCTTGAGTTACGGTGCAAAAACACAAAAAAACTAAAAATTGCGCCACCTGTCGGACGAATCACTATTTCTGAAAGGGGCGTAGCATTTACCGGGGTAGAATATATATAAAAACACGCGCCGGTCTTTTACAAATATTTTGTGGGGTGGAAGGCGAAAATCTGTTGGGGCATTGAAGAGTTCACCCCTAACAAATAAACGTGTTTTTGATTTTTATATATGTTAAGGTAAGATAACAAATTTCTCTATAGCGTATTTTTCTCTGTAAAGACACGAACACAACTTACTTTTGATGTGCTAAATAATCCCCTTATAGCGAATTATTTTTTTAATAATAAAATTTTTTTCATACATACATCAGTTGTCGCAAAATCAAAAGTAACGCCTTAAAGGCATAGTTTAATGGCTTCGTATAAATTTCTTTAAGGGCCAATATTATAACTTGCCATTAGTTAAAGATAGAATTTTATTGGATGGATAAACACTTTTTCATTATTACAACTTCTCTTTAACCAAAAGTGAGCGATACGTTAAAGGCAAGTTCACCCTACCTGTAACTTTTATCGTGAGGTTTAGTCATTTGGAGCTGCCACATTTTCATAAGTTGCCACACTTTCTATTTTATACATTACAGCCAAATTTATTTACACAAAATATGACAGAAAACAAAAACAATATAACACAAAACACATAATAATACCAAAAAAAAAAAAAAAAAACAAAACAAAAGAATTGAGAAAAATTGTTTCATTATTTTTGGCATTTGGCAATTAAACAAAAGGAAGTTGCCACTAAGTGTTTTTAACAATTAATATCCACAAGTTCCACAGTAATGTTGCCATCAAACAAAAATAGTAGTACACCTATCCCTCGATGTACACGATAGATACTACGTTCCTGAGAAAGTCGTGTAAATCGAAATTTTAAATTTTTGTATGAAAAATCGTGTAAATCGAAAATAAAGGCAGAATCGCGTAAAAATTGATTTTATTAAGCAATTATATATGTATTTCAATTTTGTTTTTAAAATATCAGAAGCGTTTATTCAAAACACATAAAAATGAACGACGAATTTCGTTCACGTTGACGAATTCGTCGATAAGAAATCGCTGAGTAAATTCGTCGTATGAAGCATAATAACGACGAAATCACTCACCGAATTCTACTGTCATAATTGATCAAGTTGGTTATTTTGCATGCAAAGAAAGAGAGAGAAAATTGTTTTTTCGTCGTTCGTCGGCGTACAAAATAGAAATAAACCTATCTCAGAGTTCGTCACACACGACGAATTTCGTTCTACGGTGGTGTTGTGTTCATTTTCATATGCCCAAATGTGTTTTATTTTTTATGACGAAAGTTCGCACCGAAATATTCGTCGCTCGTCCCAGTTGTTTTTCTAGCATTATTCATTAAACTAAATAAATGGTATTCATAAAAACAAAAAAAAAAAATTAATGTAATTCATAAAATATTCAATAAAACATATAAAAAATCGTGTAAATCGAGGTATTTCATAAATCTCTCAATTTACACGAAATAACCAAAATAATCGTGTAAAAGTGAAATCGTGTAAAACAAAGTATCGTGTAAATCGAGGGATAAGTGTATCTATTTTATCGGACAGTTGTAATAATGGAAAAATTTAAAAGTCACTTTATAGTTCAGTTTTGTTAAACTTAGGATTTACTATCCGGAACTTTATCGTGAAGTCATAATAATGGCCCTAAGGCTGGTACTCACTAGCCTATATAAGAGAAAATGTAACCCTGATTTAATGGAGCTTGCGAAAATTTTCAAAACACAATAACAACTTATTAGATCAGGGTTCTTCAAACAAATCGTGGAATTTGTTACTCACGCGTTAACTTTATTTCCTCTCAACAATTTTATATTCATTTTCATGCACGTTTGATCACGTCAGCATAACCATGCATGCCCATCACGAAAGGAATACCCATCTCTAGTTTGAATGCCCAAATATTAACGTACTTGCACTTATGCACAACTAAGTCTCAGTTCACACTAGTCAAGTCTTATTGCTAGGCTTATCACTTTTTCTTCTTTAAACTTTCATCGGCGTTCACACAAGGCAAGTCCTATTTTTTATGCATAGTTTTGTGTATGCATGTGTGCTTTTTTTTAACACTACGGATGAGAAAACAAATAGTATTGACAGTACATGAAGCTGAGTACTTGTTTCTCTTCCCCTCTCTCTCTCTCCCTTCAAACCAATCTGCTTAACAATAATGGTAGACTTAGTAGATTCGTATCGTGAGTTGACGGATCAGCTGACAAAATATGTAACATAAATAAAATATGTTGCTGTTTATTTAATATGTATAGTAACGTATGTGAGGTAGAAATCTGCAGAAAATAGATTTCTACGTCAACTTCTCTCTTACATATGTACATACACACACATGTATAAAGCAAAGAGAAATACAATAACAGCTGACACGTTCGCTGGAAATCTCACATTTTTACTAACTAACATCCATAATTAAACGATACGACCACTTAAAAAGTAACACGATACGAATCGACTAATTCTACCATAAGACTTGCATAGTGTAGGCTAGGACTAAATATAAGAACGTTTCAACTCAAAAGTAAACGAAGGTTATATGTTGGTCGTGTAATTGCACAGTAATCTATCTGACGAATGTCATTGTGTTAGACGTCTGCCTTCGTCAGTTAGAAAGAGAAATAAATAGTTTAGATTGACTAAACGAATGTGCTGCGCTGGTAGTTATATGACGAATAAAGAAATACGAGTAGTTGAATGAAATTTTGTAGGTGGGTGGTGAAGATATTCTGTTATGCTTTTGTTTTTATTGTAGTCTGCATAAACAAATTGTTACTACTCGTGTTATTTATTTATTTATTTTATTTTTTGTTACATAAACATATTTTAATGTGTTACTCGTACTAGCTTAAAATGTTGTTTAAGCCATATTCAATTGTCTAAATTCGTTTATTTTTATCATTGCTTTAATGTTTGTCTTCAATTTTAGTTGAATACATAAATATGTATGTATGTATATGTGATATATGCTTAGCTTGCTTTTCATTCTCTTATTTGTTTGACTCAAATTGTGGGCAATTTTCCAATTTGTAATTTTAACATAAAAATTGCCAGCTTACCAGTTGCTCAAAAGACTTGAATTTGTATATGATTTTTTCTAGCAAATAGCTTAGTAATGAATCATGTTTCAAAATTATTTTTTAATATTTATAGAAATCATTCTTTTAAGTTTCATTTAAATATTTTAACGTGATTACGACCAGCTGTTAAAAACGACTCATTTCATTCAATCATTTTGAATTGGTCATTTCAAAGAAGCCAAGCAAGCGTTTGCATATTTTTTTGGCACAATTCAAAATTTTTTTTTGTAAACTTCTTTCATAAACATTTATGACTTATTTTATGTCCTCATAGTTTAAATTTTTCAATGGAATTATATTAAGCGAATGACAGAATTTGGTTAGAAAAAAACTTCCAATAAAAGCCAACTTAATTTCAAATCACTTGTTTTAAAACAGTTTTAAAATTAAATATTTTGTATCGCAGGTTATTCTTGAATTTTTATTAATTTATTCAAATAAAAGAGGGTGACGCCCTAACACTTATTCATTCATAAGAACAAAAATACACAGTATTTATAAATGTCCATTGAAGTTGACCTTATGACTTAATGAAACAGTTTCCATGTGTTATAGAAACCAATAGTTAAAAACATGATATTATTATTATTATTGCAACGTGGGCGATATTTTTATTTTTTAGCTACATATAAGGAAAAACTGTTGTGAATTTTATTTTTATTTGTATAATTTAAAAATGCCAAAGAATACATTAGAATCTTATATATGCTTCTATTTGTTTGCAAAATTGTACTGTGTACACGTAAGGTTGTGTGTCTTTGCAAAACATCTCAATGTTCATATTACAGTGTAGAACAAAATGAAGTTTTTTTTTTTGAATAATAACAAGGTTGTAATGACTGATTCTGGCATTTGGAAAGATTATATTCAAGACTTATTTAATTAATCCAGTGACTCGCACACGAAGAATTCCGTAGGGATCTTGATTCTTTTTTGATATTTTTTTTGGTTTTTGGTGATTTTTTTAATATTGACTATTTTTGGTTTTGGCGTTTTTTCAGTTTTGGCGGTTTTTTTCGGTTTTAGGCGTTTCTTTTTGTTTGTTTTTTTTACATTACATATTTTTAATTTTAGCGATTTTTTAGTTTAGGCGGTTTTTTCCATTTGGCGGTTTTTTGGTGTTTGGCGATTATTTTTAGTTTTTTTTGGCGATCTTTTTATTTTTGGTGATATTTTCCATGTAAGCGCTTTTTAATATTGTCGATTTATCGTTTCGACGTTTTTGTTTAATTTTGGGATTTTTTAGTTGCAACGATTTTTTTAGTTTTGGCGACATTTTCCAGGTTTTGGCGAATTTTTTTTTATTCTTTTTAAATTTGAGAAATTTTTTAAATTTTTGGCGTTTTTTTTGTTTTGGTAATTTTTGTAGCTTTTTTTTGTAGCGATTTATTTCATTTTGGTGATTTTGAGGTGATAATAGCAATTTATTTTATATTTGGTGATATTTTTCACCAAAGCGCTTAAGCGCTTTTTTAATTTTGCCGATTTTTCGTTTCAGCATTTTTTTAATTTTGGGATTTCTTTGTTTTAGTGATTTATTTAAGTTTTGGCAATTTATTCGTTTCGGTGACATTTTTCAGTTTTTGGCGATTTTTTCGGTTCTTTTTAATTTTTAGCAATTTTTTAAATTTTGGTGTTTTTTTTTTTGTCATGGTGCTTTTTTATGTTTTTTTTAGCGACTTATTTAATTTTGGTGATTTTTAGGTGATTTTAGCGATTTGTTTTATTTTTGGTGTTTTTTTTTTGGTTTCCCCATTTTTTTTTTAATTTTGGGATTTCTTTATTTTAGCGATTTTTTAAGTTTTGGCGCTTTTTTCGTTTTGGCAACTTTTTTCGGTTTTTGGCGATTTTATAGGTTCTTTTTAAGGTTTAGCGATTTTTTAGTGTTGGCGTTTTTCTTTGTCTTGGAGTTTTTTTAGTTTTTTTTTGCGACTTATTTACTTTTGGGTGATTTTTTTGCATTTAGCAATTTATTTATTTTTGATGGTATTTTTTATTTGGCGATTTTGGGATTCTTTAGTTTTAGTGATTTGTTTTTAGTCTTGGCGCTTTATTCGTTATGGCAATTTTTTCAGTTATTTTAAGCTTTAGCGATTTTTTCAATATTGGCATTTTTTGTCTTTGTAATTTTTTTAAGTTTTTTTTTTGGCGTCTTATTTACTTATGCTGATTTTTTTTTTGCATTTTAGAAATTTATTTTATTTTTGGTGATATATATTTTCATTTACGCGCTTTTTTAATTTTGGTGATTTTACGTTTAGTAATTTTTTTTTTTGAAATTTCTTAGTTTTAGCGATTTATGTATCTTAGCGTAGGCGTTTTTTTTTCGTTTTGGCATTTTTTTTTCGTTTTTTGGAGATTTTTTCAGTTCTTTTTAAGTTTTAGCTGTTTTTTAAGTTTTGACGTTTTTTTTGTTTTAACGATTTTTTTAAGCTTTAGCGATTTTTTTTTAATTTGCCGTATTTTTGTCTTCGTAATTTTTTTAATTTACTGCCTGGCTCACGATGTCGACAAGAAATTTTCGTTCGCTTATTTATATTGAAAACAAAAACAAATTTTCTTATTTTGTTTTTGTTTTCAATATAAATAAGCGAACGAAAATTTCTTGTCGACATCGTGAGCCAGGCAGTTAGTTTTTGGCGAATTATTTACTTTTGGTGTTTTTTTTAGCATTAGCCGCTAAGGCTTATTTTATTTGTGGTGATATTTTTCATTTAGGCGCTTTTTTATTTTTGGCTATTTTTCGTTAAGTTTTTTTGAGGGGCTTGCAACTTTTAAGAGTTTGCCCCTTACGGTGTCCAAGATACGTATGCAAGATACGTAAGTTGTCAAAATTGTATTAACTGATAGAATAACCTTTAATTTTGATTTTGGAAATTTCGGTGTTAATTGTTGTAGTCTGCATAAAAATATACAAACTTTGATAATTTCAAGTGTCTTTATATAATTGTCTGTATATTACACTAGGATTTCAACATGTTTCGTTGCTGGCCTTAGAACAATATTTAATTTGTAACTTTCATATATTTGTTGTTGTAGCGACCAAAGTTTTACATACTCTGTGAAAAACAGCCAGTGAGTGACCTGTGTGTGTATCCAATTATACTCCACATACCAACTTATTGTTTTACATACATATAAATAAATCTTAAATTAAGTTATCACTTACCATCTAATCAAAGTAATTATATAATGCTTATCGGTAACCATTACTTTATTAAAAAAAGAAAAAAAAGAGGAAAAAAATCCTAAATTATTTTGCTAATATGAAGTTTGCGTCTTAAGTCTTTTGTTTTATTAACACTAGGAAGTTTTAAACAAGAAACACACACACACACAAAAGAAAGAAAGAAATAAATAAAATTATACAAAATAAGCAATAAGTTGTAATAAAACCACACTTTACAATTTTAATTAAATTGTTAAATAAAAAAAAAGAAAAATTCAAACACATTTTAAACATACAATGCAATGTTTTAAAATGTTTGCCTTCAACTAAATACAAGAGAGACGAAAAAACCAAACACACAAATTCCCTACAGTCGAAAATTCATACAAAATCGCTTAAAGTGCCTGTGGAAAAGTACGAGTATTTAGTTCAGTAAGAGTAACTAACAAATATTTATACTCCTTTTTCTTGTTAATATTTTCTTGTTAAGCTATTTCTAAATTTTATGTTGTTATATATCTTTTTATTTCTATACACGAGTAAAAACTCAATTCAGCTGTTAGTTTAACATATTAAAGTAAATATATTTTTTCTTTCATTTTTACCTTAGCATAACGCGGGAAAACTTAAGATTAATGACCCAAAAACTTTGTATGAACAGTTCGTCGAGCGAGCACTTGTATAAAAGTAAATATCTTTAAAATAAGCTAAATATATTTATGCTTAAAAAAATGCATATTGCGATAAACAAAAAAAAAAACAACAGAAACTAAATTTAAATTCACTTTTTATTTCGTTAAATTGTTTGTTGCTTTTTGCACATTTGCCGGCAGTAAGCATTTCATTTAACTTTTTTCTGTTACATGAGCATGAGCTAAAGGTGCAGATGGCTTTTTCCCCCTCTATTTTAAGATGTTTTCAGTGCATGGTTCAGTTTTTCTTATGGACTTTTTATGTTTCTATTTGGGTTTAAGGCTCAACTCCCACTATTAATTTGTGCACATGTTTTTTTTTTTTTTTTTGAATGAAGGAAAAACTCACTTCATTTGTGCAATATTAAAATGAAATAAATATTTGTATCTGTTTTTTTTTTACTTTTAGAATTCAAAGTAAGATCTTTATATAAATTGCATATAATTTTATATTCAAATGTCCAATTTGTTTAAAATAGTAGAGGAAAAGCAGCTTAAAGGCTTTTTTTAATCACATTATGTACAGAGACACACACACACACACAAAATATAAATTTGAGATTGTTGTAATTTTTGGAACGTTATGATTTTTGTGCTAACTACAAATTTAATATCCTGAAGTCCTTAAATTAGAAAAGCTACCCAAGCAGAAATTGTGACTTTGTCTAAAAAATATGTACACAGAAAAAAAACTGCCTCATAGAATCAAGAAGATTTTCTCTATGAACCGTTTTTAGGCTAAGGGGTATCCCAGCAGAAAGAAGCGAAGATTTTTTCATAGAGATTCCTTATTGTTTTTATGTGGTAAATCTTATTAATTTTATTAGGAAGAAAACCACATAAAACCAAGCAGAATTCTTATTATTCACAACTTTTTTTACTCAATTTCCGTTATTTTTGGCACCAAAAAAAACAATCCATAGAGAAAAACTTTTTGATTCTATTAGGTTTTGTTATAAATTGTAAACTAAAGGGATTTCTTATTGATTTTATTAGGTTGACTTCTTGATTTTTTTAAAAAGGTTTTCTTCTTGATTTTAGTAGGTTCCTATCTGAGTATGTGTAAAACATCTTATTAATTTTTTTAATAAGGAAATCTTCTTGATTTTATTAGGTGTCTTGTTATTTCGTTTCTATAAATAGACACACAGACAATTTTTTTCATGATCTTTATCATTTTTGTATAAGAATGTTTGCACAATAATTTCAATGGTTATTCAGGGTGCTTTTTAGCATATTGGGTAGAGTGCTTGTCTATCAGGTAGAAGTTTGCTGGTTCAATACTTGGTGAGTAAGTTAGTTAAGAATGTAACCTAATGTGTATGTATGTATGTATAAATAAATAACATCTACAACATACTACATACATACATACATATGTGTATGGTATAGAATTGAAATGAAAATACATAAGTACAGAGAATTAAGACGCAATTTTTTTTTATTTTTTTATTGAAAAAATCAATAAGATAACCTCATAAGAACTACAAGATTTCTTCTTGATTTTTTCAAAAAGGTTTTCTCTATGAAATTAATAAGATTTCCTTATTGAAAAAAAACCATAGAAATTTCTTATTAATTTTGTTCTATTTTATGAGATATTTAGTAGGCACTGTTTTCTCTGTGTACCACCACAATACAAAATTAGACTCTATAAAATTTGTATACCATCATAGTACTGCAAATACCAAAATATGACTTTACGTGTACAAATACAGTGTTCTGTGTTGTAGTGGTATAGGATCCACTACAACACTGTAAATACAAAAATTCGACGTTAGTTTCCCAATACCTCGTTTACAATAATTATATAGCGCTACAAAAATTTGATTTAAGTTTGGAAATTTCCATTGTGACGACTTTATAAATTTGTATTTAGAGTATTTATTGTGACAACATTGAAAACAAGAGTCGGAGGACGGTCATGCGGCGTTATCATTTTAATGTTCTGAGTACATTCAAATGTTGTGAAATAAATGTTGTACTAATGTTAGTTGTACCCTCAGACCATCTTAGCAATGTCGGTCTGATTGTCTTTTTCCGCCTGGGTAGTTGCTCAAATATATACAAGATTTTTTTAAATCCATCTATAGCCGTTTCATAGAAATGGTTATTTTGTGTGTTTTGGTAAAAAAAAAATAAAAGTCCTAGAGCTTAAAATAGGGAAGAATATCTTCGTTCATAGTTCTTAGTAAAAACAGTAAATTTTGTTGTGCTCGTAACCAAATTAATATCTCTCCAAGACATTGAATTTGTAAACGCTTCACATTTCTTCATTGTTGCCAATTTATCTCTAAATATAGCAATTTTTTAAGTGACATTTGCAAACAGAAACACTATTTGGCAATTAATTTTTTCTTCCCAATATTTTTCATAACTACCAAAGAGATATTTTGCGGCCCATGCTCCTTGTAAAGGGTTAAAAAAAATTAAAAAATTTAATTATGTACTACGATCTTCAAAAATGAATTTTCTTACTACAAAAATTTAGACATTTTTGCTTTTCTTTTTATTTTGTAATTAGTTTTAATCAGAGCTGTTAAATTTCGATTACGATTAGTAATCAATTAGATTACATTTTAAAAAGAATTGTAATGATTATATAATTGCCTTCAAAATAATTGCTGATAAATAATTGATTACGATTACTAATAATCGAAAAGTAATATCAATTACTTAAAATTACTAAAAATAATCAAAAAGAATCAAAAGTAATCAAAAAGTAATCCGACTACTTTCAAAGACTACTTTTCATTCTTAATAAATAATCAAAAATAATCAAAAGTAATCCTTAGAAGTAATCGTATTATTTTTAATTCTTTTTGATTATTTTTAGTAATTTTAAGTAATTTAGATTACTTTTCCATTATTAGTAATCGTAATCAATTAGTAATCGTGCGAAACTGAATATAATCTTAACTTAATCATTACTTCACCTTTAAAGATAGTATTTGTTTTACCAAAATGGTGAAAGTTTTGCGGCTACAGTTCGCAAATTGCGATCAATTTGGGGTCACAATAATGCTCCAAAAGAAGTCAACTGTAAAGAGATTAATGGATAAATTTGCCGAGGCTGGGTCTGTTAGTGATGTAAAGACAACAACGCGTCTTCGACCAGGTCGATCGACCGAAAATGTCGCAGCTGTACGTGATGATGTCGCTCAAACTTCATCCACCTCAATTCGACACCGAGCTCAGCAAATTGGTGTCACTAAATCCACTATGCAGCGAATTTTGACGAAATATTTGCATCTTCATGCTTACAAAGTTCAATTGACTCAGGAACTGAAGCCAGCTGACCATGGACAGCGAAGGGAGTTCAGTTGCTGCATTAGTAATTTTCCGGTCGTGTTATTTCGCATTTTGGAGACCAGAATTGGCCGCCTAGATCGTGCGATTTAACACCATTAGACTTTTATCTTTGGGGTTTTTTGAAGTCAATGGTTTACGCAAATAAGCCGATGACGACTCAAGCCTTAAAAGAGGAAATTGGACGCTGCATTAATGAAATACCGCAGCATTTATGCAAAACGGTCATTGAAAATTTCATTAAAAGATCGCGTGTGTACCAGCAAAGCCGCGGCGGCCATCTGCCCGATGTGCTGTTCCACACATAACCTCATTCTGTCTACTTTACGATATAATAAATTTTCACGATTTTTTTTTTAAATATCTGTGTTTTATTTAAAATTTAAATGTTGCGTTCTTGTTGGGACACCCTTTACTAAAGGGTAGTAAAACCCTATACCTAATAAGAAAAATTTTGTATAAAAATTTGTTTTAAAAACCCTTTATAAAGCCTTAATAATTTTTATAAATAAGGCTTTTAGTACATATCGTAAGAAAGGCGGAACTCAAATTTTCTATATATTAAAGGAGAAGCAAAAAACTGAAGAAAAACTAAAGCATTTGCATGCAGAAATAATTTTGTAAGTGGCCATAAGTCCTTGATTTTAAACTGCAGCGTACTAAGATCTTCAAGGAGGATGCTATTGTACGTTGTCTCACAGAAAACGTTAAAAGCGCGATTTCGAAAAAAATTGAGATACGCCGTTTTTATATTAAGCCATCGATATACAGGGTGGCTGATGAAATCCGCTACCAAAAGAAAACTTGAAGTAGTCTACTTTTTCTTTTGCTTTTTGTAGATTGAGCCTTAGATTTAATAAAAATGAAAAACTGACATTGAAAAAAGAATCTGGATTATCCGCCGCTATCACGCATTGGAGTCTATAGTTTTGGTTCAAAGAGAATATAAATGCGCATTTTGTGGCAATCCTCCGAGTAGATGGACCATATTATGAGGTCAGTGAATACTTTTGCAGAGCATGGGAAAGTCGTTAGAAGTCCTTGTAATAGAAATTCTGCCGTTCGAACGGAGGAAACTATTGCTGCCATACAAAGCAACCCAGTGTTTCAACAAGGAGATTATCCTGCTCAAATGGGTGTCAGGGTGCATAAGGATTTGAACTTACTCCCCCCCCCAAAATTCAAATGCCTAATAAGCTTAATACAGCAGACTTGCCAATTCGCTTGGAATTTTGCCAGAAGATGCTTGAGAAAAAAGGTGGGAGAGAACGACAACTTGCTGAATTGTCTTTTCATGTCATGCGACAAACAAAATTGTCACATATGGAGTACATATTTCCAAACCAACATATTTCCAAACCCCTGAAACCACCTCTGGGGGTGTGCCACTGGCATGGGTGCGTCGGCCCTTCAAAATTTAAGGGGGGTCCGTCATACATGTTGACTCGATTGAGGAACTCTAAATGGGTCAAAGTGAGATTTTTCAAAATTTGAACCTTCAAGAAAATTTGACCTTTCGTATCAAAAGTCGGGACATCAAAATGCAATTTAGAGGTATGGTTACGTCGGCAAAGTTTCTTATTTTGATCAATAGCATACGATTTTCCTTGTAATTTGAGCAATTTTTTTGCCTCCATACAAATCGACCCGCCCTAATGAATATACATAAATATAGCTGTCGATACATTGTCATTATTTTTTAAAATAAAATTAAAAAAATTTTATTTTTTTTTACAAAAGAAAAAATTTAAATAAAAAAACTCAATTTGGGGATTTTTGGGGATGAGAAATCAAAAATTGGGGATAAGCTCTAGAAAAAAAAACTGCCAACACTGAATTTCTGGAATATTCCAGAGAGAAAGAGAGAACACTTAATCAAATAAGAATCAAATAAAAAATACAAAAAAAAATCGATTACATTCAGAAATGGCGGAAACGGGAAAAATTCCCATAATGCTAAGAAACCAAAAACAGAATGGCGGTATTCGATGTTTGATGCAAATGTTCTTGCGTTAGTGCAAATGCAAAATATCGTAGCTTTTCTTTGGATTGTGTGTGTATTTTGTTGTTGGATTTTAAATTAAAGCTACGATATTTTGCATTTGCACTAACGCAAGAACATTTGCATCAAACATCGAATACGGCCAATGAAAAAAATACTAAAAATTGAAAGAAAAAAGACGCCTATAAAATGCAGGCATTGGGAAAAAATTTTCCATTTTTCTTTTTAACAAATTAACAGATGATATGCTAACTATTCCCGTAAATTGTTCAATATCCCCAATACTCGTATGTTTATTTAAGGCCAATTCAAATCACATTTCTCTAATATGGCCTCCTTAAGCATTAAATCTGTTATTTTCTAACAACTTTGCTTATATTTTAAAAAAACAATTTGAAAGGGAAATGAAATAATTAATAACATATTCAGTCTCATTATAAACTAATGTATAATACAGGGTGTTTTTTTTTAGAGGTATAGAACTTCGAATTGAAATAAAACACAAGAAAATCGTTTTAATGTCCATCAATTTGGCTTTATTGGAAGGATAATTTTATGCCATTAATGTTTAAATATGATTTCGGGCATATGGCCGCCGCGGCTGGCTCGAATAAAGCCAATTCTACAGGTCCAATTTTCAACCACTTTTTCGAGCATATGGGGCCGTATGTTGGCAATAACGCCACGAATGTTGCCTTCCAAGTCCCCTAACGTTTCTGGTTTGTTGGCGTAGACGAGCGACTTCACATATCCCCAAAGAAAATAATCCAATGGTGTCAAATCACACGATCTTGGTGGCCAATTGACAGGTCCATTCCGCGAAATTGTGCGCTCATCGAATGTTTCCTTCAATAAATCGATTGTGACGTGCGCTGTGTGGCATGTAGCGCCGTCTTGTTGGAACCACAACTCATCCACATTCAAAATCTTCAAAATCTTCCATAAAGTTGATGGACAAAGCTCCAATTGCTGTGCACTGTGGCGAATCGATTCATTCGGGTCCTCTTCAACACTTTGCTCTACAGCGGCAATTGTTTCTTCGGTGCGCACTGTTCGACGTCTCTGCGGATGCGTATTATCACATAGAGTAAACGTAGTGCGAAAACGATCCATGGTTAACCGAATTAATTGCTCTGATGGACGATTATGTCGACCATAAAATGGACGGAGCTTGCGGTAAACTTCGCGAACTGAACCATTATTTTCGAAATAAATTTGCACGATTTGCAAGCGTTGTTCTTTTGTCAACCTGTTCATGATGAAATGGCAAACCAAACTAAATATTAATCACTTGACAGCTGACAAAATGGCCGCCAGTGAAAAAAGTGATGCCAACTTAAAGTTCTATACCTCAATAAAAAACACCCATTATAAAATACTATTTCTAAGTATAAAATTATTTATAGTTCAGCTGAAAACAAAATAAAATTTAATCAAAACTTGCAATAATGGCAACAAATTTTCTCATTCATTAACTATTCTAATCTATTTGTGAGATGAAAACGAAAGAGAAAAAATGAAATAAAAACAGCAAAAGCTAAATATTTCAAAGGCTTTTTGTCAATTTGTTAAATCACATTTGTTTCACTTATTTCATATCTGAAGCGACAAGTGCTTTCAAATTGGTCGGTCACTCACCGGGCAGCCAAAAGTAAAGCAAAACATAAAATGTCTTCGAAATTTAGCAACGTTTGTGTATGAACGAACGAGAACGTCTTGTCTTGTAACCACCGGAGTCAAATCAAAATTGTCTGTTTTTTTATTGTTTCATGTTTTCCTCAAAAATTCATTCCAGACTTTTTATGATTTCAATTTTATTTTTTGTGGATAAGTTCATTTGTCCATGTTCACATACGTGATCACTCGTAGTGTTGGTGGTTGGTGGTTGGTCATTTTGTCGACAATTTTTAATGGGTCTCGTTTGTTTTGTTTCGCTATACATTTGTTCGCTCCTTGTTCTTTCTGTATTTCAAGCTTAATGTTTTATTTTCATCATGTAATTTTTATATTTCTTTTTTGCATATCAATCGAACATGATTTTGTCATTTGTTCAAAAAAAAAAAAAAGCTTCGTTTCGTTAGTTTATTTTTTCTGTTTCTTGTTGATTTGCGAGACTAGTTGGGTAATAAAACGTATTACTATCGAAAATTTTACCAAATTACATATAAATATTTAAATAAATTTAGTTAGTCTTAGTATAAATACATAATAAATAAGTAATGATTAGCGTTTAAAAATGTAAATGTAATTTAAGTAGGTACGAGTACCTAAATACAACACGACCACAAGTATTTTGTTACAGTTTAATTTTTTTCATGTTATAGAGTTTTATTTATTTTTTATATTTATTATTTTTCTTTTCTGTTTGGAGTGGATGATTATCAGTCATTTATTATGTTGTGTGATGGAAAAGAAGGATTGGCAGAGCGTTTTGTTATAGTTTTGAATGAAAGAAAAATGAGCAAACAATTAAATATATTTAATTGTTATAATATTAAAATGTAGCTTAAGAAAAATATTTAAAAATTTAGTTCAGTCGAATCCTCTTTAGGGCAACACGCTTTACTGAAAAAATGCGATTTTTGAAAGCGATACAAATCCCCGCACTGATTTCAAACGCAGCTAGTGTTATTCCCTTCGCTTTAGCGAAACATCGCTTAATTGAAAATATCGTATTATTGGTTTTGGTTATTTCCAGTAAAACGGAGTCAACGAAAAAAGTAAAGGCACATGAAGGATTCCGTAAGGTAATACCATTTTAGAAATTACTTTTATTAAATTAATTATTAAATATGATTTCTGCCATGTGCCCGCCAAGGCTGGTGGGTAGAGAGCGAAATCTGTATCACTAATTTTCAACAACTTTTCGCAGCATTTGCGACCGTATTTCGCCGATAACTCTTCGAATTTTGATTTCCAGGTGTCCAATTGTTTGTGGTTTATCGACGTAGACAAGTAACTTAACATAATTCCAAAGAAAATAATTCAATGGGGTTAAATCACACGGTATTGGTGGCCAATTAATTGGGCCATTATGTGAAATAGTTTTTTCATAAACAATTTCTTTGAGTAAATCAATTGTAGCGTGCGCTGTGTGGCATATAGCTTCGTCCTGTTGGAACCACATATCAGCAATATTAATGCCACGGAATCGAGGTACGAAAAAATTTGTTAATCATGTTCCTATACCATTCACCATTGACAGTAACATTCTGACCATCATCGTTTGTGAAGACATATGAGCCAGTGACTCCGCCAGCCCATAAAGCGCATCAAACAGTAATTTTCTTTGTATGTAATGGTGTTTCGACAAAAGCTTGTGGATTCTCCTCCACTCCAAATGCAACAATTCTGCTTATTTACGTACCCATTCAACCAAAAATGGGCTTCATCAGAAAATAAAATTTGAATGGAAATTAATGTGGTTCAGCCCATTTCAACAATTTGCACGAGTTGCTCCGGTGTGAGTCGATTCATACTGAAATTTCAAAGCAAACTAAACAAAATGCAACTATCAGCTGTTAAATGGGTGCTCAAATAAAGCAGTGATGCCAACTGAAATTTGTCACACTCTAATAAAAAACACCCTTTAGAATCTTTTTTTTAAATTTCAAGTACATATTTGCTAAATTTTTTTAGTTTTGGCCCTTATTTTCGTTTTTGGAATTTTTTCGGTTTTTGGCATTTTTTTTATTTTTCTTGGCGCTTTCTTCGTTTCTTGGCGATTTATTTTAGTTTATTTTCGTTTTTGAGATTTTTTTTTGGTTTTTGGCGTTTTTTACTTTTGGCATTTTTTTATTTTTGAAGATTTATTTTATTTTTGTCGCTTTTTCTTAGTCTTGCTACAGTTTTTTCGATTTTGGGACTTTTTTCGGCTTATGGCATTTTTTTTTGCGATTTTTTCGGTTTTTGCCTTTTTTATTTTTGGAATTTTTTTAGCTTTAGAGATTTATTTTATTTTTGACAATTTTCCTTAGTTTTGGCGCAGTTTTTTCGTTTTTGGGATTTTTTTCATTTCATGGCATTTTTTTTAATTTTGGCGATTTTTTCGGGTTTTTTGGAATTTTATTTTAGTTTTATCGATTTATTTTAGTGTTTCTGCTTTTGTCGTTTTGGCGATTTTTTTGTTTTGGCTTTTTTTAATTTTGCGATTTTTTGGTTTTAGCGTTTTTGAAAATTTCAAGAAATTGTCCACGATACAGCATGTTGTCAAAATAGCATTAACTAATACAAGACTTTAAAATTTTAATTTTTTCAAACTTCAATTTTAATTGTTGTCTGCATAAAAATACACAAACTTTATAAATTTTAAGTGTCTATATACAATTGTCTGTATATTACATTACAACTTCAACATATTTCGTTGCTCGCTTTATAACACCCTTTAATTTTTAACCATCCTATGTTTGTTGTTGTAGCGGCTAAAGTTTTACATATTCTGTAAAAATATCAGGACCTTAGCTCTTACGGTTCTCGAGAAAAGTTTATAAGTTTATTTAAAAAGTTTATTCTTTAAACTTGCATTTGCGTTCACATAAACAAATTTTTATTGCTGAAACTTTTTAAACAAATTTTTTTGGGTATATTGGGTATAACGTCCCACGACCCTATCCTAAGCACTTTAAGGGGACAATAAATGCCCTATATCCTTTGGCGGGCTCAATGCTAGGTTTTGCTGTAATAATTTTAGAACATGGACCGGTTCTTCCTTAAACATACAAACCTTATCTCCTTATAATATTAAGTATAAATAACACTTTTTTTTTGCATTAGCAGAAACAATTAAAACTCTTATAAATGCAAACATAAGCAAACATTGTTAATATAAAAATAAATTGTTTCTTCTCATAGTATTATGCATACTTATCTTATTTTTTAAATTGTTGCATTCTCATTTACAAAGATATTAAGTGCATTTTATATTTTAATAATATTATAATCCAAATAAATTAAAACCACAACTTCTTGCATACCATTCATTTTTTTTATTTGTAGTGTTTATTTTGTGTAAAGAAAAAATAAAACAAAACCCTTTCATTTTAGTTTCCAAACCTTTTGGCCAACACTTTACTTTATTTCTTGGTTAGTTTTGCCCCTTTAAATATTTTTGTGTTGAAATATACAAAATGTATTGGTATAACTAAAAAAAATCCTTATGCAACTCAATCAAAAAAATTGAGTTAGTTGCAATTAAGCATTTATTACGAGTATTTAAGGTGAAGGAATAAAATCACCAAACCAAAATTGTTATAAAATAATAAACGGGATATATGACAGAACTATAAAAGATTGGTTTAATCTAGAATGTTGTGCTTAAGTTTTCTTGGTTTTTTTTTTGACAAATTCAACATTGAATTGTTTTATAGTTCTGCCTTAAAGTTAAATTAACTTTTACATATTAATAGGAGCGGGGTTTAAATCAAACAATATTGTGCGTTAACATTCTTTAATTGCATTTTATTTAATAAATAAAAAAAACCTTTTTTTTATATTACAAACAAAGAAAAATTAAAAGAAATTTGAAAAACATAAATAAAATATAATAAAAATTAAAATAAAAATAAAATAATACAAAATAAAAAATTAATTCAACTAAAAAAAATATATAATATATAAAATAAAAATTTTAAATAAAAATTTAAACAAAGAAAAATCTAAAATTATAAAACTAATTATAAGGATTAATATTTAATATTTATAAAAAAAAAACCATAATATTTTATAATAAATTAAGACTAATTAACCAAAGTGTTTTTATTAATATAACAATTAATCTAATATTTGTATTGATAGTATGTGCGCTAAAGGAAGGAGGAATATTTTAAATTTATTATGAATTTTTACTAATCTGTAATTATTATGTTGTTATGTTTGTATATAATTTATAAATAATTTTGTTAATTAATTCCTTATATTATGTTAATAGCAGTTTAAATTTTTAGACCAGTTTTTTTATTGTAAAATTAATGTACATATGTAATATAGAAAGTGTATTGTGCGGCAACTTGTAAAGTCCAAGCCAAGAGAAACTTAACGTGACCAACATAGTTTCAGAATAACTCGAAAACATTCGTATATACATAATTAGAAGTGTGGTTTAAATTTCCAACGCTTTTTTCGTATACAAATAAAATTCATGTACAATGAGGAAAAAAAATTAATTTAAAATTTTAAAATATGTAGTGAATGAGCAGTTAGTTACCTGTAGATTGTGGAAACAAACAGTTTTCTAAAAAACATGTATTTTATTTATTTTTTTTTTGGTTATATGGTATCGCCTAATATTCCGCCCTGCTCTGTAGGCCGAATCCATTTGAAATTGCTAGATTTTAGATAACTAACTCCAATAATAGAAATATTGGGCTTGATTACGAGTGTCGTATTTTGACTACGACTACGACGATTCTGTACAAGATTAAAGAAAAACGGTTGCAATGTTCTTTAGTCTAGTACGAACCCGTCGGAGTCGAAGTCGTAATACGACACTCGTAATAAGGCCCATTTTTATAGTAATTTAATTTTTCTATTATATGGATTCTCAAACATCATATCTGCAAGAAAACTGTCGTACATGTTTTTAAATACGTCTGTAGGACTTTTTTTTTAATTTTGGAGATCATATGATTTCAAATCGATTTGATTTCCAGAGCAGGACTGCTTTTTGTCATTCGTTACCTCACTTAAAGAAGCTATATTTTCGCCTCGTTTTGATTTCTTACAACTTCTTAAGCCCAAAGCCAAAAAGTAATTAAAGAAAATAAGTTTTTTTAAGACTAGTGGCCCTTAACTATCCTTTACCTTTTGCTTTTTATATGCACACCGTTATTCGTGTATTTTTAATTTTTCTCATATAGTTTTTGTATCTGTGCTGTGCTTAAGTATTTTCTTCTCCTTTAAAATCCCAAAACAATAATAAAAATATCGTAATCAGATATAAGTAATAAAATCCATGCAAATAGACAAGTCACGAATTACAATTTTTGCTTGTTTTTTTTCTTTTCAGAAACCAAATTTTAAACAAGTGGTCTAAAACAATTGAACTATTTACTGTTTTTCAATACTCGCCTGAAATTTTTAGGAATAAACATTCAAGTAACGAATGACGAATTCTTAGCCAACATATATATATATATATATATATATATATATTATATATATATTTCAATTATGACAAGCAACTTACAGACATCCCTTTAAAGCAAAAAACAAATAATTTTTTCTTTTGAAATTGCTGTATTTTGTGGGAATGACAACGGAAACTGATATGCTAACTTATTTTGCCTGAATTTTTGGGAATAAATATTGAAGTAGCCAATGACGAATTCTTAGCAAATTTACTAAAAATGTTTCAATAATCACTTCAATTTCAAATTATATTTTAATTATGTATTACTCAAAGGGCTTTTATTAATTTATACTACTTATCATTTTATGGATTTATTTTATAATAATATTCAATATTAAAAGGGAAAGTCACGAATGACAAGCAACTTGCAAACATGCTTTTAAGGCAAAAAAACAAATAGGTTTTTTTTAAATTGCTCTATTTTGTAGGAATGAGAATGGAAACTCATAAGTTTACTTTTATTTTGCCTGAATTTTTGTGTATGAATACTCAAGTAACGAATGACGAAATCTTAGCTAATTTACTAAAAATGTTTAAATAAACACTTCAACTTCTAATTATATTTCAATTACCATTTTATTGATTTATTTTATAATAATATTCAATATAAAAAAAGTCACGAATGACAAATAACTTGCAGACATGCTTTTAAAGAGAATAAAGAAACATTTGATTTTTCTTTTGAAATCGCTGTATTTTGTAGGAATGAGAATGGAAACTCATATGTTTACTTTTATTTAATATTATTTATTTTGGCATATCGCTCATTTACTCAAACGTCATAACTCAAAAAATATAAATTTTTGCGTTAATAATACAGAATTAATTCTCACATCATTTTTCATATTGTATAAACATTTAATACTACATGCTTACTCAGCTCTTGAGAAAAAAATACTAATTTAATTTTTCATTAAATTGTGGGTAAATTGAAAACTTTAAACTCGTTATCTGGCAAATTACTTTTTTTTGAGTTATGACGTTGTTTAAGCAAACGAGCGATATGTTTGCTTTTATTGTAAAGGCGGCAATAGACCGTGGTTTTAATTCATTAAAATAAAAGTATTAAACGTTGCCTTTTATTTTTTTTTATAGCTAGAAAATTTATTTTGAGCCTAATCAGAAATCAAAAATTATTCTTTTCATTTGGGAGGACGCATTAAATTTGCATATACATACATACCTAAATGTATTGAACGTTACTTGGTAAAAAATTTTAAATATGATTAGATTTTGATTTCGCAATGGAAAAAAGTGATTGATATTAGAGTAAAAAGTAAAATAATACAGATAAAAGCTAAGTCCTTGTTTACACTATGCAAGTCTTATTGCTTAGCTGATTAGTTTGTTAGGAGAGAGCGACGAGGGGAAAAGAAACGTTTCTGATCCCCTCGTCTCTCTCTCTCTCTCCTAGCAAACTAATCAGCTTAGCAATAAGACTTGCATAGTGTAAACTAGAACCAAATGTAAAGGGTAACGTTCAATACACTTAGTTTTGTTTTAGCGCTAAGAACTGATTTTTCAGTGCTCAGAAGCCTCTGCTTTAATTTTAAATATAAAGTTAAAAGTTTTATAAGGCATTCAGATATTTATAAAAAAAAGTAAAATTTGCTTAAGCGAAGGATAAAAATTTTTTTCACAAGACTTTTATAAAAAAAACAACAGCAAATAAGTAAAATTTATTTCGGTTAGACGATATATTAAAAATTCAAAATAATAGCACTCAAAATAAGAATCGCCAATTTTTGAAATTGTATTTACAATTTTCTAGTTGAATATTTATTATGTTGCTATGCAAGCTTAAAAGTCCATTTAGATGACCTATAAAACTCAAAACTTGTATCGAGGTGGCTTTTAATTACGTAAACTGACTAAAAAAAAATTATGTATAAAAAAATTAAATGACGAAGAGAAATTATAGCTTTTGAAAGTTATTTTTTATACAATATATATTTAAATCAGAGTGGAGGAGATTCTTCCATTAAATTGTTTAAATTGCCTATGAAATTTATTTTAATATAAGGTATAAAAAAGAAATTCTTTAAACTAATATTTAAGATTTTTTTTTGTCATATAGCACAAAATTGTAGTTGGTCACGTTCTATTTTTTCAAATTAAAATCTTTAATTGCCTACAAAATGCATTTTTATAGGATATAAAAAAGAAATTCCTGAAACTTAAATGTAGGATTTTTTTTATTATGTCATAAAACTGTAGTTGGTCACGTTGTGTTTTGATTTACACTTGTATCATCCATTAAGTGCAACGATGATCTTAACTTGCGTCGTCATGACTGGATTATAGTGTCAGTCATGATGATAATTATTTGCACAATTAGTTAAGTTGTTGTTTCTGGATATGTTTTTTTATTGTATTTTAATAGCCAGTAGCATTAATTATAATTAATAGCGCGCTAAGCGCTAAAGCGGTAGTAATAGCAGCAAATAACTATGACACCATTTCCAAAAGTAAAATAATAGAAATCATTGAAAAATATACATGCGTATTATTTTGAAAATTTTGAAAATTTTATAACAAAATTAATTTCGTAGTGGAAATTTTTTTAATTTCTACAAACAAGTGAAATGAAATTTTTGTTTATAAGAAAATTAAATGGTTTCTTAAAGAACTCACAACCAATTACATTATTTTAGTAAATCTATAAATAATACGAGTAATAAATCACTACTTTTACTTTTAAATTAATAGACTCTTAAAATCGTTTGGAAATGGTGTTAAATTTAACTAAGTACGAGTTGTAAAATATTTTCTGCTTTAAGTTAATTTTTTGCTTATCAAATTTAATAAGCAAACTTTATGTTTATTATTACATTAATATAAAAATAAAATAAATAAAATCCAAACAAATTGTATTTTTTTACAGTATTCCATGTGTGTCCAAGATTTAAATATTTTGTTTAATGGTACAAAGCGCGCTTTTTTTTAGCCACAAATTAGAAGAATATAAATAAAATTAAATAAATATTTAAGTGTATTGTTGCAGCGGTGTTAGTGCTGTAAAAACCCGTTACTTTTGCAAGAGAAGCTTTTGTGTAAAGATGCACGCACATACATACATCTGCCTGCTGGGTTGTTTAGTTATTTCATATGTGTGTGTGTGTTTGTGTGTGTCAGTGTAAGATGTTCTAAATACTGTTTTAACCACGTCTTGCTGTTAATTAAAAAATAAAAATTTTAAAGTATTATTTAATAAAATAAAATAAAAATAAAATTATGAATCAATAAAATTTATAAACAATAAAAAAATTATTTAAAATAAAAATATGTATTAAAAAAAAACAATTGCACTAATTATTTATAAAGCTTCTTAAATTTCATTCACTGAGTTCTTGTTATTGTTAAGATTTGGTGCTTTCCTAACTAAACTGTGCTTATTTTTATTTAAAAGTATGTATTTGTAAAATTGCTTTTATAGATATGAGAAATATTTTTGTAAATATTTAATGAGATTTACTTTGTTGGGGTGGTACGAAACCGTAACCTGAGGCGCCCACAATCACACCGCTGGATTCGTCAACTGAGTCTGGGGGAGATGGAGGGAAGAGAACGGGTCCTAAATGGAAGAAAATATAAAAATGAAAAAGCATTATTTATTTTTCATTATAATACACGTAAGTAAATATGTATATAAATAGTTATTAAAGGACATAATTTATGAAAAAAAAACACTTACTGCCTGTTTACACAAGCCATGCAAAAATTCTCGTCTGTGTATTTGTGTTGAGTGCTTTGTTTTTGTTTTCAATATAAATAAGCAGACGAGAATTTTTACATGGCTTCTATAAACTGGCCGTTAGAAAGCTTTGATTTTTTTTAAATGTTTTATAAAATACATGTTTTATAAATAAATAAATTTTCCATACATACATATATGTACAGTATGTAAAGTTAGTTAGTATTCGTTAGTATTAAGCCTTTTTTTATACTAAAACTAGTTAAAAAAAATTTTTTAAATATTATTTGAGATTATCAGCCCAGAAGTGGTGGAACCAACATCTAGTTTTTTAAACAATTGCTTTATTACTTTGCAATATAACGATCTATACAAATACGATTTTTCAGTTCCATTTTATTATGACTTTACCTTTTTTTATAGTTGGTATTGTAAATAATCTATTTGTCATCACAACAACAACCAAAAAACCAATGCGGGTTACACCACTTCAGCGCTGATATAGCATCATTTCATTGTACGAATGTAAAGTTTGTTCCGCTTTTTTTTCATTATTGATGGAAATGTCATTTTGATTATTTGATTTGTTAAAATAGAGCCTCTTTCTATAAATTCGTGCCAGTGTTGTCAGTTTAGGGGATTTGTTCCCAAGTTGGGGACTTTTTTTCGTGATTGGGGCTGAAAATTTCGTATGGGGAATCTGGAGATTTGTTGGGGATGATAACCAAATTTGAGGGGATTTGTTGGGGATTTTTTTTTATGACTCATGGTAACAAGAATGATTTTTGAACTAAGAAATATGCCTCTGGCAAGTCTAAATATGTGTGCTACTATTCATAGTGAATGGTTTCTAATAAAGAAGAAGTATCAAGGCAGATTAGCCAAAACAAAAATACGCAACAAAATGTAACACGACTTGTTGGAAGCACATCTTAGAATAAATACACACTTTTTGTTGAGACAAATTTAATCCTTCTGTTGAAATGCTAAAACTTTTTATTACAAGTACACTTATACCTCGATTTACATGAGACCTTTTTTACACGATTTCACTTTTACACGATTATTTTGGTTTTCGTGTAAATTGAGAGATTTATGAAATACCTCGATTTACACGATTTTTTATGTGTTTTATTGAATATTTTTGAATATTTTATTAATTTTGTTTTTGTTTTTATGAATAGCATTTATTTTGTTTAATGAATAAAGGTTTATTTTCATGTGTTTTGAGTAAACGCTTCTGATATTTTAAAATCCAAGTTGAAATACAGTTTTTGACGCGATTCTGCCTTCATTTCCGATTTACACGACTTTCTCAGTAACGTATCTATCGTGTAAATCGAGGGATAGATGTACTAAGTTTCTGAGGCTGATGAATCAGAAGATTTCGATTCTGAAGTTTTTGAAATGCTAAAATTTTGTTAAAAACTTTTTTATACTTGTGTATATCAAACTATGTGTAATTTTTTCTTTACAAGTTTTATAAGTACAAATTAAGTTTAAATGAATGTAAATATAGATATCGATATAAATTAATTTTATTGAATAAATGTTATTTTTGTCATTATTTTTCAAATAAAATTAAAAAAACTTAATTTTTATCACAAAAGAAAAAAATTTTAATCAAAAAAACTAAATTTTTGGGGATTTTTGGGGATGACAAATCAAAAATTGGGTATAAGCTCGAATATGAACTCTGTGTAGAAGTTCTCGCTGTATGTAAATGTAGCTTACAGGAAAATGTTAACATTACATGTTTGGCTATGTAAATAATCACACTGTTAATTTTCAGTTACTGTGTGAGTAAAAATGCGCGCAGTAAACTTTTTTTGTGTGCACATTCAAGCAGTTATAATGATCCAATTATTGAGATTTTATCTGTGTTTTTTATTAGATATTACAAATTGTGAACTAAATACTTCATACTTGTAATTCGTAAGTATGTTAATTTGTTAAGCTTTTAGTATTTATAAAAATCGTTATAAAAAACTTGCAAATGGAATATCTCAATGCGGGTAATGTGGAACATTATTTCACATTGCACATGATGAGTGCCATTCAGCATAAAAAAACAAACACTTTTCAAGTGCTTTGAATATATTATAATTATCTACAACGATATTCTTTTTTAAATTAATTAAAATAAAAAGAAATGGATTTTTTAAATGACTTTTTAGAGGAACCTTCGATTTTTCTTGAATAACTTTTTTTAGTAGCTTTAAGATAATATAGTTTTTGTGATATATATATACATATATTAGTAAGGCAATCGAATAGCAAATATATTGCAATTAGCCAGATAAAAATATTGCTAAGACTTTTCTGAAGAGCGCCAAAACAAAAATAGGTTTTCCACAAAGTTCAAACAAAATCATTAAGCAAATACACCAACCTTCTAGCACAGACAATAAATAATAATTCTTTTAAAGAATCACAAGAATCATATATCATATTCTTGTAAAATTATTTTTTAAAAAGATAGTCGTGTGCAAAAAATTACATTGAAAAATGGGCTTGAAGGCCAACTTTGAGGGCCGGACGCACCCGCTAAAACACAACTTATCGGTATGAAATTTTTTTGTATTTTTTTTTTTTTTTTCATAAAACTGAACCGATTTGGGGTGTATGTATATAGATTTTAAATTTTAAAATTTATTTAAAAATATATTTTTTCGAAAACTTTATTTTCATATTGAAATTACACTTACCTCTGTTTTGTCTAGGATCTCTCACTTGTGTGGGCTGTGTAAAATCAATTGTATTGAAATTGATTTGTCTGTTGGGCAAATTACCGAAAAAGTTTTGGCCGGATGTTAAAACGAGTGAAGCGCAGATGGCGAAAATAATCATTAACTGAAATATAAAATTAATTATTATTAATTTGGAATACAAATACGAAGATATTTATGAATATACAGGGTGTTTTTTTTAGAGGTATAGAACTTCGAATTGAAATAAAACACAAGAAAATCGTTTTAATGTCCATCAATTTGGCTTTATTGGAAGGATAATTTTATGCCATTAATGTTTAAATATGATTTCGGGCATGTGGCCGCCGCGGCTGGCTCGAATAAAGCCAATTCTACAGGTCCACTTTTAAACCACTTTTTCGAGCATATGGGGCCGTATGTTGGCAATAACGCCACGAATGTTGGCTCCCAAGTCCCCTAACGTTTCTGGTTTGTTGGCGTAGACGAGCGACTTCACATATCCCCAAAGAAAATAATCCAATGGTGTCAAATCACACGATCTTGGTGGCCAATTGACAGGTCCATTCCGCGAAATTATGCGCTCATCGAATGTTTCTTTCAATAAATCGATTGTGACGTGCGCTGTGTGGCATGTAGCGCCGTCTTGTTGGAACCACAACTCATCCACATTCATGCCATCCAATTCGGGAACAAAATAGTCGGTTATCATGGCTCTATACGGTGGCACGGTGGCGAATCGATTCATTCGGGTCCTCTTCAACACTTTGCTCTACAGCGGCAATTGTTTCTTCGGTGCGCACTGTTCGACGTCTCTGCGGATGCGTATTATCACATAGAGTAAACGTAGTGCGAAAACGATCCATGGTTAACCGAATTAATTGCTCTGATGGACGATTATGTCGACCATAAAATGGACGGAGCTTGCGGTAAACTTCGCGAACTGAACCATTATTTTCGAAATAAATTTGCACGATTTGCAAGCGTTGTTCTTTTGTCAACCTGTTCATGATGAAATGGCAAACCAAACTAAATATTAATCACTTGACAGCTGACAAAATGGCCGCCAGTTAAAAAAGTGATGCCAACTTAAAGTTCTATACCTCAATAAAAAACACCCAATATATATTTTTCTATCAAAATAAGCTTTAAAACATCCTTAAATTTTTTTTTTTCAATTACAAACTATTGTTTATGAAACCATTTATTAACAATTTATCTTATAATTTTCCTTTTGTAGTTTTAGTAGCACTTTTTTTAAATTTATTATGCCACTAACAACATAAATCGTTTCACTTAAGTGTTTTAATGATAAATTTATGGAAAATCATTGACAGTCATCACTTTAACCTCAAGTTCAGCCCTTTAGTAAAGTAATAATTCATAAACTATTTATAAGACGTGTATAAAGAGTTTTCTTTGCTTGCCTTGAGTTGCTGCCTGTCTGTCTTTAAATGAAAACAGCACACAAGAGTAATTTAACTTTACTTGCCACTTATGGCTTCCGCTTTTGAAAGTTATACAAAGAAGTTAACAGACAACTAAACCTTGAAAAATACTTTCCCAAACTCATGCCTTTCGGTAATAAATATGAAAAGAAAAAGAAACAACTTTAAATATTTATTTTCAAACATTTAAGAAAATGTCTTGTAACGACTATTATTATTTAAAAAAAAA
Organism: Tachina lurida; assembly: GCA_944452675.1. Classification (NCBI taxonomy): domain Eukaryota; kingdom Metazoa; phylum Arthropoda; class Insecta; order Diptera; family Tachinidae; genus Tachina; species Tachina lurida. The sequence goes on along the minus strand of OX101752.1, from coordinate 170,703,153 downwards.
TAAAAATAAATAATTTGAGCTGAACTTCTACTTCAGTTTCGCCTGGCGGCCAGGCCAGCACACCAAAGTGCAGATTTGCAGCCAGGATTATAATATTGCTGAAGGGGGACTTTTTTCTAATACTATTATATTATAATAGTTTTATTTAGATAGTTATTATTTATTAATCAAAGTATTTTACTTTCAATAATACACTCACAAAACAAATTGTGTTGAATATTTGAGATTTGCATTTTTTGCCAAAGTTTTTGAAAATAAATAAATAAATAATGCCCTAATTCTGTTCGATAATTGCATTGTCTTGTCTATGGATGTAAAAGAGTCGCAGTTGTGATTCTTTAAGGCAATTATTATTTATTGTCTATGCTAGAAGGTTCGTGTATTTGCTTTAAGCTTTTGTGCCAAACCATTATATCCAATACAAATATTTTTATACCTTTCACCAAAAATGGTATAGGGTATATATAGGTTTGTTTTTCCAATATAGTACTTATATTCTGGGTCCTTATGAATAGGAAAGACGAATAAGCGATGTCCACCCTTCGGCCAAAATAGATTGGTATTGAAAATAAGCAAAATCGAGGAGACGGTTTCAGAGCTGGAAAGTTTTAACTTTATTTTGCCATATAAAAGTAACCAAGGCCCTTTGTGCCACCTAGGAGCCCCAGGACTTAATATATATATATATATATATATATATATATATAGCATGTGTATATACAGCTAGCCCTCCAGTAAGGCGTTAGATCACTCCAAGCAAAGTGACATCTTGTATGAAACCTTGAAAAGTGGAGCAGCTTTTGTTAAGAAAAACATTTTGATTATGTTCGGCTAAAGTTCGTAACGTAACATTAAGGTATTAGTATTTCAAGGACCAAGGAAAATTAACATCAATTCAACCTATACGACACAACAGAACAACGTTGTTTCCACAAGTCGCCACACTAGCATTAATCATTAGTGCTCATGCTGATAAGCAATTTTGCAACTCCAATTTGCTTTAAACTTTTTTAAAACGAAAGCTCTGTAGTCCAGATAAATTATTCAGAATTTTTGCTAAACTCATCCATTCTTTTTAATTTTAAGAGTAAAATTTTTATCATCACATTCCGGTTCTTCGAGACATTTCCCAATTAAATTAAGCACATGCATACAAGCACGGCTGCTAAATGAGGCTCTCAGTGCAAAAGTGGTGTAACCCATATTTTTTTTGGTTATTGTTCTAGTGTTCATGTTATCCTAAATAGCCAACTATCAATACAAAAGTAAAGTAAGTCACTTGTTGGTATTCAAAGGAAGATGGAGCTTAAACATTGTTATTGTACAAAATATATTGTAAGAAAGTAATAGAGCAATTAAATAATTTGGGGTTTACACCACTTTTGCCAAATTTATTTTGCTTTGAGGAATTTGAGGAAAGCCATATTATACAAGGGTTATCTGTTTAAAGAGTCTGTCTGTCAGTGTCTCAGTTTGATCAGCAACATTAACATTCACTTTTAGAAGGGGGTGTTATAATTGTTTATATTTTTGCTTTCTTTTTTGTTGTTGTTGTATTAAACAGACCTCAACTATTTAAAGGCTGTAAACAATTGTGCCAAATGTTGTAATCTTTCAAAAATACTTCCTTGTTAAGAGTTTTGTTTTTAATTCGAATTTAAAGCAAAAAAAAAATCACTAGATTAAATGTTTTAGATAAATTGTAATGCAAAAGATTAACATGATTTTATATTTCTAAATAGATCATTGGGACTAAGGAAAAATAGCTTGTGTGCAGGTTTTATTTTTCTTTTTTCAAAATTTTCCTATTGAAAAATAACAATTTCTTTAAAGCCAAAATAAGTTCATGTGTGTAAGCATGCCGCTCGTTTTTTAGAAATGTGCTTGTACTCGTATATTAAACGTTGCACAGTGTTGCTGATTAAAAAAAATATTATCAACATATTTGTTTCTTTGACGCAAATAAATAAAATTGAAGTCTCTGTTTGTAATGTCAACAGACAGATGTTTGCAAAATGCATATGAAAGTAAAAACGGTATGTACTTAGACCGCCTCTACAAACTCAAGACTTTCAAAAGTAAAATTTGCTTTTGGAAAAGCCGTCTTATAACAAACAAACAAAAAATTTATTTTTTTTACCCGCAGATGGGCAATTTGTTCCGGCTAATTTCCGAAACGTCTGGAGCAACTTTTAACCGGACTTTCACTGGCATTAAATTGATGTTATTCAAACATAAAAAATACCAATGTAAAATCAACATGCAAAAATGTTGATTGGAAATCTTATTAAATTTATTAGAAATAACATATGGTTTAAGTGTGTTGGCGTTTATTTCCTTTGTTCATACCCTGTCGGAGAATGTGTAGTTGACTACAAAAATAATTAACTTAAGCCAAGTGCACACTATGGCATTTTGTGACACCGAAATAGTATTCACTACTGTCAACGTTTATCATTTCCAATATTTTCCTTTGTGTGGCATTGCCTTCCATATAAAAAACATAATGTGAACGGCATTGCACACATTTTTAAAATGACAACACAAGAAATGCCAGATGTGTACTGGCATCATAGTTAACTTTTCTTAGACTGAGTAAAAGCTAACTGCAATATCATCCAGAACAAATCCAATATAAATTCTTAATTTGGTGAGGGCCAACCAATTTATTCTCAGCTACTTTGAAACTCATTTCAATTTTATATTAACATTTTGCTGTTATTATTTTAGATGGTGTCTTAGCTGGATAGTAGTGCGTTCACTATACAATGTATAATGATACATAGTTCGAACGCCAGCAAAAATTTTTTTAAGTTTACTAACTACCAGGTAATTTAAATAAAACCAACTTTAAGTTAGTTGAAAAGTAATGCAGAGTGAGACAATTGAATACCGCCTAGGACATCGCAATGTTAAAATAGTTAGTTGTTTCCATTGGAGAGTAATCCAAGCGTCAGTCAGTACTAGTTGTGAAATAGTTAAAGTAAGTTTAAGGTTAACGAAATTTCCGACAGGGTAGCTACAGTGCAATGTTGCGCTCATTTTTGTAAATTTTTCTTATTTTGTTGTTGCTTGTTTTAATCTCCATGTTGTATAAATAGCCAACAAATTTCGCATTACCAGCGAAAACTTTCTGCTGCTGGCTAGTAGCCAGCGTTCTAGTCTTGTAGTCAGAAGATCATAGGTTCGCTTCCTGTCAGAGGTTCTGAGTATTTTTTGCAGACAAGCCAAAGTAGCTTCGCAGTTTGAGTTTGCTTAAAAAATAAGAAACTATAGCTTTTATTTCAAATACATTTTACGTTAATACGTTACGTTAGTCTACAGTTAAATCATGTTGAGTATTTATTAATTATTATTATCGATAACTTCAAACCTTGGCCGAGAAGCCAACTGCATACAACGCACGCACACATTTAATAAAACAAAATGTCTTCATTAAATTAAATTCGTGTTGTTTCAATTTGAAATAACTTTGATTCAACATGGTTGTTCGTGTCATTTCAGTATAAAAATCACGTGGTTTCAACTTGAAATAACTTTGATTCAACATGATTCTTCATTTTGAGTTAACAGCACTGGAATATTAAATCAATCAAATTGATCAGGAATAAAGGGTAAAATATTGAAATCTATCAATTTGGGCAGGCAAACACGTTTTAATTTATGCCCTAATTCAGTAAGAAGATTTAGGACGTTTTTGTTTAAAATAGTTTGAAAAATATATGAAAATATATGTGTTCGATATAATGTTTGGAACAAAATCATAAAGCAAATACACGAACCTTTTAGCATAGACAATAAATAATAATTGTTTTAAAGAATCACAACTGCGGCTTTTTTTCATCCATAGACAAGACGATACAATCGTCGAACAGAATTATTAGGGCATTATAAAAAGGGCTGAATAAAATTATTTCTATAAAAAAAGTTCATAGTCAATTCTACTGGAAAAATATAAAATATATGTATATGTAGATACTTTTTTTGGCCCTTTGTCTTTTAGTTGACGATATGTATATTTTTGGTTTACGTTACAAACAAATTGTTTTATATTAGTTTAAAAAAAATAAACACCTTTTCTATAGATAACATGCGATTTCTTCAATTAACCCCGTATTTGTATTATTTATTACTATTTTTCTACTTCATAATTAATTATTACACGTAACCACATCAAGTTAATTGTTTTTATTATTTTATGCTTAAGCTTCTAAACATATAAATATTTATTTTACATTGTCGAGATCTGATCAATAATTTTGAAATATAAACAATATATAAAACGTATTAAAACAAAGAATATAATTGCATAACAAGTTGTTGTCCAGACAAGTCTACAGTGGGTTTTTGTTAAACGAACTTGGGACTGAAATCATTCCGGTATATATAAACAAATACAATATATGTGACCTTCTCCGAGAAAAGGAACACAGTGTGTGAAAATGAAGTTTTGAAAAAAAATAATTTCATCTTATTCTACACCCTTTTAGGTACCAGAATCCACTCTTAAGTCCAAACCCGTTTTTTGACACACTAGATCTCTTTTCTCGGAGAAGGTCACATATATATATATTTCTAGTTCTGCTATATCTTGGAAACCGTAAGAGGCAAGTTCTGGAAATTTTCAAAAACGCTAAAACTAAAAACTCCCAAAATAGAAAAATCGCCAAAGCGAAAGTCACCAAAACCGAAAAAATAACCAAAAAGAAAAATGCATTTAACAATAACTAAAAAAATCGCTTAAACTTAACTAAATCGCCTAAAATCGAAAAAATTGCTAAAAACAAAAAAAAAAAACGCTAAAACTAAAAAGTCTAAAAAAAGTCGTCAAAACGAAATAAAAAGAGTCAAAACTAAAACAATCGCCAAAATTAAAAAAAAAACGCTACTACGAAAGAATTTCCATAGACAGAAAAAAATTGCGACAACAAAAAAAAAAACGCCAAAACTAAGAAATCGCAAAAACCGAAGGAACAGTTTAATTCAGTATGAAGATTTAGGGCGTTTTTCTTTGTAGTTTTGAGGGTTTGACTTTGACTTCTCCAAATAATTTTTTTCAAAGACAACAGGCATGTCTTTGATAATGAAAAATAAAACTATTGTTGCTATGTTTTTAAAACATAAAAATCAAATTAAATTATTGTACGGTAGTTTAAAAAATATATGAAAAAAATATGTGCTGGATATAATGGTTTGGCACAAAAGTGTAAAGCATATACACAAACCTTCTAGCATAGACAATAACTAATAATTGTGTTAAAGAATCGCAACTTCCGTCCAGAGACCAGACAATACAATCGTCAAACTAAATGAGAGCATTCAAATTTTTTAAAAAATGTCTACATCAAGTAAGATATTTGATTATACATATATGCTTAATTTCTTATGTTAAGTTCATATGTATGTCGTGGCCGTACGTAACCCTTCGTGTGCGAGTCAAAGTTGCACTTTACTGAATTTATTTGAATTGTGGTTGAAGTCTGCTGATGCGCGATTGCACCAGCAGCAACGAAATGCATGTATACTTGCTTAACCAATAACAAATGCATATGGGCATTTCCACAGGAATGTCAACCTTTTGTAGTATGTGACACCAAGCATATATGCTTGTTTTGTCAAAGAAAACGGAACATTTTTACTTCTTTATGTGTATATTTGTGTAGGCCGTAAGCAGCTCTACGTTAGGTAAAATTTTAAGAAAATTCGCGTCACGTTGTTAAGAAATACAAGGTTAATTGCTTTCTGTCGCACGTGACAAAAAAGTGAAATTTCTCGGAGTAATGCTTATATTTTAAATATGCACTCATTTATTTTAAGATAAAGGAAAAAAGAATGTGGATGAGTCAAGCCTTATGTCAACCAGAAGCGGAATTAAAATATTTCTTCCCTGTTGAATTTAAGGAATTGCAATAATTTAGAAAAATTATATGTGATCTAAAGTTTTTCACACGTTTGTTAACTTAATTTATTTCATAAAATTTGACACTTAATTAAAATTTAAATTAAAAAAAAAAATATTTACTTGCGTTTAAGTTACCAAAAATAAAAGCACACATGTGCAAAATAATAAATTAGTTGGAGTTAAAAATAAAACAAACTAACAAAACACTAACAAAGTGAATAGCGGTGTAAATTAACTAAAATAAAATAAAAAAAAACAAATTCCAACAAAAACCAAATTACGAAAGCTTAATGTAAACCAAAATGCAAACTCTAAGATAAAATGAAGTCAAATATACCCTGTCGGAAATTTGGCTAACTTTAAACTAACTTTAAGCTAACTATTTCGCAACTAGTACTGACTGACACTTGGATTACTCTCCAATGCAAACAACTGACTATTTTAACATAGCGATGTCCTAGGCGGTAGTCAATTGTCTCACTATGCATTATTTTTCAACTAACTTAAAGTGAATTTTATTTAAATCACATGGTAGTCAGTAAATTAAAAATTTTTTAACAACAACAAAATGTTAATATAAAACATTGATGTTAGTTTCATGGCACAATTGTGCAAACTAAAACCACACACATTCTTATTCTCTTCCATTTAGTCCTCGATGAGACAGCGACGAGAACACATGCGTAGCGGGTGTATTAATTTGTTTATAGATACAGTGAAAGAAAAGAAGTGGTATGCGAAAAATATTCTATGATCACCAATGCTTTTCGCGATATTTAATGTGTTTGATGTTGTAAGACGTTTAAGGAAAGAAATTAATATGTATTTAAAAGACATTTTGCCTTTTTTTTGAGCATTTTCACTAAACTGCACTTTCTATTTAAACTTTAAAGACCAATAACTCGGGAAATATGGCCTGCAGCAAATTTTTTTATTAAGTTTTTTTTTCTTATTTTTCACATTACTATCTGATAAGCTATTTAAAAATTCTTTTTTTGAGATTTTTCAGAGTTTCCTATGAAAAGTTCAGAGCCCGATAACTTGAAAAATATGGGTCGCCGCCAACTTTTATATTTAATTTTTTCATCTTATTTTTTAATTTTCTATCACATAGGCTCCTTTTTATTTATTTTTAGCTACTTCAATAAACATAATTTATTCCAAATAATTATTTTTCCTTTGTACTTTCGAGAGCAACGAGACAACGTTTCTCACATACACAACTATAGTTTTATTTTTGACATCACTGATATAAAACTGAAATGAGTTTTCAAGTGGCTGAGAATAAATTTGTTGGCTCTCATCAAATTCGATTACGTACTCAACTTAAGAATTAATTTTGGGTTTGTTCTGGATGACTTTGCAGCTAGCTTTTAGTCAGTCTAAGAAAAGTTAACTATAAGTTAAGTATTTTTGTAGTCAACAACACATTCTCCGACACGGTATAAACACACACATATATATATGTACACACATACATACATATATGCATATGTAAGGCAAACTGTCAATGAAGAGGACATGACAATGATACATGTGTCCAGGCGTCCCCAAATTTAATACACTTGCACGTACAATTTTTAATGAATTTGAAATTTAGTTTGAGAAAATGAACCTACAATACAAGAAAACATAGAAAAAGACAACAACAACAACAACAACAATAACAAGAACAACAAAAACCCATTAAATTAACAAATGCTTTGCACTCGTATATTAAAATAGACCATGATTTCCTCAACCTAAATAAAATTGTGGCAATACAAGTGTAATTGGTTTGATATAAAAAAATTTTTTTTAAATCGAATAAGATTTAAAAAATTTTTTTCTTGTTTTTGTCAAACATTTTCTTAACAAAACGTGATGCTAGTGATCATTAAAACAACAACAATAAATAAAACTAATCTAACAAAAGCTTTAAAGCGTCTTAAAGCAATTGCCTTTGCACTATTATTATGTACGAGTATTTGCTGTTACCAACCATGTTCAAATATTAAATATATTGAGTTGTACTTGCAAAACTTCATTATACTCGTAGTCATTGTTAAATTTTAAGCAGCTCTATTGATTGGCAAGAGTGTCTTAGCAGTAGTACCTGATACCTTCTTAGTTTAAGTGTTATCGGCTTTTCAAATCTCCCCCACACTGAACAAGCTGAGCTTCTTGGTTTACCAAAGTTGATTTTTTTTGCTTTTCTTACAAATTTGCTAAATGTGTTTAGTTTTATTTTGTTTCTTCATAAAACAATTCAACAAATGTTTCTTGATGAGAGCAACTTTATTTAAGATTTTTTAGTGTATCCAGTTCACTATAGTTGATATAATGATTTATGTATTTTATTTGTTTGTGGTTTAGTTAGGGAGTTAAATCTAACGAGACTATTGTCATGACTTCTTAATGTCTAAATTTGACAAAAATTAATTTATTTACAATATCTTTTTAAGTAAAACTATTTGCTTAATTTTTTATTATGAGCTAATAAAGCTGAAAACAAATTGCTTGTTAGGAAAAGGATTAGGAAAATTGTTTTGAACAAGTTAATTTATTAACAATGCAATACTGACACGTTGATATTAAAAACATTTAGCATACATTAATTGTTATAAAACAGTAAGTCGATTTTTTTAATACATGTGGTTGAACAGTTTGACAGAAATGGTTGAACTGTACTTTTTTTTAGGGACTTAGAGTCATTTCGAAAGCATTTTCTTTCGTTTCGAATTACACAGTAATTCAATTTCTAAAAAAAAGTGGACTTAGAGCCTTTTTATGTTAAGCCAGCGATATTGAAAATCAGTCAGTTTCAAAACAAAGCGATAGAACTCGGGCTCTTAAGATAGTCAAGGCACTAACTTTAAAAAAAATATGTGTGCACAAATTTTCAGGATTGCACTATGTGCCCAAAAGCCGAAATTGCGGCAAAAATTATTTTCAAATTAGAATGCATCATAAAACTTGATGTGGAAGACCCACGTACAAATTGAAAACTTGTGCCGAGTACACATCTGGCACACATGTGCACAGAAGAGCGTAACCACTAATTACTAATGGAATACTGTTTGATTCAGACACGTATTTATTAAGTTATAACTAATAGAGAATTTTATAGAATTCAACATGATTAGAAACTGTTTAAAGGCTCAGTTACCCGACTGAAATGTTAAGTAACTGCAACTGTAGGAAACAGCTGATCGATATTTTTATATGAAAAGTAGGTTACGTTACATTACATCTCTATAACCATTTTCATTACTTTTCACATACAGGGTGACCGATGACATTTTTCAAAAAGTGGCACCAAAAGGGGATTTATCCAAAAAAAAAAACGAGAAAACTACATTAAAATTTTTATTTTTAATGTATTTTTATATAATTCACTCTAAAAAAAAGGGGGAAAAAAGTGGCAAGGCAGTCAAAAAAGTGGCAATTTGCCACTTTAGTCGGTCAAACGGTCACGCTGTTTACATAACAATATCGATCAGCTGTTTGCTACTGTTGCAGTTACTTTACATTACAGCCAGGTAACTAAGCCTTAAATTAATAAATACGTGGCTGAATCAAACAGTTTTTCATTAGCAATTAGTGGTTACGCTCTTTTGTGCACATGTGTGCCAGATGTGTACTCGGCATTATTTTTAAAAATAATGTATTTATACAGAGTTGCCAAAATTTTTGGTATTTCGTCGGTTGGTTATTGGTTTGCTGCAGACATAATGTATTTTAAATATACTGTGCCGCAAACCAATATAAAACTGAAAATGGACACATAGTGGATTAACACAACTAAAGGCCCAGCTATAATATTATGTATATTAGAGATGGGCCTTCAGCTTAAGCTAACTTAAGCTGATGCCAGAATTGAACGATAAGCCTGTCAAATGCTTAAGCAATTCAGATGTGACTTTCAGGTGGCCTCAATGTACTTACATGAACTTAAACGTTCTTTAATAATAGCTGCTCATCTAGCTATTGTTTTTAATTTTGCAGTACTTTTGTTTCATCTCATAACTCCTAAATGAATGCAATTCAATCTAATTAACTTGTTGGAATGTTTTTATCTGTTAAAAATTCACAAATAATTATACTCGTGTCTATCACTTTATAACATGTTTTATTTGTTTTGCCTACGAAAAAGTACAACAGTGAATATAAATGAAAAAAAGCAATAAAATATATATACATATATACATATTTGATTTGATTAGGCTAAAGTTCGTATCGCTCTGTAAGCAAAATTACATGTGATAATTATTAATGAAAAAACAACAGCAAAGTTAATTGAAAAAATTCTGACAATCACTAGTAGAACGGAACAACTAGCAGCAACGACAATGGCAAGACTGTTGTAAACATTGAGCTTTCATTACAAAAAAAGCTTTTAGCAAATTGTAACGCGATGAATGAAAACAATTCACATATTGCATTTGCACTGAAAAGCTGAGTATATAAAGCAGAAATCAATTGACATCACACACAGTGAACAAAAACACAAAGAACACTGATGATGAAGGTGTACTGACCTTCGAAAACAGCTAGTTGTTCCGTTTTGCTAGTGTTTGACGATATCAAATCATAAATAAAGAAACAAATAAAATTCGAACAGTAATAATTAAAACTAAATAAAATAAAATAAAAATATTTGAAGGCAATGTACGAGTATATTTTCTGCTGCTGTTTGCTTGAGTTTAAAAAATGCACAAACAGTACATTCTGTACGGAATGTGCGTTCAGTTTGGCACTTTGCTTAAGCAAATGATATATGACGAAACTTGACGAAAAGTTTCATTAAGTACATTATGGTTTGCCACGTACGTTTCATATGTAACCGCACAGTTGCTTAAGATGACTTAAGCTAGCTAATGCATATTATAGTTGGGCATAGAATTTGGTGCCAAAAGCAGAACAGATGTACTTATAAAGAGATTATATGATTATATGGAGGACAACAGCTCAAGAGTGGTGTAACACACATTTTTTATGGGTTGTTGTTTACATTACCAAATAAAGCATTTGGTATTCAAAAGAATATGCAACTGAAAAATAATTTTTGCACCGAATATAATATAACAATTGTAACAGGACAATTAAACAATAAAATGCAGCAATTATATATTTAAATAATTTAAGGTTGCTCCACTTTGCACTTATAGCCTCATATTTGTCCTTATGTCTCTCAAATAATCTAATAATCATTTAATCATTTGTTTATATTTTCTTAAAAAAATGCTTAAATTTAGTTCACTACATTTGAGTTGGCATTGAAAATAATAATAATATACATTTGCAATTAATCCACTACAAGATCACGGGTAAAATTAAATTTCGTGCTTAATTTCCAATTTTAATTATATGTGTCTAGCTATTATGTTTTATTTTATAATAAATTTGCAAACATTCTGCATTTGTTAACAAGAGGACTTATAAAAAAAACTTCGCCCCTAATTATCAATTTATAGCCGCCGTCATTCTAATGGTTGAACCGCTAGTAATAATTTTATAAAATTTGTAATTATGCCACTTAACATGAGCTTGAAATGTTTGTTTTAGATTTCATATTCAATAAGTTGTCATTTACTAAAACAAATTAATATATAAAACGTGATACAAAATTGTATTTTGTTAAAAGAAATTGTTGGAAATGTTTTGTACTTATGTACACATTGCAAAATAAAACAAAAAAGAAAATACGCGTGTGTACATACCTGCATATCGTCGGTTGGTTTCTGGTTTGCTGCAAACATAATGTATTTTGAATATACTGTACCGCAAACCAGAAACCAACCGACGATATGTCGATATGAAAAATAAAATAAAGTAATGTGTAACAAATTTAAATATTGAAATCGAAAAATAGGTCACACACAGCCTAATCAATTAATTAATGCATTAACACAAATATGTATATGCATATACATACATACATACATACTTCGGCATTTCTTATATCTACAAATTTAAATTAATTACAGTTTTTACAAAAACCAAAAAAAAAAAGATTGTTGCTATGTTTATTTAACATTAAACTTTGTGTGTTTTTTACCCAGCAAAACCTTGATAATGTGTTGCAATTACCAAATATTAATGTACCACATAACGTCTGCATAGCTAGAAACTAGTCAAGTAATTGGCTACTGGTTTGCCGCAGTAATAATGTATTTTTAATAGACTGTGCGGCAAACCAGTATCCACCCGACGATATGTATGTGCCCATAATTATGAAAGTGGTCTAAGTCCTGTATTCTCTATTAATATAAATTTATTTATTGAATTTAAGATTTATTTAATATATCGAAAAAAAAATGCATATGACTTAGACCACTTTCATAATTATTGGCACATACCATACAGTTATCTAACAGAGATCTGCATGATTACGAATCAAACGGAATAATTTTTGTTTTGAAAACTTCTTAAAAAACCTTATTTTTATTATTTCTGAATTCATTATGTTCAATTTTCTTAAAACACTTTTAAATGGTTTGTTAAAGCTATTTTAAAAATATGTAAGAACTTATACGAACTATTTTCTTAACTTAATTTTTCAATTGCTCAAAGTGCTTTTGTGAGTAATTGGATTATTATACAAAACAATCAAATAACAGTAAGAATTTTTTATTTACTGTTGCAAACGGTATTTAAGAAACAAGACTGAATTATTGACATTCCGCCATTAGAGAGTTAAGCCCGGTGCACAATGAATCCGTCATACGTTAAACTTCGCCTTTTTCAACTTACAGCTCAGGTCTGTTACATTCAGTACGTCTCCGTTAACGCAAAGTACAAAATTTAATAAACTTTTAACTTTTAACGCACGTTGAGTAGTTTGACAGCTATCAGTTGCCTTTTTTCTCTGTGTTTGTGCTTTGTGGCAGGAAAATTTAACAGGATACAAAAGGAAATAAAATAAATTAAGTTTAATAATTAAAATGTAGTACAAACTTATTGAAGCTGTTCAAATGTTTCCTTGCCTGTTTGATAAAAGTAAACTACTCTAGTCTACGAAACAAATTAAAAAAGAAAAAGTCGTCGTCTTCTGTAGCAACTGCAACAGGCGCAACAGGTAAGCAATGTTTTTATGTGTCTATATATTTACTTATTGTTTAATAAATAAAATTCTGTTAAAAAAAATATGCGATAAAAAAACAGCTGACTAATATCCGTCAGTGAAGTATTCATTGTGCCAACCTTCTCCGTCATTGCGTTAATGTCAGTTGAAAAATACGAAGCTTAGCGTATGACGGATTCATTGTGCGCCGGCCTTTGCCACTGCGAGCAATATCATTAGTACGCCCAGAGAAAAAAACAACTTAAAATCAATAAAAACCATATTAAATTGATAAGAAACATTAACGAAAGTCTAGCCAGATTGAAATTTCTTATTTCAATATGGAAAAAATATTAATTTATTCATTTTATTTATTTTTAAGTATCTGAATATACATTTTCTATTAGTCCTAGTTTACACTATGTAAATCTTATTGCTAACCTGATTAGTTTCTTAGGAGAGATACACGAGTGGAAAATAAACGTTTATGTTCCTTTCGTCTCTCTCTCCCTCATACTAATCAGCTTAGCAATAAGACTTGCATGGTGTAAACTAGAACTAATATTGAAAATTATTGAATTAATGTGACGCGATCTTATTTTTAAGTTTCAGCTTTTACCTGCGTGTACATATTGATATTAAAAAACAAAACAAAAGCAGTGTAAATGTGAGTGTAAATGATAATTGAATTAACTCATGCAGTTCTCTGTTACATACATGTACATACATATATGTATGAAGATAAAGTTTCTGCTACATTCATTTAGCAGAGACAAAAGCCAAACATTTTAGCGGTGCCCGTTTTGAAGTTAACAGCTCACTGTTAATCACTTAGCAGGCTAAGTAAAATAAATCATTCGAAATCTAGGAATGGGGATTACGGTCATACTTACCAGTTAATGTAAAATATCCGAGATATTATTAATTTAATTATACTAAAAAAATTTCCAAAAATATGTAAACAACATGGAAACATAATTTTAAAACATTTACTCTTTGGCAGGATCGATTGTCATTGTGGAAAACTGGAGCACTATATAGAAATAGTGTTCCTATTGGCAGAGCAGATTTAGTGGCATTTCTGGAATAAATTTGGAAATGTGCCATTAGGAGAATCATTTCTAGGCAGAGGTTTTCCACAATTATACCAACAGCAAACTAAAATTCTTTATGTTAACACATTACAGACTTAATGTCAAATCAATATACTTTGGTATTTTTGGTATATCCCATTGGTATAATTTCATTAATCATACCTTGCACCATTATGAATAACATTTCCCCAGGAATTCTTTCCCTTTTCTCATTTCTTCTATTATGAATTAAAATTAAATTTCTATTAATGAAGTCTTGCATTAGTGCAGAATAAAATGTAAACATTAAACAGCTGATCCAGATTTTTTTCCCTGCCGTATTTGCTTATTCCCCGGCTATTTGGAATATTAGGAATTTTTCCCGGAAACAAATGCTAGGTAAGAGAAAAAACTTCCTGGAAAAATTCAGAATTGGGCTGGTTAAATGCTAAAGTTTTTGGTTTTTTTCTCTGGTTGTTAAATTAGTGATCTATATGCAGGGACATTTTAAAATCGTTATTTGTAAGCGGGAGTGGCGCAAGTAGTTGCCACCATTGTCATCGCCATTTTAAATTAATGAGTCAAGAGTCGAAGTAGTGAGAGTGTGTTTATTATTAAATGTTTGACCAATTACTTAGCCATCAAAGTTTTTGCTGGGATATTAATTTTTTATTTTTTTTTGCTCTCTTAGAAAAATAACTTGCAGAACTTGTATTATTACAGACATTATTACCTTCAATAAAATTATGCTTTTTTTCTTTAGTCGATTTGATTTTACATATATATTTGTGATTAATAATTTACAAAGAAAAATTAAAAAAAAAAAAACAAATACGAGTACATATTCAATATCAGATCAAAGTCAATAGGTTCCACTATTATTTGTATCGCAAAAGTGGTTATTTATTTGCTGGTTTATTTTTAAGAACTTTTCATTAACGAACTCAAACTGTTGATAAGTACATGACTTAAATCATAAATAGAGTTTATTTTTTTATGTACAAATACATTTTGAAGGCGTTAAGTCGCTTTAAATAATTTAACCTACAAACGAGCAGGCCACTTCAATGATACACAGTGCTTGTGAATAATTGTCATTGGCACAAATAATTAAACATTTTTTAAGTTTTAATATGCATTTATTATTAATTTATTTACATATTTATTTTTATTAAACCATGTGCATAAATGCAAATCTTCGTGAAAATTTTATTATTGATATATATAGGATCTATATATGTTTTTTTTCCTTAATATTCATGATAACAGATTTGAGTAAAATTTTGCACAAACATGTTGGTTACGAGGGCGGTTCGGAAACTTCTTAGCCTAGCACAAAAAGCGCGGTATAAGCAGAAAAATGTTAAGTGTTTTGGAAACTTCCATCTCTGCTATGAACACATGTTAAATTTTGTTTCGATCTGGCAACTCCTTCATATAGAAACAGGTGTTCACAAAAGACGCATCCGCGATTTTTTAACAATGGAAAAATTAGAAATGATGCGTGGTGTCATTAAATATTTACATAAAAAAGGTTTATCGGGACAAGAAATTTATAATGATATGGTGAATGTGTTAGGTGAAAGTGCTCCTTCATATGCAACAGTAAAAAATTGGGTTGCTGAATTTAAACGTGGTCGTACAAGCATTGAAGATGAACCACGTAGTGGACGTCCAAAAACAGCAACAACAACAGAAATTGTAGCCAAAGTGCATGATATGGTATGAAATGATCGACGAATAAAAGTGCGTGAAATAGCTAATATCATGGGCATCTCAAATGATCGAGTCCATTTAATTTTGCATGAAGAACTACAGATGAAAAAGCTTTCTGCAAGATGGGTACCGCATTTGTTAACAGTCGACCAAAAACGCATAAGAATGAACATTTCTCAAGCTTGTTTGGATCGTTTTAAGCGAAATAAAATGGATTTTAAGCGTCGTTTCATAACTGTTGATGAGACATGGATCCACCACTATACTCCAGAGACAAAAGAACAATCCAAACAATGGACTGAAGCTGGAGGAAGTGCCCCAAAGAAGGCAAAAACAATTCAATCGGCTGGTAAGGTTATGGCAACGGTTTTTTGGGACTTCAAAGGTATTTTATTGATTGACTATCTGCAAAAGGGTAAAACAATAAATTCAGAGTACTATTGCAACCTTTTGGATGAATTAAATGTACAAATTCGAGAAAAACGTCCTGGCTTACAACACAAAAAAATAATTTTTCATCAAGACAACGCACCAGCGCACAAGAGTGTTTTAACAATGGCTAAAATCAACGACCACCCACCTTATTCTCCTGATTTGGCTCCCAGTGACTTTTACCTGTCCCCAAATCTAAAAAAAATTCCTTGCTGGCAAGCGTTTTACCTCAAATGAAGATGCAATTACAGTTGCAAACCACTATTTTGAAGACCTTGAGGAAAACTATTTTAATCAAGGGATAGAATTGCTATAAAAGCGTTGGACTAAGTGTATTGAAGTTTCAGGAGATTATATTGAAAAATAAAAATATTTTTGAAAAACTAACTATTCTCTTTCATTGATAGGCTAAGAAGTTTCCGAACCGCCCTCGTATAGTCTTAGTTAACATAAAAAACTTTATGTTAAATTAAATATTATTTTAGAAATTTTTATTTTCGACTGATTCTAAAGAAACTTTGAGCATTTATTTATTTAATTTAAAAGGATTTTTTCCTCAATTCTCTTAAATCAACAAATAAAAATTAATTTTTGTTTCTCTCTAGTCAGAGTGCTTGCAACCTGAAAACGCATTAATAATATTGTGACTATGAAACTGAGTCCTCAGGGTATAATTATGTACACAGGAAAAAAAATTCTCCAATTAGCACAATTAATTGAAAAATAAATAAAAATAATGAATTAAAAATTTCATTGAGTCAAATAAACTTTTGTTTCAAAATTTAATTTAATTGGAAAGTTGAAATGATACAACTAAATTTTGAATTGATTTTATATTTTTATTTAATTATATGTTTTGATTAAAGAAATATTTTTTTCTGTGTACTAGCTTAGAAATTTATTTAAATAAAGAATAATTATTTGCCTTGAGTGATTCTTTATTAGCGCCATAAAATACTTGTTGTGTTGCATGTAAAACACTTCTTTTTTGTGGATTAAAAGAAACAATTTAATATTTCAAATGATTTATAAGCAAAAACATTAAAAGATACTTGCAGTAATAAGAGTTTATTACAATTACCTTATTTGAAGTTTTTTTAATATGAAATTCGTAGACAATAAATCTTGTATTTGAAAATAACTTATTCTGCTAAATTTTTTTCCATACAAAATCAAAAAAAAAAGTAAGTGGCAAAATTGTCAGTGAAATAAATTTTAAACTTGGAGTTTGATGTACATATAATATTTTATTTATTGAGTTGTTTAAAAGGAAAGGACTTAGCATATGGGGTGTGAAAGACAGAGGTACTCGTAGTAGAACAGTCTCGTTCTATCTTTCTCCCAGCTGAATTAAGAATTTTGCAAAGGTTACTTTGATGGGTTAAAAGAAGTGAAACTGTACCCCTTTTAGACACGCAAAGTTTACTTTGCAAAGTCTTAATTCAGCTGCGTGAAAGACAGAGGGAGGAATACTATCTCTATCTGTCTTTTTCCCAGCTGAATTAAGACTTTGAAAAGTAAGCTTTCCGTGTCTAAAAGGGGTATTGGCAGCAGAAAATAAGAAAAAAATATAAAAAACTAGTTACAAGGCTTTTGGGTTTTTTAACACAGATTTCCTGTACTTATCCACTACACTGCAGCGGAAAAGTTTTCGTTAAACAAATCATATAAATATTGTGGGAATAAGAATTATTTTAAATATGTAAATTTTATAAAAAAAATTCTTAGATTTTCAAAACAAAACACCAATATACTTATTCATATATTTCCAGCAGATAAATATATATCCAAAGTATGCTCAGAGAAACCTTTTAAAATAAATTTTTTCTTTTTGAAAACTACAGCGCAATTCCTATTGAGGAAATACTTTACAATAAAATATAATAATATACAATAATAATTGCAATTATTACAAAAAAATTATGCTTACGTAATACGTCTGGGAAAGGTCTTATGCATAAAATATATATTTGGTTCACAAAAGATTTCCCACACATAATTAGTTTTTAAAATTTTTTTATAAATAAAAAAATAATATTTGAGAAAAATTTCTTAAATGTTTAATTATTTTAATCAAAAAATTATAATTAATGCATTATTGTTTGGAACCTTGTTAACAGTAAGGGAAACACAAATAAGCTTTTAAATTTATTAAATAGTTTTAGGCATTTTAAAATATAAAAATATTTTAAAATATGCGGAAACTATTTGATAAAAAGTGTTCCCAAAATATTTTTAAGCACAAATACCAACTCAACGCCAGCACAATGGTTAAAAAAAGTTTAAATATTCGAAATCATAACGTGTTTATTTTTAAGGTGCAGAACTTTTCGAATAAAAAATTGATTTGTTAGAAAAATTAGTTGTTGTCACTAGTGCTGGAATATGATTTGAAAGGCCTGTGGCTCGAATACAGCAATACGAGTACACACACATGCAAAGTGTATTAATAGCAAGTGGCCTTATTAGCACAGCTGATCGTCAGCTGACTTTACCCCCTCCGTCAAACTTTCTATATAAATAGCATAAAATCTTAACCCGAACTGTATCGATCCTATAAATATTAATTAACAAACAATACGAAAAACAAAGTCTCACAATTACTACGTTTATACGCTTTACAAAAATATTTGCAAAAAATATCGATCGGCTGTTTCCTACATTGCAGTTATATTACATTACCGTTGGGTAACTGAGCCTTAACACTCGAAAAACCATTACATCCGCTTAAAATTACTGTAGGGAATGGTTGACATTATTTTTTTTAAAAGAAGTCAAAGGGCTACTGTGAACAGCGAGCGCTAAAGGGTCATACTCCATAACTTTCGTCTTATTCAACTGAACGAATTAAGCCTGAAGAACATGTGGTTTCAACAGTATAAAGAAATGGCACGTACCGGTTTTCATTTACATATTTAAAAAAACTTTCAAAAAAAATCGGGTGACTTTTTTTGCGCCACTCTGTATGATTATTCTACAAAACTTTTGTTAAAATGTAAAAATTAATTTTAACTCATCCATTGCATGGCACATTTTTATAATTCTCATTTGGGCAGTATACGCGGACTTACAGTTTCTCGTCGTCTGTTTAGAATAGGAAGATTTTGCTCATTTGAAATTTTTTCCCGGTGAATATTGAGCTTTCGGCTGACATATTAGTATGGAAAAGAGCATAGTGTGCCTAATATTCTGTAAAGACTAAATTTTTAACAAATCCCTCTTTAAAACCTTATAAAAATTGTATTCTAGAATATTTTAATCGAAAATATTTAAACCAACTGTAAATCAATTAATTACTCTCCACGCTTCAATCAAACAAATGGAAAATGTATCTATTAAATATTCACATTATAGATACGAGTTTTTCTAAAACAGCAGGCATTTTTTGGCGTGGAAATGATCCAACTGAACAGCGGCAATTTATTTTAAAATTAAAAAAAAAAATTGTACATTGTCTAGTTGGCCACCGTTGACCCACTGACAAAGCATACAAAAGCTAATGAGTAAGTGTTTGTATGCTCTCATAAAATGGTGCATTGGCATGCGCAATAACCTCAATATTTAAATGCATTAAATGGACTGCAAAAATTTTTTTTTTTCATATGAAAGCCTTCTAATGTTAATATGTAGTTATTTTTGGGATAGACATGTATTTTGCCGAACATATGCTAAATTTTTCACTTCATGTTTTTTGCTATTAATCTCACGAAATATAGTTTGTAGTTTTGTTTTCCTCATTTTTATTTCATAGTTTGAAGTTTTCATAAAATACATATATATCTGCATACGCGAGATGCAAGATATGAAAACTAAATGCAAAATCAATAACATACAGTGGAGTTCAGCTATAACGTAATCCGAAGGACCAGGAAAATTTCGTTCGTTTGTAAAAGTGGAGTAAATAATTTCTAAAATCTTAAGAAAATAACAAATCATAAACAAAAAATAATGCATTTTAGCTTTAAAAACATAAAAGTATTTTTAAATAGAATTTCATTAAAGTTTAATAAGGCAATGAAAAATTACCAGGCACTTCCGTAATTAAGGAGAAACATTTACTTTTGAGCTGAGAGTACAGTCATTTTAAAAACAAGAGTCAATAACTTGCAATTTTCCATGAAGTTTTATTTATAGTAATTAAAAAAGAGTTCCCTATAAGCGTACTAATCGTAATTTGTATAAAATATTAATGCCAAACTATTGTAACTGAAGAAGTTTTCCATTATATACGTATATGTATATTAGGATAGCAATGAAAATCTGTTTTGGAATTCTGTAAAAAGCTGTGCGGATTATTATAGTACTAGGTCTTAAAATCATGTAGTGAAAATCTTAGCCAAATCGGATAGCTCCCTGGCGTGGCACACTTACATATATATTAAAACTGCAATTTTATAAAATTTATCAAAATAACACTCAATTTACATAAAGTCAGTCAGCAGATCCCAAAATTTTGTCCAAATCAGACAACTGCGAGGCTTGAGCCCCTAAGGGTTAAAAATTAAAATTTTAAAAAATCTACCAAAATTAAGCTCAATTTACATAAAACAATACTTCAGTGAGCATGTGCGAAAATTTGGGCCGAATCAGACAAATGTAAGGCTTGACCGCTAGAGCTCAAAAGAAAGCTCAGGATTATTGAAAAATAAAATAAAACCGAATGACAAAAATATTTCTCCGATCAACACCTTTATTTGAAAAAAAATCAATTCAAAATTTCATTGCGACTATTAAGCTTTTTAATTCAAATCTTTTTTTTTTAATTCAAATCTTTAATTTGTTTCAAAATTTTTTTCTTCTGCTAAAAATAATGTTTACGTTCTTTGATCTCTGTTCGGAATTGTTCCATGTCAGCGTTGCCAGTTTGGCTTTCCTGAGGTAAACTGTTGCTCTTTTTTCCATCCTTTAGCTATAAAATTTACATTTTGATTTTTATAATAATTTTTTTTAAATAGCCCTAAAAAGTAAATTACCATGTAAGTGAGAACAATCGAGACATTATTAGCTAAAGAATACTAGTAAAATACACTAGCACAAAAACATACAAGACGATGCTGAATTAAACATACAAAGCATAACAACAACTATAATGCTATACCTTCTGTCTATCAAGAAATATAAAATATACAAGCTCACAAACACATAGGCCGATGCAGATGAAAGACACGAACAGTTAGAATTATAATGCTTTTAGAATGATGCTCTATTATCAATACGCACGAACCAACAGAACATATTGAGAGGCTATTGATTGTGTTGATATTTTCTGGGTGTTGCCAACATTCTTGTCTTGTGGAAGCTTTTTGTTAAGTATAAAATGGGAAATTCATCCTTTAAGAGAGAAGACAGTCGACTCAAATTTTGTGCGAACAACAGAGAAGTTATCATCGTGGTATTCCAAGATTGAATTATTTTACTCTGTGTCTTAAAAGCTCTTAAGATCAATGTAGAGTAAGTAAATTATTCTGATTTGATTAGAACTGTACATTGTACACTGACGTCCCTATGCATAATGAAAAATTAGCATGAAGTTAGCATAAGTCGCAAAATTGAACATGGTCTTAATGAGTTTTGCTATACAATTTTACATTAAAAATCACATCAGGATATAATAGTGGGTTAAAACTACATTATGCATTGACTTTTAATGTCAAATTGTATGGCAAAAGACGTTAAGATCATGTTGAATTTTGCTACTTATGCTAACTTTATGCCAATTTTTCATTATGTCCTAATTTACACTATGCAAGTTTTATTGCTAAGCTGATTAGTTTTTAGGAGAGAGAAACGAGTGGAAATGTATCTGTTCCCCTCATCTCTCTCTCCCGCAAACTAATCAGCTTAGCAATAAGACTTGCATAGTGTAAATTATGACTATTCATAGGGCCGTGAGATCTTTTATTTAATTGCAAATCCTTGAACCTACAAAAAACAACGTCCTTAAAATTAAATATAAAAAATAATATTTTCCTCTATTTTATTTTTTGTTGATGGTTGCTGTTTTTGCCTCAAAACAGAATTGAAACAGTGGGACCAAAAGAAGAAGGAACAGTCAATTTTTTTAAAGTGTCTCGGACAAAATTGCAAAAGTAATTTATTTCATATTTACTGACATAAATTTTTTTTTTTTGGATACGGCCGATCAAATTTATAATCAAATAGTTGCATAATTTTTGAGACCAAAACTATTGGTTCAATTATTTTCCACATACAAATTTTACAATAATTTTTTAACTTATTAAATAAATAAAAAAATAAAAAAAAGTTAATCAATTCCCATTAAAATAATATGTAATAAGTGAAGAAAATTATTGAAATTCAAAACATTGCACAAACTTCTAAACAATTTCAAATAATTGCTGCAAACACATAAGCAATTTTGAAAAATATTAAAATTTCGTTTCGCAGCTTAAATAAAAATTAGCTCAAACTCAAAATATCTTTATGTTAACACATGTTCATTGCAAAAGCAAACAAAGTAAAAAGAAACTAAAAACGTTTTAAAATAATTTTCAAATGAATATGCATTTGGGTGCTTTTTTCTTGTATGTGCATTTTCGACATTTCAGTGGAAAAGCTTAAATTGTATAAAAGGCGGTAGATCCTTGAAAACAACTTTTTTTTTTGTTTGTAAAAAGTTGACTCATTTACTTTTTAATTCCATTACCCCGCCCGATTTGTTTTTTTTTTTTTGATACATACAGAAAATTTCTTACCACCAAAATATATTTGAATTTGACTACAAACACAAATGATTTTTAACAAATGACCTCAGTTAAGATACTCGTAGATTTGGTAATGCGTCAAGTGCTGAGTTTATTATTGCCACATGTAGATCAAATAAATTAAATGTTTGCAGATAACATTTCAAAGATTTGAATGGACAGTCTGGTCTACTTAAAAATTTAAATATGTGCTTAAGGAAATAATGTGATATTTGCTCATTTCTAAAAATACTTAATACAGTTCATTTAAAGCTTTACAATTTTATAGTATTTGAGTACTAAAAATTAAATATAGCATTTAAGACACAGCTACGTCCAAACCATATGCACATATAAGCGAGCTTTTACAAAACAGCTTTATACTTTCACACAGACGAGAACACAACAGCCAATCAGATCTCGTTGAAAACAATGCTTGCTGCTTACTTTGCAAAGAAACAAGAACAAATTTGTAAAAGCTGTAAACACTGTTTATCTTCAATGCAAATGTTAGAGTATGTGTGTTTGTAAGTAGCTGTTTTATTCGATGTCTCCTCATACATGTATTAAAAAGGGGTTTGCAAGCTTTTTGTTGTTAAAGCTTTTCAACTTTATAGTATCTATAAGATTTTAAGTAAAGCAAACTTAAAAAATATATAAGATATTTTATGAAAGCCTTAGCCATTTATTAAAATGAGCTTGGAAGCTTATTATTTAAGCTTTTCAATTTTATTATGTTGTATGTAAAAGATTTTTAATTGAAAAAGCTTGAAAAAAACATGTGAACATTTGAAATATTTTATTGGATTTATTATTGAGAGAAGCTCCAGTTGGAGTGACGATCTTGCAATTACAAGAGTCTTTAACTAAAATAAAAAATATAAAAAATTGGACTCATTAAACTCTTTTCGTAAGACTTTGCTTACGCGCTGCAATTTTTGGTTGAGCAACTTTTGAGTTTATTGCAAAGAGGGGGAGAGGGCAAGACGATAATGAAGAAGTGAGCTATCATATTTTCCTCTTTCTCTCGATCATAAACGAAAAAGTTGCTCAACGAGAAATTTTTATGTGTTTACTCAGTCTAAGCTTTTCGTTAACAGGGTGACCGATGACATTTTTCAAAAAGTGGCACCAAATAGGGGATTTATCAAAAAAAGGGGCAAAATTAAAAAAAAACGAGAAAACTACACTAAACTTTTTATTTTAGTGTATTTTTATATAACTTATCGTAAAAAAGGGTGACAAAAAGTGGGAAGGCAGTCGAAAAAGTGGAAAGGTAGTCGAAAAAGTGGCAATTCGCCACTTTAGTCGGTAAAACGGTTACGCTGTTCGCTAAAGCTTCATAGCTTTAATCGATGATTTTTACAAGTGTTCTTTTCACTTTAAGCTGGTACATATTCGATGTTATAAGCTTATTGATTTCAATACTTAAAAATATTTTCATAAAGGCTTTCAGTGTAAAAGTTTTAAGGAATTTTAAAAAGGAACTAAAACTTTAGATATAAAACAAGACCTGAGCATATACAGCAAATTTCATGGCGTTTGTTATTTAATAAAGCTTTTATATGTCTAAATTTAAATGTTTTCTTAGAAATTCTTCACTGAAGAAAATTGAGCTTTCAGAATTCTTAGAACTTGTAAGAAAAACAGAAGAAACAATATTTAAAATGTTGTTTTTCATGTTAATATAATTCTGGTGCTGGGATAAAGACAATTAGGTCCTAAATTAGGCGCTCGATCATAGATTTTGAGTGCCTGAGTTTTCAGTCCTTTATCGTTACATTTATATCAAACTATTATTTATACGGTATATGTTGTGCTATACAACCCACCCACTATAAATTTTTATTTATTCAAGGTTCCATTCTATTTTATAATGATAAAATATTTAAGCCTTTTTTTAAATATATTCATACATTTATAACATTTGATATGCGTTGCAAATAATCGGGACTTTTATTTAAATGGTTTTCAATTATTTTGTTGGCTGAAGAGAATCGATTACAGACATGTTCTTGCCGCGTTTTAAGTTAAATTTTCAATATGATATTGAAAAAAAGTTGCAATAACTGTACTTATGTATGTGTATGCTGCTTAGCCGTGGCATATGGTGCCAAAAAGTATTTAAATTCTATTTAAAAAATTTTAAACGTTTCCTTGTTTGTTAAAAGCATTAAAGCATTAGTCATAATTGTATTTTTGTATTAATAAAAGCTTAGCTTTTTTGTATTTTGTCTTGATTTTATTAACAATATCTCTCTTAAAATTATTAAATATCTCCGGTTGAAACAACAAAGAAGAAACGTGATACTGGGCTTGTTTTAATTGCTGTAAATTATTTATAAATACAATAATTTTACTATAATAAACATTAAGTTATGATTTCTACATGGCAGCAGTACATTAATGTCTTTATGAATTGTTTATGGTTGTTTTTTTTTTGCTTTTTTTGTAATTTATTAACTAAAACTTGAAGTGATAATTTTCTAAAATTAGTTTAATGATAATCACACTTACATACTTTTTAAAAACTTTTTAATTGGAAATTATTAATGAACATGTGTTGTGTGAATATTAGAGAATATTTTATATTGTGAATGTCTTTTATTTTAAAAAATATCTAAGTTGGTTTCTTTTCCTGTAATTTCAGTTTAGTGGTAGGGTAGTGAAAGCTTTTGAACTCGAGACATTGAAAGCCAAGGCCAAAAAATTAATTTAGAAAAAAAAAATACCTACTGATACAAACAAAGTCATAACATTAAAGCTTTTTAATGGTAATTAACTATCTGCATTTTTATCTTTACCCAGTTGACCTGAGATTCGGTATAAACGAAGAAATTTCGAAACAAAATTGTTCGATATTTTTTCGCGAACCTAAAACAAAAATTCAAATGTTGGCTAAAGCGAACTTCTTTCGATAGTTTCACGAATGTATGACGATATTCTAGTGGATGTTTGCTAGTCTGTTAGTCTAGAGCAGAGACAATTGTTATTCTCCTTTTACACGTACTTAAGCACACGTATGGAAGAAAGCAATTCCCCAATTTGGGGATTTTTTTTCGCGATGGGATGAAAATTTCGTATTGGGGATATGGGGATTTGTTGGGAATGATAATGAAATTTGAGGAGATTTTTTGGAGATTTTTTTTATAACTGATAGTAACAAGAATGATTTTTGAACTAAGAATAGGTGTCTGGCAAGTCTAAAAATGTATGTTACTATTCATAGTGAATGGTTTCTAATAAAGAAGAAGTATCAAGGCAGATTAACCAATAATGAACACTACCAAAACAAAAATACGCAACAAAATGCAATACGACTTGTTTGAAACACTTCTTAGAATAAAGACGCATTTTAAAAATAATTCAATTTATTGTAACAAATTTAATCCTTCTTCTGAAATGCTAAATCTTTTTAATACAACTACTATGTACAACAAAGTTTCTGAGGCTGATGAATCAGAAGATTTCGATTCTGAAGTTTTTGAAAAGGTTAACTTTGGTTAAAAAAATTTTTTATACTTGTGTATATTAAAATAGGTATAATTTTTTCTTTACAATATAAATGAATTTTATTGAACAAATATGTTATTTTTGTCATTATTTTTCAAATAAAATTAAAAACAATTTATTTTTTCACAAAAAAAAAATTTGAATCAAAAAACTAAATTTTTGGGGATGACAAATCAAAAATTGGGGATAAGCTCTAGAAAAAAAATGGCAACACTGATTCAGTTTCTAAATAATCATTCGTACAACCATGCATTTTACTCTCTTTCATATTATACACAAATACATAAATAATATAAAAATTAATGTGTTTGCCTGACTTTGGTCTAGAGCAGCTACGTCCAAACACATATACACTGATATTTACATTTGAGGTAAACAGCTTTGAAAGCTCTTAAATTTGTTATTGTTTCTTTGCAAAGTAAGAGCAAGCATTGCTGTCTGTTGTGTTGTTGTTGTAGATGTTGTACTCTCGTCGGTGTGAAAGCACAAAAAGCTCTTTATAGAAGTTTGCACATTGTGCATATGGACGTAGCTGGTCTAGACTCTAGAGCATTGATCACCAAAAGGCCGCCCGTGGGCACTTTGTTATGCTCTTTTTTACACGTACATTTGTACAAGCATGCCATTTGCTCTCTTTTACATTACATATGTATGTGTTTGATTATCATTGCTCTAGAGCAATGTAAAAGAGAGCAAATGGCATGCTTGTACAAATGTACGTGTAAAAAAGAGCATAACAAAGTGCCCACGGGCGGCCTTTTGGTGATCAATGCTCTAGAGCAGTGATGTCAAAAATAAAACTATAGTTGTATGTGTGAGAAACGTTGTCTCGTTGCTCTCGAAAGTACACAGGAAAAATAATTATTTTGAATAAATTATGTTTATTGAAGTAGCTAAAAATAAATAAAAAGGAGCCTATGTGATAGAAAATTAAAAAATAAGATGAAAAAATTAATTATAAAAGTTGGCGGTGACCCATATTTTTCAAGTTATCGGGCTCTGAACTTTTCATAGGAAACTCTGAAAAATCTCAAAAAAAGAATTTTTAAATAGCTTATCAGATAGTAATGTGAAAAATAAGAAAAAAAACTTAATAAAAAAAATTTCTGCAGGCCATATTTCCTGAGTTATTGGTCTTTAAAGTTTAAATAGAAAGTGCAGTTTAGTGAAAATGCTCCAAAAAAAGTCAAAATGTATTTTAAATAGATATTAATTTCTTTCCTTAAACGTTTTACAACATCAAACACATTAAGTATCGCAAAAGCATTGGTGATCATAGAATATTTTTCGCATACCACTTCTTTTCTTTCACTGTATCTATAAACAAATTAATACACCCACTACGCATGTGTTCTCGTCGCTGTCTCATCGACGACTAAATGGAAGAGAATAAGAATGTGGTTGGTTTTAGTTTGCACAATTGTGCCATGAAACTGACATCAATGCTCTAGAGCAAAGTCAGACAAACACATACATATGTGATTATACGTCTAAAAAAGAGCATAACGAAGTGCCCACTGGCAGCCTTTTGCTTATCTCTGGTCTAGAGGTACCGTGTTCGAGCCATGACACGTACTTACATATGTGCAATAATTGAACAGAAAAAAATTTACCACGATAGCCTAGTGTAGAATATGTGCTAGTCTCTTAGAATGAAAGTCTCGTATTCAAATTCTACAGCGTAACTTAAAGAATTAAAAAATAATCTATATATATAAAAATGAGACGGTCCATGTATGAAATCGCATAACATGAGGACGGCTGGAGCGATTTGGCTGATTTTTTTTATTTGATTAGAAATTTTCAGGACATGGTTTGTAAAGAAAAAAAATTAAAAAAATGCCTACTATTCACTTCTCATTTTTTCTACGCACAAACTAACAAAGGGGACAATCATTAGTAAAAAACTTCCGAGCAAAGCCGGGGCGGTCAGCTAGTTTAAAATAAAATTACATTTTTTACTTGTTCTGCTGCCTTTTTGCGATATCGAAATCAGTTCGATATTGGTTCACTTTTGTTATTGTTACACAGAATAAAAATGTTCGTGCGATAAAGATGTTTAATTGAAAAAAAAAAACAAAAATCATTGAAAAATATTATTCAATAAATTAAACTTTTTAACGTAAACAAAAGTTTAATTGACATAATTACATTTTTAATTGATTTTTATTTTTTTTTTCAATTAAACGCAGCAACATTTTTTTTTTCTGTGTAGCGAATCTTCGTAGTCGAATGCTTTTTGAAACAAAACTGAGCGACAGGTAATATTTTTTCGACTTATTTTTGAGTGTCATTCTGGATAGATTTACACGCTAAATG
Source organism: Tachina lurida (assembly GCA_944452675.1). Classification (NCBI taxonomy): domain Eukaryota; kingdom Metazoa; phylum Arthropoda; class Insecta; order Diptera; family Tachinidae; genus Tachina; species Tachina lurida. The sequence continues at coordinate 170,674,449 of OX101752.1, read as the reverse complement.
TTCGAGATATATTTGAAATCAATATCATCAACGAAAGTCTTGGTCAAGTGGGTAACTGCAGAGTTCTGCTATCTTGAGAAATACCAATAAAAAGTGGTAACAATAATAAAAATAAATAAGACAGGAACCCTTTATAAATAATTTGTTTAGCACTTATATTTCTTATGCATTAAACACATTCACCACAGCAAGCTACCGACTACCAAATGTCAACGATAGAATACACATGTTTATATGAGAATGATTCTTTTGAAGACAGCAAGGCAACAGGGCGACAGGTTGTTGTCCGTGCTAATTTTATCGTTGTACTCCAATTAAGCTAATTTATATTTCTTTGGCTACAATGAGCAAATGCAGTGTTGCCAGTAAAATACAAAATGTTGAATAAATGATATCGTACAATTATTTCATATTATTTATCAGAAACAATATCCAAAAATTGATGTAAAGAATAAATTGATTCATTTTTGTACTTTAACGTGAAATAAGTATATTTTAAAAGAGTAATTAATTTTTATAAATGCAAAATATATGAAAGTGGCAATACTGTACTATATATTTGTACTTGAATATCAGTTGCAGATGGCGCTGCTGCCGTCTCCAAAATAGTTAAGTAGCTGGCTGCGAGGCGACAAATGCTGCTAGCGGCATTTGAAGTCGTGTGTTCGTGTAGCCTGCTGTGGTGAATGTGTTTAATGCATTACGGCCAGCTTATAGAAGCCAATCGAAAATTCTCATCTGCCTGTTTATATTGAAAACAAAAAATAATTTTAGTGCTTTGTTATTGTTTTCAATAAATAGGCTGGCGAGAATTTTAGATTGTCTTCGACAAACTGGCAGTTATATTTTGAAGCTTTGCTTACATTATTCTCAGTTGACAATCTGTCATAATCATATTTTTGTTCACTTGTAGGCAACTGGAGAAAGTTGTCATACATTATGTAATTATTTTAATTTCGGTGGCGTTGGCAGTTGGCAAGGCAACTGAAGTTTGCTTGACATCAATTAAACCATAATAAACCATATTGATCTTTTTTTTGTATAAATTTATTTTTGATTATTAAAATTGTATATATTTGAAATAAAAAAAAACGTTTAGTGATCGAAATTAAATGCATGCAAGCAATATTTTAAACTTAAAATTGTTTGCTTCTTTTTATTCTTGCAAACAAATAAATTAATATTGCTTAATTCTGTACATATTTATTACTGAAAATAAAAAAAATTATACGATTCTTTTTCTTCCATTCTGTTAAACAGTCAACATTTATCACTTAATTTTTGTACAGAAACAGCTACAGTGGGCAACAACTAATAAAAACAAACCTGGTTTTTTTTTCTCTTTAGTTTATTAAACTATTTGTGTAATAAATAGACAAAACAGCAACCAAAAATAATATATATATTTAGTATGTCAAGTTTTGGTCTTGTTCTTGTCTGTGGTTTTAAGCGAAACAAACAAACCCACTGCAAATAACCAGGTTGGAAAAATAATAAGAAATAAAGCAGGCGATAGATAGTCTTAGTTTTCTTTATGTGGCAGCTATAAGGAAACTACCAATCAAGCCAAAAAATATTTCACATACATACTTTTAATGTCTTTAACGTAATTCTCGTAATAAAAAATGTTGATTTAGGCAAACTTGAATGCGAGATTAAAACATATTGATTTGCCAAATGATACAGAACAGCATATGTACATCAAATTTTGAAAACTTTAAGAATGCAGGAGTTTCAATTGAAAATTTAAAAAAAAAATCGTATCAAAGTACAGGGCGCTCAGTATGTACGAGTATACATGCAGTTTTATAGAATAACAACAAAAACTTTAAGGAAAAGTATTTATGATTTGTATGCAAAAAGGAGGTGTGTCTATTATTTGCTGCCTGTAAATACGAAAACTTTATTCATATTATTCACTTCTATTTAGTAATTTTTTTTTTAATTTAATACTTATTTTCTGATTTGCATGTTTTGTTTTTGTTTTAAGCAAAAACAAACAAAAAAATTAAATTATTATAATGATATTTTAATTGCATGCACTCTAGTGTGTTGTTGTTAAAAATATTTAAAGTTTTATTTTTTTTTTTTTTTTAATTTCAGCTACTGTTCCATTGTTGATGGTGATGTTGATGTTGTTTCGATTTAGTAAGGTAATTAACAAATTTCTTAAATCTTACGTTATAAAACTAATTAATTAGTTATAAAATCATAAAAGATGCAAATCACCTTTTATAAATAATAAATTAGTTTAAAACTTTAGACATACATATACATACACGTACATATATTAGCGCTTGAATAAATTAAGTTTATGCTTGGAATTTTTACCGGAAATAGTTTGGTTGAATTGTTGAAATGTCATTAGCTTTTTAAAAAATATTTATTATCAGCTGTTTTTTAAATTGTATTGTTGTTTAAGTTATTGCTATTAAATGCTAGTTTTATTATTCATTCAAAGAATTTTAGAATATTGAAATATTTCAGGTTTTAATAATAGTTTGTAAAAAAGTTTCGAGTTGAACTGGCTAAAAAAGTAGATCTTCGCATTCAACAGTAACTTTATTTTATGGAAAATAATAGCTTTATTTAAAAGCATATTAAAATTAACACATGCATTAAACACATAGACTACAACAGACTACCGACCACAAAGAATGCACACGTTTATAGGAAAACGATTATTTTGACATCATCACAGCTATACGACCCCTTATGCCGCTGTAGACAACTTAAGCATTAAACACATTCACCACAGCAACATATTCAATATGTAAGGTAAATTTTCTTAAGTCTACTTAGGCTGCTACTCAATATTGCCACAGATCTCGATGACAGCAGGCAATACTGCGGCAGGTTGTTGCCCGTGATGATTTTGTTACGGTAGTCCTAGGCTGCCCAGAGAAGCGCCAGAGTGCCGAACATCAATCGGCGTTTTATACAAATGAATACACATACGCTTATACATTTCTCTTTTGTTTCTCTCGGTGGCCTCCCAGCAAAAAATTACACATTACCATCAGAACTACTTGCCACTTAATGACTTACTTTTCTGATTACCAAATTTCATTACTCGCTTACAAATCACATTACCTAAAATTTAAAAAACTTATGTACAAGTTGCTAAATGAGGAGAATAATTTTTTAGATCAAATATATTACGTGAACAAGTTGCCAAATAAAAAAAGTAATTGCTTCTCAAGAATCGATTATTTTAGTCTCACGCCTTGTTAAAATCATTAAGTTGGTAATCCAGTAAGGAATACCTTCCACCAAAAATGCTTAAATGCCTTTTTTGAAATTTTTTGCTGGTCAGCTCTGCTGTAGTCCAATTAAACTAATGCACGAACATACACAACTTCAGTTTTCGCTGGCTGCTTTTGTCGCCTCATACCCAGCTACTTAATTCTTTTGGAGACGGCAGCAGCATAATCAGCACCTGATATTCGAGTTCAAAAACATTTACATGTCAGTATTGCCAACATAAAATATTTCGCATTAATTTTATAAAAATTAAATGACTCTTTTAAAATGTACTTACATATATCACGTAAAAATATAAAATGAATCAATTTATTCTTTACGTCTATTTCGGAATATTATTTCTGTTAAATAATACTAAATAATTGTAAGAAATCATTCATTCAACATTTTGTATTATACTGGCAACACTGTATTTGCTCATTGGCGCCAAAGAAATAGAAATTAGTTAATTGGCTACAACGAGAAAATTAGCATAGACAGCAACCTTCCGTACTATTGCTATTCTGTCGCCAAAAGAATCATTCCGCTTGCTGCGGTGAATGGGTTTAATGCAGCTACGTCCAAGCCATATGCACAATGTACAAACTTTTACAAAAGAGCTTTTTTGCTTTCACACCGACGAGACCACAACAGACAATCAGATCTCGGCCACAACAATACTTGCTGATACTTTTGCAAAGAAACAAGAACAAATTTAAGAGCTTTCAAAGCTGTTTACCTCAAATGCAAATGTAAGAGCATGTGTGTTTGGACGTAGCTGGTTTAATGCATAATGCTAGGAACACAACTGGGATGAACGACGAAATTCGTCCACGTCGACGAATTCGTCGATAAGAGTTCGCTGCGTAAATTTGTCGTGTGAAGCACAACAACGACGAATTTACTCAGCGAATTCCTCTCTTATATATGATGAAGTTGGTTGTTTTGTGTACAAAAACAGAGAGAGAGTGAGAGAAAATTGTTTTTTTGTCGTTCGTCGGCGTCAAATTGGAAATAAATCTATCTCAGAATTCGTCACCCACGACGAATTTCGTTGTACGGCGGTGTTTTGTTCATTTTCATATGTACAAATGTGTTTTATTTTTTACGACGAAAGTTCGCACTGAATAATTCGTCGTTGTGGTCCTAGCATAATTTAAACTTTTAGTTGGCGACAATGAGCAAATATAGTGTTGCCAATATATTACAAAATGTAGAATGAATGGCAGCTTACAATTGTTTCATATTATTTAATATAAAGAACATCCCAAAATTCATGTAAAGATATAAATTGATTAATTTTTATAATATTAGGTGATATAAGTAAATTTTCCAAGCTTAATTTTATTTATATATATGTGAAATATTTGAGGGTGGCACCACTGAAATATGTATTTACACTTCAATATCAGCTGCTTATGGTGCTGCTGCTGTTTCTAAAATAACTAATTAGCTTGCTATAAAGCTACAAATAAATCCAGCGATATTCGCAGTCGTGAGTTCGTGTAGCCAGCTGTCGTCAATGTATTTAATGCACTATATTCGTGGAACAAATCAATTGTTTATTTCTTTGCAATAACAGTAAACAACTTTATCAATTACAACTGTTTTTTTTTGTCGCTACCATGTTGCCATATTTTATTTTCAAAAATCTTTAATCCGGAATAATTTCTTAATCACTATTTTCAATTCTTATTGAATGAAATATTTTTTATTAATAAATGTGATTTTCTAAAGAAGAAAAGAAAAAGTAAATTAGAATTTTTTATTAGCTGGGGAAATACCGATATTTTTCTGTGCAGCCATTTCACTTCACGTGTGGTTTAGCAGAATATGTTCTTGATCAGTTAAACAAAAAACGGTTTCACTTATCTAGTTTTTTTACGTGTAAACTTTTTGTTTGCTTTTGTTATTTTCTTTCTGCTTGGGCAAAAAAAAAAAAGGAAAAGATTCTTGAAATATAATCCGAGTGATATAAATAGTGTTGCAACGTGTTAATTTGTTCATACTTTTTATAAAGCAAAGAAGAAAATATGTAATAAATTCAGTAAATTGCGACTTTGACTCGCGCACGAAGGGTTCCGTACGTTGGGATTTGAGCATTTTTTTAATACAGTGTTTTTTATGTTTTTTCAGCTGAAATAATTATTTTTTGATTATATTGTTTGCTTTTTCTCGTTTTGGCGTTTTTTTAATTTTTGCGATTTTTTTTTTTTTTAATTTTGGCGATTTTTTTCATTTGGCGATTTTTTTTCATTTTGGCGATTTTTTTTCATTTTGGCGATTTTTTTTCATTTTGGCGATTTTTTTTCATTTTGGCGATTTTTTCATTTTGGCGATTTATTTTCGATTTAGAATTTTTTTTTAATATGGTGCTTTTTTTCATTTTGGCGATTTTTTTTTCAGTTTGGCGATTTTATAATTTTGAGATTTTTTTGTTTTACCGGTTTTGAAAATTTCAAGAAGTTTGCTCTTACGGTTTCCAAGATACAGCAAGTTATCAAAATTACTAGTCAAAATCACATTAACTGATGGTACACCCTTTAAATAAAAATACACTAACTTTACAAATTTCAAGTGCATATACATACAATTGTATGTATGTATATTACATGGGATTTTAACATTTTTCGTTGCTCGTTTTGGCACACCCTTTAATTTCAAACTCTCATGTATTTGTTGTTGTAGCGACCAAGGGTCTACATACTCTGTCCAAATTTCAGGTCCGTAGCTCTTACGGTTCTCGAGAAAATACCCTTTGACGGACAGACGGCCAGACGAACAGACGGACAGCGTAGCGAAAGCAATAGGGTTTCTTTTCACCTTTGGTGTACGAAACCCTAAAAAAGCATCTTCAACTACATAATATGGGAAAAGTACCATTTATCATATTTGAAAAAAATCTTAATTTTTGTTAGGAAATATTTTAGGTTTTAACATCTCCAAAAACTTCAAATGTAAGATAAATCTTCACATATGATAGCGCTGGTTGTTATTGTGCTTTATACGGCGAATTTACACAGCGAATTTTTACCACTGAATTCGTCGTATTGGATGAAATTTGCCATTCGTCCCAGTTGTATTTCTAGCATAATTGATGTTGCTTAAGCTTAAATTAGACGTGGCATAGCCATAACGCCATAGCCATAACCAAACCAAAATTCAATTGGTTTCTATGGTGAGAGTTATGGCGAGTCTCTCTCACTCTCACTCTCACTCTCACCATAGAAATCAATTGAATTTTGGTTTGGTTATGGCTATGGCGTTATGGCTATGTCACGTCTAATTCAAGCTTTAAGTTCAATTTCGTGTTTTATTATTTTCAAAATGTAATGAAATTAGCGCATTTAATTTTAGAATACTTTAGCCTGTTATATCCTCATTGTCGAAAGGCACAAAAATTATCCATGCGGAAAGGAGAAGATGTACCAAGAAAGATTCTACATAAAAATACCAAACACATTTAATACTTAAAATCCTCTATTTTTTCTGTCGAGATTCAAATGTGTGTACAAAAAGCTATGAGAATTCGTTGGGATAGAAATACAATTGGTAATTTTTTTTTAGATTTAATTGAACTGTAGTGAATTTTAATCAGAAATAATTTCTTAAACAACTTGAGTTCAGTAATTTCAATTCTTATTGAATGAAATATTTTTATTAATTAATGTGAGTATCTAAAGAAGAGAAGAAAAATTAAACTAGACTTTATTAGCTGGGGGAAATACCGATATTTTTCTGTGCAGCCACGCACTTCATCAGCACCCATGTCTATCTACTGGGGTAGAGATTATTATTAACATCAGCTATTTAACTTAAATTTCTATGAAATGGAATATGAGAATTGATTGTGTATACAATTATTGATTTACCTTTGGCAAACACATTTGTAAGTATCACTATTCATTTTCTGTTTTTCCATTTTCTATTTAGGTTAGCACGAAGTTATATCACTCTACCTATGTATGTTTAACTATTCTTACTTATCTTTTACGATCATCACATTAATTATTTTTACTTATTCGATGCACCATCGGTACATACATATAAGTATTATTGTAGTGCATCGAATAAGTAAAAATAACACTGTGCTATAAAAGTTGAGAAAAAAAATATTCAGGGATTCTAATGTACCAATTCTATTTTGTTGGAGTCCATGGATGACGAAAATACCGTTGGTTTTTTTAGGTCACTTCATAAAGTGATTTTATAACGGTAAATGTAGTGAAAAACGGGGTTTCTTAGCTTTTCAGTTTTAAACAGTTGTAACTTCTTTGTTTCCCAACGGATTTCTTTTAACTTTTCGTTGGTTAAAAGGCTCGAATATTATCTTTCAATAAAGATATATTTTTTGTAAATCGACTAAGAAATGGCCAAGTTACAGTCGTTGAAGTGTACAAAAAACCAATTAAAAAAGTATTCTTTTGTTTTCCTCAGGCTATAAGTTGCTTATGAGTTACAAAAGAATACTTTTTAATGGATTTTTTGTACACTTCAACGACTGTAACTTAGCCATTTCTTAGTCGATTTACAAAAACTATATCTTTATTGAAAGACAATATTCGATTCTTTTCACCAACGAAAAGTTAAAAGAAATCCGTTGGGAAACAAAGAATTTACAACTGAAAATCTAAGAAACCCCGTTTTTCACTACATTTACCGTTATAAAATCACTTTATGAAGTGACCTAAAAAAACCAACGGTATTTTCGTCATCCATGGACTCCAACAAAATAGAATTGGTACATGAGAATCCCTGAATATTTTTTGTGTATCACAGTGTAATTAATGTGATGATCGTAAAAGATAAGTAAGAATAGTTAAACATACATAGGTAGAGTGATATAACTTCGTGCTAACCTAAATAGAAAATGGAAAAACAGAAAATGAATAGTGATACTTACAAATGTGTTTGCCAAAGGTAAATCAATAATTGTATACACAATCAATTCTCATATTCCATTTCATAGAAATTTAAGTTAAATAGCTGATGTTAATAATAATCTCTACCCCAGTAGATAGACATGGGTGCTGATGAAGTGCGTGGCTGCACAGAAAAATATCGGTATTTCCCCCAGCTAATAAAGTCTAGTTTAATTTTTCTTCTCTTCTTTAGATACTTACATTAATTAATAAAAATATTTCATTCAATAAGAATTGAAATTACTGAACTCAAGCCTGATTAAAAAATTATTTCTGATTACAATTGGTAATGTTTATGAACTAGCCCTTTTTTTCTAATAAGGCCATGTTATCAAAAAAAATCCTCTTTGAGCGGCTCTGCATGAAATGTGTATTTTCCCTTTTTCCCTTGGCTAACAAATCAGCTTTCAGGGGTCAGTTGCATTGAACTGATTTAATTTTTTTTTTTGCAAAATTAGTATGTTTTTGTTCAAATTGAAAGTTTTATTATGTATAACAATTGTATTAATTATATAAATTTATATTTCATTGACCACCCTTTTCTTTTTCATATTTAAAACAATTAATCAAAATTTAATAAGAACCAACCAAACACACACCAGCCATTGAAATCCGTTTCTTAATCTACAATTAAATGCATTAATATATGGACATGTATTTTTTTCTGTACATGTATTTTTTTTTTAACAACCAACAAGTTTAAGTTTAAAGCAAACGCTTTAATTTAAATCACTTTAACACAGCTGGAAGTGGATTTAAATAAACTGATTAATTTATTATTTAAGTTATTAAAGAAAAAATAATTGACGTTAAATTCTTACCAGCGTTAAGAGATAATTTTATCTCGTATATCAATAAAAAAAAATAATGAAAATTTGTATTAAAACACAACAGCAGGCAAGAGTTGGCTAAAACTTTCAATTGCTTTCAATTAGCTTTTTGTTTATCTAACAAAGAATGGTAGAAAAAAATACACTTTAGATTTCTCATGTTAAAATTAAACAAAAAAAAAAAAACAACAATTAAATAATAGCTAAGAAAAATAAAATAATTATTATTAGCAACTAGGAAAAAAAATAATTACTATAGCACAGCTTGTTGCTTTTGGAAGTTAACGAACGCATGAAAGCCATATGTGGACTTAATTATACTCGTACATTGCTGGTTATTGTCGGCTTAGAGTGTAAACCTGCTAAATCCATTTTTTATAACATGCTGCTAAAAGCTTAAGAGGCAAAATAGCTATATCTGTCTGAGTCTGTAAGTGTCGAAAGGCTTTTGATGAGTATTTATGGGTTTTACTGCTTCAAGCGTTCTTGTAAAATATACTCGAACTTAATTGGCAGTTTTACACTCTAAGGCGGTGATACGAGTATTTGCATAAGGAAAGAAATCGTATTGGTATTTAAAATAATGCTTAATGAGAAATTAGCTAATAATACAGAGATAAGCTTAACAAGTTTCAAATTTTGTAAATTGATAAATTCAAGTACAAAAAGATTGGCAAGCGGTTGTATTATATCTTGAAGCTTAAAGCCACTTGAATAACATTTTTTTTTTCAAAGTGGAAAAATCAATTTCATACAACACTTTAAGACAAAGCCAATACTAATTTTGTATTCCCTAACAGTCTTATGACGAAATTGACAGCTGAAACAGCTGATTCGTTTTTCAAATTTAGATACTCGTATATCGCCTCTAGTAGCTTTGCACTCTGCTTTATTTGCAATAATCTTTTTTTTTTAACTTGAACTTCAAGTCTTGGCAAATCTGTAAAAATAATTCTGTTATACAATAAACTTCTTTAAAACACTATTTTCCTTATCTTTTGCCGTCTATCACCATTTCTACTTAGTGAGACCAGGGGAGTTAGTGCAGTAGCAACATTGCCCCTGCGAAATCCTCTAGCAAAAAATGAATTCCAGAGCGCCCAATATGGGCCATTCTCTTCCAGACCAATACCGCAAAAAAAGTTCTGCGCTTTTGTCCTCATCAATGCCTTGGCAGCTATGGCAAAAGTCATTGTATTCGACCCTCAGCCTCTGAGTATGTCTGTCTATAAGACACTGCCCGGTCGACAAGGACACTAGAATCGAGATTTGTTGCCTATACCAAAGAAAGTGTTTGCTTTTTTTTCTTATTTAGGTGACCCTGTAGCTGCCTGGTAAGCATGCAGTTATATCTTGTGACCCATCTTCTATTTGTTGCGAGCTCAGAGTTGCAGAAGATTAGGTTTAGACCTACAGTGGAACATCTAAGGTTGGGCCAATTCTTGCAATCTCATCAGCCCTGGAATTTCCCTGAAATCGTCCAAGCCCAAGGAGCCAGATGATCTTAACATAAATCTGCTCTGCCATATCGTTTTAAGATGACCGGCAGTCGAGGGCTGTGGTTGTTCTTAGAAGCGGCGATCCTAGGTCTTTGATAGCAGCTCGACTACCAGTGGATATGTTAATTGTAGTTGTTGAAGTGGCAGTTCCCGAATAAACTCCGTATCCCACTCTCTCTCTATCCCTCTACATCTTTTCTTCTACCTGCAATATCCTGCCTCCAAGCTTAGTTATGTCTTATAAGGACCAAGCTTCAGGTTCCAGTATGCTGTTATGACCGCATCGATAAATGGCAATACTGTCAACTGCGATACGAATTTACGAGTACAACAAACGATTGAGAGCGGCGTTGTGTTGCGTTGACGACGCCAAATCGAATAAGGGTGTATAGTTAAAAAAAATAAAGCTGCGATAATACAAAAGAAAAATCTGGAAACTTTTGCATGCATAGTTTTTATTATTTGTTATAAGCAGGGAAACCGCAAATATGTAATTGAATGTTTTTGCGTGTGTGACATATTAATGCGGGGATAAAATATTTATCCGTTTCAGAACTTTTTATGAATTTTGGCATCGATTTGTTAGTGCATATTTTTGCATATTTTACCCTTTAAAGCATGTTTTTGCATATCAAAGTCTTACCTGCATATTTTGAGCATATTTTAAAATTGTTAGAGCATAATTTACGCTTCTGAGTCATATTTTTTTTTGATAACCCACTTGGCGCAACCGTTCTTTTAAAAGGACACATATAAATTTTTGTTTCTAGAAACTTATTAAAATTTCATTTTCGAAATAAAAAATTAAGTTTTAAAGAAAAAATTTTTCCGGCGCTAGCTGGCTTAATATGCATACAAATTAAGGTGTTTTTTTTTTAATTAGACTTTCGAATAAAAATTAATTTGTATTATTTGCTTTAGTCAAAATTTTTAAGGTATTTTGTTTTAAAGTGCACTTCAAACCCAGTTATTCTGTGTTAAGTTTGATCCCTTTTTTGTTTATTTAATTTTTGTCTTATTGTATATGTAAATATAATTTTTGTATTAAAAATATATTTTCATTTACAAATAAACCAATTTATTTTATTTTTAAGAGCATATTTTTTTTACTTTTTAGTGCATATTTTCAAGTTTTTAGTGCATATTTAATGCGCATAAAACACTTTTTTAGAGCATATTTCTGGTTTCCCTGGTTAGAACATTTCAAAAAGAAACAAATACATAATTATTTAATTATTGGTCCAAGACGGACAAAGTGTGTGAAGTAGTTTTGTCATTTGCACACAAATACAAAACTAAAGGTCATTTATAATAGTAAATTGTTTAAATTACATTTTAATTAGTTGCTATTTCTAAACAATAAAGCGTTTATTATATTAACAGCCGTTCCAAGACACTGCAAGACAATATGGGAAAAAACAAATAAAAACTTAACCATCAGATTAAGTCACGTGCATGCAATAAAACAGATACTAAAGATATTTAAACGCATTTAAGGAGATACATGTATAGTATACATTAATGTGTTGGCAAAGCTTTGAAAAAATTTTAATCGTATTACATACATACATATGTACATATTTATAAGTATTATTTTGCAAGCTTAAGCTGTTTTGCCAGCTTAAAAATAAAATGTTGTACATAATACGATACATACTCGTATTTAGTTAGTAACTGTATTAATTTAAGACAACATATCAAAGCAAATAAATACGCACACATTCATTCATTCAATCCTTTTTTGCAAAAAAAAAAAAAAAAAAACGTACCATAAACTGTTCACAAAATGTGGCAAAATAAAAAATTTAATTCCAAGTTCATGATTGAAGGCTGCTTTTAATCTTACACGTACATTTGTGCTTTTTTGTATTTAGCAGATGAAGACAAAAAATAAAAGCCAGCAGATACCTATACTGGTATAAAATCAAAAAAACAAAAACATACATACATACATAGTAGATACGTGTATTTTTATAAAAAAAAACCAGCATTTAGCAAAGTATTTTTGCAAAAATAGTTGCTATGAAACTTATTTAACAGTCAAACACACAACTCGCAATTTCAAAATTCGCAAAAGTGCGCCTAAAATGAACAAATGTACGTGCGTGCGTTGCAAAAAAAAAACCGTTTTCAAACAAATAAAAATCAAATCTATAAGCTGATCAGGCCAGACAGACATTCGAGCCTGATGTCGAGTATGTTGGACTAAACTTGGGAAAAATTGCAACTACAAAATGCAAGCAATGTACAAAAGAAAACGTAAACAAACAACACAAAATGCGTGCCAATGATTGTAGGTTGTTGTTTGTTGTCAGTTTTTCTTTTTCCTTTTTTAGGGTTCCGTACACCAAAGGTGAAAATGGAACCCTATTGTTTTCGCTACGCTGTCCGTCTGTCCGTCTGTCCGTCTGTCCGTCTGTCCGTCCGTCCGTCTGTCCGTCACAGGGTATTTTCTCGAGAACCGTAAGAGCTACGGACCTGAAATTTGGACACAGTGTGTAGACCCTTGGCCGCTACAACAACAAATACATGAGAGTTGGAAATTAAAGGGTGTGCCAAAACGAGCAACGAAAAATGTTAAAATCTCATGTAATATACATACAATTGTATATATGTATATTACATGGGACCCTTGGCCGCTACAACAACAACTACATGAGAGTTGGAAATTAAAGGGTGTGCCAAAACGAGCAATGAAAAATTTTAAAATCCCATGTAATATACATACAATTGTATGTATGTATATTACATGGGACCCTTGGCCGCTACAACAACAAATACATGAGAGTTGGAAATTAAAGGGTGTGCCAAAACGAGCAACGAAAAATTTTAAAATCCCATGTAATATACATACAATTGTATGTATGTATATTACATGGGACCCTTGGCCGCTGCAACAACAAATACATGAGAGTTGGAAATTAAAGGGTGTGCCAAAACGAGCAACGAAAAATTTTAAAATCCCATGTAATATACATACAATTGTATGTATATGCACTTGAAATTTGTAAAGTTCGTGTATTTTTATACAGACTACAACAACTAACACTAAAATTTAAAAAAATTTAATTAAAGGGTGTACCATCAGTTAATGTAATTTCGACTATGTAATTTTGAAAACTTGCTGTATCTTGGAAACCGTAAGAGCAAACTTCCTGAAATTTTCAAAAACGGTGAAACAAAAAAATCTCAAAATTATCAAATCGCCAAACCGAAAAAAAATCACCAAAATCAAAAAAAAAAATCGCCAAAACGAAAAAAAGCACCAAATTAAAAAAAATTTCTAAATCGAAAATAAATCGCAAGAAACCGGAAAAATCACCAAAATGAAAAAATCGCCAAAATGAAAAAAAAGCGCCAAAATGAAAAAATCGCCAAAATTAAAAAAATCGCCAAAATGAAAGAAAATTGCCAAAATGAAAAAAAATCACCAAAATTAAAAAAATCGCCAAAATGAAAAAAATCGCCAAAATTAAAAAAAAAAATTGCCAAAATTTAAAAAATCGCCAAAACGAGAAAAAAGTAAAAAGTAATAAAAAAAAATTATTTCAGCTGAAAAAACGTAAAAAACACTGTATTAAAAAAGTGCTCAAAGCCCAACGTACGGAACCCTTTGTGCGCGAGTCTAAGTCGCACTTTACTGAATTTATTTAGGGTTCCGTACACCAAAGGTGAAAAAGGAACCCTATTGTTTTCGCTACGCTGTCCGTCTGTCCGTCCGTCCGTCTGTCCGTCACAGGGTATTTTCTCGAGAACCGTAAGAGCTACGGACCTGAAATTTGGACAGAGTGTGTAGACCCTTGGCCGCTACAACAACAAATACATGAGAGTTGGAAATTAAAGGGTGTGCCAAAACGAGCAACGAAAAATGTTAAAATCCCATGTAATATACATACAATTGTATGTATATGCACTTGAAATTTGTAAAGTTAGTGTATTTTTATACAGACTACAACAATTAACACTAAAATTTAAAAAATTTTCATTAAAGGGTGTACCATCAGTTAATGTAATTTCGACTATGTAATTTTGATAACTTGCTGTATCTTGGAAACCGTAAGAGCAAACTTCTTGAAATTTTCAAAAACGGTAAAACAAAAAAATCTCAAAATTATAAAATCGCCAAACCGAAAAAAAATCGCCAAAATCAAAAAAAAAATCGCCAAAACAAAAAAAAAGCACCAAATTAAAAAAAATTTCTAAATCGAAAATAAATCGCGGAAAACCGGAAAAATCGCCAAAATGAAAAAATCGTCAAAATGAAAAAAAATCGCCAAAATGAAAAAATCGCCAAAATGAAAAAATCGCCAAAATTAAAAAAATCGCCAAAATGAAAAAATCGTCAAAATGAAAAAAAATCGCCAAAATGAAAAAATCGCCAAAATTAAAAAATCGCCAAAATTAAAAAAATTGCCAAAATGAAAAAAATCGCCAAAATGAAAAAAAATCGCAAAAAAATAACCAAAATGAAAAAAATCGCCAAAATTAAAAAAAAATCGCCAAAACGAGAAAAAAGCGAAAAACAATAAAAAAAATTATTTCAGCTGAAAAAACGTAACAAACACTGTATTAAAAAAAATGCTCAAAGCCCAACGTACGGAACCCTTCGTGCGCGAGTCAAAGTCGCACTTTACTGAATTTATTTATTTCTATTTTCCATTGAACATGTCCCCCATGGAGACACACGCATTAATTACGTTTGCTTTGAGTGTTGACTATGACTCTGACCGTCTGTTTGTGTTGGTTGTGGCCTTTAAATTGTTTTTGTGCAATTATTTTTAAATAAGTTTACTCTTGCAACATGTTACGTACAAATTTCTACCAATGTCAAGGCATATAAATTTGTTTTTTGAAAATTTACCAAAAAAAAAAATTGTGAAAAAAAAACGAAAAAAGTAATGAAATTTCTCCAAAATCAATAAAAAAAACTTTATTTCCAATAGAAAATAAGTGTGAAAATATCAAAAAGAAAGTCTTTGCTGGCATATTTTAAACTAAAAGTCACTGCACAAAGGGGGGGGGGGGGCAGAATCTAAATATTTGGGAAATAAATCAGCCATTTCAAAAAGGATACACTGAAAAAATTTTGCTATATAAGTCCAATGAAACAATTTCATTAAAATTTTTTACAAATCTAATGATAATTTCACAAATCCAATGAAAATTTCATGAATATTGTGAAAGAATTTCATTAGAATTGCTTCGTTGGTATTCTGGTTTCGTAAGAATGTTTTATTGGATTTATGACAACAATATTTTCTAATTATTAAGAAACCCCTTTTCATTATTTTCATGAAATTATTTTATTGTTTCGATGAAGTTATAGCACTGCATTAATTACACTGTTAAATAAATTTGATAAAGTTTTCAATAAAATAATTTTGACGAAACTGGTTTCATTAATGCAACGAAGCGTGACTTTGGTTGAATTTTAATGAATTTTTCATTAGATTAAGGTCAAAATTCATAGAATTTAGGCCGAAAATTCTTTCAGTGTAGTTCTATCGAAATAAACAAAAACTATTATTTTAAAAATAGTTTGGTGTTTGTATTCCATATGCTGAAAAACTGAACAAATAATTTTAAAAAATTTATAAATTTAAATTTTCATATAGTATAGTTCACTAACTAAAAAAGATAAGTTTACAAATAAACATGTTTTGAATAGATCTTACCAAGAAAAAATTTTAAGTCGCACAGAAACAAAAAAGAAATGGCGGCCAGTAAACAATTTTACGTCGCACAAGTACCCTGCTTAGAAACTTCATAGCTCCTGATCAATTTTGACAGCTGGTATGTCAAGGCATACTTCTCTGTGCGAAATTTCGTTTTGATAAAATTTGCTGATTTATTTCCAAAATAGTTAGATTCTGCACCACTGTGCACTGGAATATAATAAATAGTCTTTAAGACTTAACATATTTCGTTTAACATTGAATCAAAATATTTATCGTCAATTTTGCTCAAGTGAACATATCATCGGTTGGTTATTGGTTTGCGGCACAGTATATAAAAAATACATTACGTCTGCAGCAAACCAATAACCACCAACTTACAATAGGCCAACTTCAAAAAATATTCCCATTGTCATAAAGAATATCTTATACCCTTTACCAAAAATGGTAAATGCGACCCATAAAATATATATCGATGGCTTAATATAAAAAGGGCCTAACGCAATTTTTTTCGTTTGTTTTCTGAGCGACAATATAATTGCATCCTCCTTAAAGAAATTAGTACGTTACAGTTAAAAATCAAGGACTTATGGCAACTTAAAAAACTATTTCTGCATGTAAATGCTTTGATTTTTCTACAGTTTTTTGCTTCTCCTGTAAAATATCGAAAATTCGAGTTAGGCCATTTTTATATTAAGCCATAGATATACCCTGGTGACAATTGAACTAGGCGCACTTATCGTAGGACCTGAGAAAATGGTAGTGTTAAAAAAGTAGGGCGTAGTGTATGGTGAAAAGAAGATATATCGTGTAAATGGTTACATATTCACCTTTTTCGTGATGTATCTAATATATTGAAAAATGCCAAAATCTCGAACTCAAAAAAAAAATAATGAGTTAGTTTAATATTTTCTATACGCTGCATTACGTTAATGCTTACGCAAATTTATCAGAAAATGTTCAACCAAATTCATGAAAAAAAATTGGAATTATATAAAATCTACCATAAAGTAATTGAGAATTACTAAACATCTTAAAAGGTAAACAGCTTCAACCTATCAAATAATATAAATATATGTTTATTTTATTTGGATTTTCTCTACATTGGAAGCTGAAAGCGGGACATGATCCATCAAAAACTAGAATTTACAAATAAATAGCGGGATGTGTAATATGCTCATACACAGTTTCGTATATACTTAAGATACACTTTTCAAGGGCAAATTTAAAGTTTTCTGAAGAACTCCTGAAAACTCGAACTTCAAGAAATTCTGAGTATGCACGTTTTCAGAGGACCACTTGGACATTAATCTATGACCAATATTATCCCACAGCATTGACTTCCAAAAGTGCGTATCCTTCAGAAAATGCCAAGTTTTCAACTTCGAACTTCGAATATCTAGTTTAAATTCATGCTTTTCAGAAATAGATTCAAGGGCAATAATAAAGGAGGGGCATTACTTTTTCCGTCTGAGTTGCCTCATTTACTGGAAAAGTCCTTTAGAAATGCATTATAGCTTAACAGAGCTCTGTTAAGACACTAATAAAGCTCTGTTAAAGAACGCGGTTCGTGTCAAGGCTTATAAATCTTTACAAGCACAAACTTGAAATTACGCCGATTCCGACAGAAAATAATGCAGTGATAATTTTAAAACTCTTCATAACATGTTAATAATGAGAATTGTATTCTACAAATTAGCTGAACTACGAAGCACACAGGGATTTGGATAGTTAAGCAATAACTGCACTTAAAAAATATTTGGATTGAATTTGTATCAGTTACATTTTAATAAAAATCTAATAAGTGATTAAAAATGTCAATAGCGGGATGTGTGGTCAGGCTACCCGTAACTGAACTCCGTAGCATCATAAAGGTTTCAAAAGTATATTAAAACTTTACAATCTAGACTGAGGATTGAATCACCCAATGCATCTGGTGTTTCCATGTAAGCCGTCGATCAAGGTGTATGTTGAGGAACAAGTTGGGAACAAGTATCCCTTTCGTCATAGGGTAAATGTTACCTGAACACATTTTTGTTCGTTTACTTTTATTCTCCATTAGTTCATCCATAGTTCAATAGGGCACTATTACGAATATTATATATTATATGTACTACGAATATTTTTTTTGTGCTTAGTATGTCTATATAAGAAAGACTCCGCTAGGGCATGTATTATGTATTACGAATATTTTTTTTTTTTTTTGGGTTAGTATATATACATATAAGACTTGGCTGGGAACGACAATGAATCGATATAAATGGACCGTCAAGTCACTCTGGAACAAGTCCCGTAACTATACTTAGATATTAACCTAAGCTTAACAAGTGTTTCTACTTTTGAAATATGAGTGCCTCTGTGGTCGAGTGGGTAGTGTACAAGCCTGTCATGTACGAGGTTGTCAGTTCGAGTCCCAAAAAATATCTGCTCAATAATAAAATATAATTGAGTTTGTAACAATAAAAACAAAAATTATAAGTTTTCATTGTTACAGTTAAGTGTCGGAATGACATTTTTAAATAATTATATTATTCTACACCGAATAGGTCACTGATGAATAGTTCAGTGACAAGTCAAAAGGCGTATCAATTATCCCCATCCTAGGTCATCCCTATATAAAAAAGACTGGTCCGCTTCATAGGAAGTATTAGAACTCGGACTGGTCCCTATCACTCAAAGACCGATCACGTAACTAGTCTTTTGTCAGTTCCATTTCCTGCAGGGTACATATTCTGGATCCTTATGAATAGGGAAGACGAATAAGCGATGTCCGTCCGTCCGTCTGGTGTACGTGTAATCGGTTTTCCAAAGCTCCCAGAAAAGCTAGAGACTTTGTTATATAAAAATAGCCTAGATACTAAAACAAATTTTTCCTTTTCATCAATAAATTTAAAATATCTTACATTCTTAAAAGAAAAAAATTGGTGTAAGAAATAAGAAAATTTTAAAAATATAATTCCAGGTTTGGTAAACTTTAAATTTTTGTGATATATAAAATTAACTAGGTCTAATAATTTTTTTTATATTTTAATTTATATATATATATATATATATATGTATATATATATATTATGTTTTGAAAAGAAAAGTTGGGTATAGAAAATTAGAAAAACATAAACAACAGAGCTGAAAAGTTTTAAAATTTTTTAATATTAAAGTAAATAAAACTTGTATTTTCCTTATTTCTTTTTTTCTTTGTTCACTTAACTTTTTTTATACACATTTTAAATCACAGGATTAGTATAAGGACCCAGAAAAATATAAAAAGTTGATTCCAGGGTTGGGAAACTTAAACTTTTTGTGATATACAAAATTAATTAAATAAAGATAGTCATTTCTTTGGTAATTAAATATATTCTATATTTTAAAAAGAAATAAATTAGTAGAAAAATTTAAATTATGGTTGCAGGGTTGGAAATTAAAAAAAAAATTTGGTGAGGAAATAGTAAAAATGTTGAGCAGAGATGATCTTCTGTTTTTTCCATGGCTAACATATCAATTTCGTACACATTTCCACTTCCATAGCATCCAGAGATTGTGAAAGTACTTTGCCACCTCGCACAGTGGGATGGCTTCATTAATTTTTGTGCAACACTATAAGGCTACAAACAGCAGCCTAAGGTGGGTAGCTATTCACTCAATAAAGTCATGGCGACCTTTGTTTTGAGATACAAACTGTATAATCCACATTGACTACGTTCAAAAGGGTAAGTCAATCAATGGCGAATATTGGGACCACGACCGCATTGCGCCCAGAAAAAAAAGTTGATTTGTATCAGGACAATGCAAGGATGCGCACATGTGCAGTTTTCATGCAAAAATTAGGCATGAATTAGGCTATGAATTCCTCCCTGATCTACCTTATTCCCAGAACTTAGAATGTGCCCAAGCCTGAGAAAATGACTGAGTGGAAATAGATATGATACCAACAATGAAATTGCCAACAAATACCCATTTTGATGAATTCGACAAATCTTATTTTTTTTGAAGGAATGAAAAACATTTAAGAAACGATATTTTATCCAAAAACCCGCCCTCGTATATCCTTTGTTTTCATTACTAAAGCTGTGCCTCGTTTCTGTAATTTGTGAGAAGTTCTCCTATTGAGAAAAATTAAAGTCTAGTTTTCACACATCATTGACTCCCAAAGAATTTTTGCAGGAAACACCAATCTTACTTTTAAACTTTAGCTAAACGTTTTCATAAACTATTTAAAAGCCACATAACGAATATCTTTCTGCTGTGTGAATACTGGTAGCTAGCTACTCGTGTATTGAACTTTTAATAAAATTAATAATTTGTCCGAAACTTATCGAATATCTATAAATAAAACGAGTCATATAAAATAAAAAATAACTTCCCATATATTCAGTTTTTTTATAATTTAAATTCACACTAAATATTTTTACAGTTGTCATTTTTAAACAGGCGAGATAAATTACTAACAAACATTATTAAGATATTATTTATATATTTGTTAAAACAAATTACCATAAAATACTTTAGAAAAAAGAAAAAATAAGTTATTATTAATTCACTTTTTCTTCGTTGCCTTAAACTTTTAAACGCAACGATTAAGTCAAAGCAAAAACACACAAGCAATTAATAACAACTTTTTTGAAGTCTTTATTCATATGAATAAAAATTAAGTTATACGCATTTATGTTAATACTCGTTTGTGTGTACAAATACTTGTCTAATAACAACTTTAATAATAACTGTGCTTAAGATTAAAAATGGTAATATTAAAGTCAAAATTTAAGATAATTGCCAAAGCCCAAATAAAAAAGTCTGTTTAGTAGGCTAGTCTGACCAATTTCAGATGTCAAGTTTACAGTTCATGTAAATTATTAAACAAATTTTGTCGGGTTAATTTAACTAATTGTGAGTTGTTATTTTAACGAAAAAAAATTTTTCTGCTATTAACACCTTAAATTTACAAAAAAAAATACAAATAATCAATTAAAAGTTTAATTGAATGAATTAAACTTTTGTTTAAAAATTATATTGATTAAAAGTTTAATTAAAATTAAAAAATTTTATTTACTGTTGGCTTAGCACATCTAGATGCACTAAGTCGAAAACAAATATATATTTCTTAATTTTTATTAATTTTGACACGCATTACTAAATGAGCCAACTAAACTTTTGTTTAAAAATTTAATTAATTAAAAAGTTTGATTGACAGAATTAAATTTTTATTTGATTGCTTGCATTTGTGTTTTTAAATTACAAGCTCTAATAGGAGAAAAAATGTTTCTGTGCTTATCTAGAAGGCAAATTGTTGTTGCGATTCAGAATTAGGTTGTTGCAAAAGAACAAATTTTTTTTGTTAAAATAACCAACTTCAATTGTTCCGGGTTGTCACGTAGGATAATGCAGCGTTTCAGACTTGTTTTTTTTTTTTTTGCTCCAATAGCCAATTCTTTAACTATAATTTACATCTTATTTTCATATTGTTATTTCTTGGTTAATTTAACAGATACAAACAGTAGAAAAATCGAAAGCGAGAATAATATGAATGAGTTAGGCTAATCAAAATTAAATTGTTAGTTTTACTGTTAATAAAAGTAGTTCTTGCGCTTTAAATGTTTAAATTTATAATGTGGTTAATCTAACCAATTGTTGACTGTTAGTTTGTTATGTTATCTATCAGTCTATATATGTGTGTGTGTGTATGTAACGTATGGGAATCTTTAGAATATTAAGGCGGGTGACACTGTGAAGTCTGATTTTTGATTTTCGGGCTGCGTGCGGAGGTGCGTGACGCAATCCAATTTTCATATTGCACCATCAATGCCATATATATGTATATGTATATATATATATTTTTTTTTTTTTTTTTTGCGGGGAGGGGAGGGGTAGCGAAGCACACCGGGTTAGGCTATTTTATTATATTATTTGAATGGAATGCATAGTTTCTTCATCATGCTAAAGTTCAGTATTTTTCAATTCTTATTATAGAATAAAATAGTTTATTTCTTAATGTGATTTTCTCAAGACACCACAGGAAAAGCTCATTTAGACTTAGCACTTCTTCTTGGGCAGAGAGAGAGTGGTTGTTAATATCAGCTATTCAATACGAATTTTGAATGAAATAGAATGTCCTAGTAGATAGACATGGGAGCTGATGAAGTGCGTGGTGGCAAAAGAAAATGCGGCGTTTCCTCCCCAGCATAAGGTTAAACATTACCATCAGAACTACTTGCCATACAATGACTTACTTTTCTGATTGCCAAATTTGATTACTCGCTTACAAATCACATTACATAAAACTTAAAAAAAGTGTATAGAAGTTGATTGATGAGAAAAATATTATTTTATTCTTCATAGCTCTCAAGAATCGATTATTTAAGTCTCAAGCCTTGTTAAAATCATTCAGTAGGTAATCATATTAATAAATAAAATATTTCATTCTATAATAAGAATTTATATGACTTGATAACTATAATTAAAAACACAATATATTTTATTATTTTTCTCATTAATTTAATAGAACAAAACTATAGCCAAAATAGTAACGAAAGTTATCTTAACCAATTTACTTTTTGTTAATTTTACTGTAAATAAAAGTGTTTCGGTAAACACAAATACTTAAATATGTAAATTAATCTATAATAACTGAATTTATTTGTCAAAATTTAAACAATCCACCTGATTTTTAACTAGAATACTGTCTTGTTAGTTTATCTTCCTCTTTACTTTATATTTCCTTAATGCGGTTGAAATTGCAACCAGTGTTCAACACCTAAATGACAGTAGTGTGTTTATGTCGGTTCGGGCACAAATGAAATTAATTTATATGAAAAAGTTTAACATTAAAATATCAAGTTTGTTTCAGGATTTGAAAATAACAAATAAATGTTTCGTTGCATGCTGGTATAATAAAGAGATAGTGACAATTTTTAATTCTACAAATTCTTTTGTTTGAATTTAGTGATAATTATATGAGTGGAGTTAGATGGATAAAGGATAGTGCTCCTAAAACAATATTTTCCCACAATGGCTTAACAATTTTTGTTTCTTATCATATGCACATAACGTATGGCAGAAAGTGCTTTAAGACCTTTTTTGGATGCATTTTTTTAACTGTTAAGCATAGGTTATTCTAACCAATTTGGTTGGTTGAAGTCATTTCAATCTTTTACCGGTGCATGTCTTGTACACAAAAACCTGAAGTGAAATATTTCTTGATGCGAACTCTTATTAATCATATCGCACTTGTTTTTGCTAAAGGTAGTCAAGCCAGAATTTAGTAATTTCCAGTAGGGACACAAAAAAAAATATTTTTATATATACCCTTATAAACTGTATTTTTTTTGTCGTAAGAGAAGATTTTTACAGTGGATTTTTACTGAACTCGTATATCCTTTTCTTGCGAAAAGTGAAAATCGAAGTATTTTGAGTTGAGCCCCTTTAATATATAAGTACTACTAGGTTTGCTTTAATTTACTCTTTCTTGTCACCAAAAAAAAAACAAAAAAATTTTTTAAAACAAAAATTTCGATCCATAAAAAATTTTTTTGAGTTTTATCTATTTCTCTTTTTGTAATTATGCATTGAGAATTCTTTAATTTAATGGTGTTTTCTTTTCTTCCACCTTCTTTTAATGGGCATTTATAAAATATCTTTGCCATCCCCGTGAAAATGCTATGGGCATTTCCACGAGAAAGGCCACTTTTTTGTCACGTGCGACATCAAGCAATTAAGCTTGTTCTTTTATAACAATGTGACTCAATTTTTCTTAAAATTGTACCTAATGTAGAGCTGCTAAAGGCATACGCAAATATATAAAGACGAAAAAAAATTTTTTTTTATTAAAACAAGCATATTTGTTTGGTATCACATGCAGCAAAAAGTTGACATTCCTACTCTTATGACGAGAACAGAACACAAAATATGGAAAACTTCAACGCACTGTTTTTAACAGCCGACACATTAATTTTTTCTTCAAAGCACAGAGATACTTTGTGACTCGAGAAAGGATGCAATAATTTAATTATTGCCACTTCTGCACATATAATGTAAGCGGCGTTATCCATATTTTCTTTCAAAATGTTTAAAATTGTTATTTATGTAAACTTACAACTTTCTAAAATATTACTACTTTACAACAACAACTGAATCTGCTACTTTTGATTGCAACAAAAAGCTCAACGCGAATGCTAAACAAATTTGTCGCCAACTAAAGTACTCGTAAATAACAACAGATATTATGTTTGAACAACTTCTAACACAATGAGGGGTTTCTTAAAGCAGAATGTATAAATACTAACAATAATAAAAAAAAGATTAAGATAACTTTTGACACTCTGTTTAAACTTGGTAAAGTTAATTTGAGAAGCTCGATGGTGGTAACAACCAAAACCAATGTATGTGTAATTTGAAAATAAATATAAAACACAAAGTTACAAAAATAAAGCAATTCTTTAAGCAATATTTAAAATAAAAATGTATGAATAACTAAACAAATGTAAAATAAAAATATACACAATACTGCAATAGTAATTAATTGCCTTAATAAAAATTCCCACCACATAGACCACAAAAAATAAGAATAAATTATAAAAAATGCATAAAGTAGTTGCAGTATGTGGAAAATAAAAATAGTGAAAATTAAAATAGTGAATTAAAGGCAGAGAATTTCTGTTACATATTTTTTCTTTATATGCACATTTTAATTAAAGTTTAAAGTTTGTTTGCCAAAAGTGCATCAAATTAAAAGGAAATGTGGAGGAATGTAAGTGGATTGTTTTCTTAATATGCTAAGCAAATGGTTTGTTAAAAAAAACGTGTTAATTAAAAAACTTTCAAATAAGAAAAGAAAGAAGAAAATTGGAGCAAAAAATATTTACTCATGCTTAAGCTTTAGGTTTGTAGTGAAAAGTAGGCAAAGATACATATGGGCATTTCACCGAGTAATTTCACTTTTTTGTCGCGTGCGACAGCAAACAATTAACCTTGTATTTCTGAACAACATGACTCGATTTTTCGTAAAATTTTATCTAACGTAGAGCTGCTGAAGGCCTACACAAGTATATAAAGAAGTAAAAAAAAGTTTCGTTTTTCTCGCACCCCACAAAAAGTTGACATTCCTGTGGAAATGCCCATATCTATAAGTCAATACATATGCAGATGTAATTTTATTAACTACAACTTATACTTAATTTCTTTTTTTGTATAATAAAGGTTTTATTTATAAATAAAGGGCTTATAAAACATATTTCCAAGCAAAATTGTTTAACTTTACAAGGTGATAAAACTTTTTATAAATTAGGCAGTAAACATTTTGGCTAAAGGTTAGTTAAATTGAAACTAGAACTGGTGATCTTTTCATGTTTGTTTGAGAAGAAAATCTTAATAGAAGTCAAATAAATAAAATAGTTTCTAAGTTTAAGATTTGTTAACGCATTAATATAGTAAAACATCTCATAATGGACACTTCTAATAACCGAATGAGTTTTATAGATCTAACAAGTTCATTAGTTTGTCCATACAAAATACACTCCCAAAGCCGGACACTCTAATAACCGGACGCGGACACTAAATTTTTAAAAATATTGTTTTAAATACCTCTCATAAACGGACAGAAGCGGTGAAACTCTGATTCATATTTGTATTAGTGTCAAGTGTAAACATTGATGCGTTGAAGACGGCAAAGAAATTTCTGTTTTGTCCGTCCGTCAGTCTGGTTTACGTGAAATCGGTTTACCGGATTTCGCAAAAAAGTTAGAGACTATGGCCTTTGGTAATGAAAATCAGTAAAATCAAAAAGATGGTTCCAGAGCTGGAAAGCTTAATTTTTTTTGCCATACAAAGGTAACCAGCAAAAACTAATTTTTGTTAAATAAACCAACTTCCTTATAATTCAGTAAGAATAACATAACTATTAAAAATTCAAAAAAAAAATTATTGCAGGGTTGGAAATATTGAACTTTTTTTGAACTAATGTTTCTCTATAAAGTAAACATATTTTATATTCTTTAAAAGAAATAGACTGATGAAAGAAGTCATAAAAATCTAAAAGTATGATTCCAGGGTTGGAAAACTTAAAATTTTTGTGCTATATAAAGGGAACTATGTCTTATCAATTTGTTTCTTTTTCTTCATAAATTTAATATATTTTATGTTTTGGAAAGAAAAGTTTGATACAGAAAACTAGAAAAATTAAAACCATAGCTCCAGTGCTGGAAGTTTTGAATTTTTTTTTTTCGATATTAAACTACTTAACTAACTAAAACAAATGTTTTCCTAATTTCCGTTTCTTTTCTTTTTACTTAACATATATTATATATTTTTTAAAGAACTAGCTTGGTATAAGGAATCAGAAAAATCTAAAAGGATGATACCAGGGTTGGAAAATTTATTTTTTTTTTGTATATAAAAGTAACTAGATAAAATTAATATTTTCTTTTTGCTTACAAATTAAATATACTTTATATTTTAGAAAGAAATACTTTAGTATAAAAGATTAAAAAAATAAAGAATATAGTCCAGACCTGGAAACCTTAAATTTTTTCTGGTATATAAAACTAATTAAATAAAACTATTTATTTCTTTCGTAATTAAATATATGCTATATTTTAGAAAGAAACCAATTAGTATTAAAAAGCAGAAAAATCAAAATTATGGTTCCAGGGTTGGGATATCGGTAAAAATATAACCAAAAATAATTTTTTTTCAGTTAAACATATTTCATGTTTTAGGAAAGATTTTTTTTATATTTGCTAAGTTTTCATATGGATATATAATTTTAGAAATAAAACGTTTACATAATACCACGATGTATACCATTTGCAATGTGTACTTTAAATTAAGACACTAATCAGTTTTACAACATCAATGATTATTAAATACGGGAAAATATAAAACAAGTTAGTTTACTTGGTATGGAGGTATAATACTAAGACTATTTTGGGGTTATTATATATTTAGTAGCACGGTTTTATAACATCTCGAGAGCGAGTAAATAAGCCCCAATTTGTTGGTATTGTATTGACGTGACGTCGATGTTGACTAGTGGAATAAGGGTAAATGTAAAATATTTCTTAAATACAGAGTGTATAATAAAATATTCAACTACGAGTATTTCTAGAATCGAAAATGAAATATTTAAATCAAATTCTTTAGTCGAAAAATACCTAGAGGTAATTTAATAAAAATTGCAACTAGAACAAAAAATTATAAATTTCTGCACAAAACAAATATATATGTATGTATGTATGTATGTCTCTGCATACTACATATACGTACGTCGGTGTAGGCTATATATAAGATTTGGCACAGCCGCATATAACACCTCTTACTTATTTTATTATTTAGTATGTATGTTTATTGAATAATTCTTTAAATAATTTCAACTTCCATTTTGTATCATCAGTGCAATAAACTAAATTTCAAAAGCAAACTATCAAACATTAAGTACAAGTGTAAAGTTTTCCTGGTTTCTTTTTAACTTCATTAAAAAAAAAACTTTATTGCAGTAATATTTTTTGCTTTTATTTTATGAACAAAAGAAAGTGGCATAATACTAGTTTTTATTGATTAAAACGTATATTGCTTCTGAAAAATCTTTACAAATCCTACTCCTGTTTAAATAATTTTACTAGCCAGCAGTAACACTCTAACAGCTACTCACCTTCACTGCACAAAAAATTTAATATTTTTCAAGGCTTTCTTTCTAACTTTTGCTTTTTCTCACAAGCCTCTTTACTGCATCGGTTGGGAAATTCAAAAAAAACCTGTTAAACCAAAATGGAGCAATTTATTGCAAGAAAATTTTTCAGGCACAGTGTCTGGTAAAAACTTTGAATTTGCTGTTATTAAACTAAAATTGCTATAATTAAAATAACTATTTAAATGCGCTCACACTCACTCTTTCCGATATAGAAAACAAAAAATAATATTTTCAAAAAGAGAAAACAAATGTCTGTCCTTTACCAGGTTTTGGCACCCAAGAAAACAAAAAAGATTTAAGCAACAAACTCAACTGCAAGGAAAACTAAATTAAATGCATTTTTACAATAATTTTTTTTTTTTTTCAATTATTTGGAGGTTTTAAAGCATATGTGTCTTATTATATTAAATATAACAAAAAAAAAACTTACGAATTTCATGTTGATGATTTATGAAATATGTGCAATCGCTATTGCTTTGGGTAAAATTGCAATTTGGCAGCAATTTGTTTTGAACACAAAAATTTTAAGTTTAACTTTCAATTTTAACTAAATATGTATAAATTAGCTTAAAATTAATTTTTTTTATTTGTAATATTAAGGCACTGTTCTAAATTTATTTAATTTATTTATTATTTATTTCTTTTTGCTTCTTTAACAATTTTTTTTTATACGCAAATAATGATATATTTGTGTATATACATATACTATATGTATTTCTTAACAAATTTGTTAATGTTGTAATGAATTACAAAAGATTTTTTTACAGCTATTACTTATTATTAACACGTTTCGCGTGGTTTTGTTGAATGCTTAGTTTATTTTTTTTTTTAATTTAATAATTAAACTAGAGCACGAAATTTTAAGAGCAAAATTGGTTCAATACTTTTTATTATTTGTTGATTTTCCAAATGAAAATGAAAAACAAACGAAATTTCAACAAATAAGAGATTACTTTGAAATAATAGTTAAACGAACTTATTTCGTACGTAAAGTTTTATCAGTGGAAGTAAAACGGTTAATGATTTTCAACGGATATACTTTGTTGGTTTTATATTAAACATTAAACGCTCACTATAAACTTAACTAACAAAAACAAAAAACACTCAAAAAAATTTACTCACTTTGTATTTGAAGCAGCTCAGTCAGCCACAACTGCGTTATGAACAATACAAAAGCTCAATGTAGCAGCAGCAGCGACCGCAAGCAGCACCACCAATTCAATAGCAACAATAACAAAAAAAAAAAGCAAACAAACAAACAACCAACCAACCAACCAACCACCTTCAATTCAAACTGAAGGTTTATGCTAAAACAAGCTCTTTTTGTTGTTATTGTTGTTGCTATTTTTGCATTGTTTTCAAATTTATTCTCTCATAAAAAACTTTCAGTACTCATGCAAGGGGTGAAAAAGCTTGTGGTGAATGAGTGAGTTTTTTGTTCGATTCGTGAGTCGGGGAGTGCAAGCAAGTGTTGCACTTTTCCGTATTTTTTTCTTGTTGTAATTGTGTTGTGTTCTTTCTAATTAAAGTTGACAACTTTTACTTATAAAAATAAAATAAAAATTTTATCGTTTCATTTTAAATGAATCATGCGTTTATTTTTCTCATTTCAAGCTTATTGGAAAGTTCATTCTACCTTTCACCATACGTACAAGTGAATGATTGTATGCATTCAGATTGCAATGTGGAGATGTTAATGGAATTATAATTCTTGAAATTTAATTGCACTGTCCTCCAATTGATTTAATTGTGAGTGTTTTGTTATTAACCAGAGTTTAATTAAAAGTGAAAATAACTTGACATAACGGGAAAGTAAGTTTTGTAGAATATTGTGAAATCAAATTAATTGATTATTATATCTGTGGTTTTCATTAATAACAACATATATTATATATTTCCCCTTTCGACTTTATGATATCAAGTTATTATATTTTTAAATGCTTTTCAGAAAGTTCTAAGAACTTTTTTAAAAATATAGATGCATGTAGTGCATCATATTTTTCTGAAACAACAACACTACCTCTATATTTTTATTAAATAAGCTTGGAAAATTACTTTTTCTAGCTCTCCTGAAGAAATTTTATGTTTCTTTTAAAATCGTGTTACGAAGGCGGATCAGTAAGTATGTGACTTTTTGAACTTCCCTCGTATATATATGAAACGCAACACTGTTCCCATCAAGCAACACCTATTAATAGACTACTGTCAAATTTTTTAGTAAGTTTCGTCATTTACTTTGCGTTTAACAGCTGTTCAAAACATACAACCTCGTGTATTTTTCTACAAAGGGAAAAAAAGTGAATTTCGAATGCTCATTAAACATTATTTTTTGCGAAAAAAAAAAACGTCAACCAAAGCAAGGAAAAGCTCGATAAATACTAAAGGTACTCTTCACCATCGATTTCAATGGTAAAAAAGTGGTTTACTGACTTTCGTTGTGGTCACATAAGTATAAATGACGCTGAACGTTCTTGACGGCCAATTGAGGTCAGTACACCCGAAAATTTCGAAAAAAAAATCCACGATGTGGTGTTGGCCGGTCGTAGAGTAAAAGTGTGTGAGATTGTTGATGCCATAAGCATCCCACATGGCTCAGTGGTTTCTATTTTTAATGGGTGCCGCGTTTGCTCACAATCGACCACAAACGCATGTGCAGTTTTCATGGCGAAAATCCATGAATGGGTCTTCAAATTGCTCCCTCCTCCGCCCTATATATTCTCCAGACTTAGCCCCTAGTGACTACTTTCTATTTGCAAACCTAAAGAAATAACTTGGTGGAAAGAGATTTAGCTCCAACGATGAAATTATTGACCAAACAAATGCCTATTTTAAGGACCGCGAAAAATCCTATTTTTTTTAAAGGGATACAAAAATTGGAACTAAGTTGACTAAGTGTATTGAGTTAAAAGGAGTTTATGTTGAAAAATATATTTTTGTTTTGCAAAATAAACTGTGTTTCATTCAAGAAGTCACGGACCCCTCGTATTTAAGCATTTAGCTGAATAATATGGTCTCATTTAAGGGTGGGTAAATAAGTCTGTGATTTTTTTAATGAATCACAGGCTTTTGGATAAAAAAAATATGTAATTTATTTCAATATTTTATTTTTCAAAATGAGTAAGAATTTAAAAATTTCATCTAGATGTGCTAAACCAACAAACAAATGATTTTTTTTTATATGTATGTCACTTTGTCCAAATTTTCTTTAATTTTTTTAATTCCTTCAAAATAAAGAAGATTTATCGTGGTCATCAAAAAAGGTTTTGTTTGTGAGGTGAGTTAGTCGTTGGTGTGTTCAGGCTTCGGAACAAGAAATAATCAGTCGGTGCTAAGTCCGGAGAATAGGGCAGGTTAGTTAGCTACGAGTATTCGTAGCCTAATTCCTAAATTTTTGTCATGTCAACTGCACATACATATGTGCACTAAAGTGTGTCAAAAAAAAAATTAGTGCTCTGTTATCACCCTGTTAAATGAAAAATATGTCAATGAAGTTTCTAAAATAATTTTTTCCACAGCGTCGAGATTTAAAGTCCGATCTCAACTTACTGATTTTATCCTTGATTTTCGAAAGACCTCATTTAGATATCGTAATATAATGAATCGATTCGATAGTTTATAAAAATTTTCGAAAAAAAGTTTTTCAAATAAATTTGAAACTACCTTAGCCCTTCGAAACCAAAGTCTAACCAGCTCTTAAACTCAAAAATTAACGCCGACTACCGAAAACTTGATTCAACTCGAGTTCGAGAAAAAAATTGTTTAAAGCGCTTTATTTGAATAACTCCAAAAGTTCTTGCCAGAGTGATTTTCAGAATGCATTTACTTTGTTTGGACTCAAAAAACTGCATCGAATGCCGAAAAATTTTAATTAAATCAATTAAATAGTTCAAGAGATATCATTGTCGCAAAGTTTTCATTTTAATTACTCCAAAAATCTTTGCAGCTATGCCCTCTCACACAAAGAAAGATTTTTTTATAAAATTTAGGTAAAAAAACATAAAACAAAATATGTATAAACAAATTAAAAACTTCCTCCTTTTTTGTAAAGTTGTTTAAACAAATTACCGAACATTGCGGTATGCTTACAGCAACGTTCGGCTAACGAGACCTTTAACAAGGTTACCATATTTTCCACAGACTACCAAGCCGCCCAAGTTGACGCCGACATCTGGCTGTGCAGTGAAAATTGTAAACATTTATAAAAAGTTAAAATAATTGTATGAAAAGCCAATTTTATATCGAAAACTAAACGAATATTAACTATTATTGCATTTATTTTCATTTCATTTCGATATATATTACGTAATATGTATGTATGTATATAAAAATAAAAAAATCAAGTAGTTACTTTAAACAAAAAATATACTCTGAATGTTTTGTTTTTTAAACAAAATCTCTTTGTTAGCCATAATGTTACTAAAAAAAAGTTGAGAACAAATATTGAGTTGAAAAGGAATAGATACATATTTATAAATATTCTTTTAAAATCAATAACATTCACAAATACAATATGATTAATAACTTTTTAAAGTCAATAATAAACAAGTATGTATTTTGTGGTTTTAAAAAAGCAAAACTACTCGTATTTCAAACAATACAATGCATGTTTAAGGAAATATTAATTTTTATGCATATTAAAATATTCTTTTACTTTTTAATTTATTTTGTATGAAAATTCTATTTCTTTAAAAGTCTTATTGTTTAACAATGTCCAATATTATTAAAATTTTGCTTAACTATTTGAGGGTCATTGGTATCATAAAGTTATTGACTTCTTCTAGCCGGTCAACAAACATAAAACATGAATTTTTTAAGCCTTTCAATCAAATGTTCAAGTATGCATACGCAGCAAAATAATATAAGAAATAAATTTGTCAAAAAAAAAATTTATATATGTATGTGTATCTTTCTTTTATTGTATTCAAGCAAATTCATAAAATGTAAAAGATAAAATTTAAATTTAAATTGAACAGTAGGTATGTTAATAAAACAAAAAATTAATAAGCAAAAAAAAATTATTGGTTTTTGCTGTTAATAACCTGCTTTTAATAAAAAAAATTTTTATTTCACACGTGCATTTGCTCTCAAGTATTTTTGTACACAGCTTTGAAATTGAGATTCACTCATTTAAATGGTATAAAATCTATCCAAAAAAAGTTTTAACTCAATTTAAAATTTTTAAATGCTGAACAGACTGACAGTCCTGTGTAAAATCAAGTTGAGCTGCAATGGAAACTATAACTTCTATTATCAATTATGGTTTTGTATTGAAATCAAAAAAAATGGATTAATAATGTAAAACTGTTGAAAACAATAGTATTTTCTGTGACCCTATTTGTCACTAGTTTGTGTTTAACAACAGTTCATTTTATTATCAAATACCAAATAATCGTTACTTTGACAGTAATCACGACTTAAAATTAAGTTAATTGCTTATGACGAGAAACACGATTCAGCTTAAAATGACACTTCCTTCCGATTGTTTTGCTTTGTTCGAAAGATATGTATATACAAAATTATGCATAAATAATTTCATTGAACTTGCTGAAACCAGGTAGTGAGCAAGCAAGAACTTTTATAAAGTACTCGTGTTATGAAAACATTACTTTGTTTTTAAACGAAGCGGAAGGAACTCGATATTCTGCAAATAATTGTTATAATTAATGAAAATTCAAAAAGAAGCCAGTCATACGTGTACAATAGAAAAAATAGTAATAATAAAAACAAACAAAAAAACTAATATATAATGAAAGCACATACATATCGTTACCTTTAATATAGAAAGGTCCTAACTTTCGATAAAAGAAGATCTAATGTATCGAAAAATTCAAGAAGCTCAATTTCAAGAAAATAATTGAGTTAGGGCCTTTCTATATTAAGGTACACCATATGTACTAGAGCGTCTCACCCAACAGACAACAAAAAAAGTGTCCCGTACACCAGCGAATATGAAGTATTGTTCCAAGGACATTTCAAAAAAAAAATTTTTTTTTAGTTTTTTCGTTATATCTTCCATATTTACAGTCCGATCTTAACGAATTTTTTTGTCTCAGTGAGGCCAATATTTTTGTTCTGAGGTCCATTGACCTCAAGTGTACCGTTCTAGTACCTACTCCCAAATCTAATTTTCTAACACCCTAATGTGACACCCTAATGTTAGATATTTATAGTTCGCGAAAAATCATAAAACTTTTGCTAAGAAAGTATTTCGATAATTACAGCACAACTATTTCAAAAATGCTTTTATAAATTCATTGTTGCAAACAGTAGGGGTCACCTTTTTAAATTTGTCATAGCTTCAGTAACTGTAAATATGGAAGATATAACGAAAAAACTAAAAAGGTGACCCGTACGTTCGGCAAAAATAATTTTTTTTTAAATGTCCTTGGAATAATAATTTATATTCGCTGGTGTACGGAGAAATTTTTTTTGTGATACGGTCTAATATGTACATATATAGTATATTGAACTATTTTATACAAAAATAAAATTAATTTGCATTATATTTAACTTTAGAATAGGTGAACTCACAGTCTTCTAAGATTGCAAATTTGTGCAATTGTGAACATAATTTTTTTTGGTTTAACTTGCATACCAATTGCAATGTTTGAAATGCACTGTTAATTGTTTTTAAAAATAGAATTACATTTCTTAATAAAGTTTGAGATAAAAGAAATGAAAATGTAATATGCCTAAGAAAACCTTTAAGAATTAACTGCACAGTAAAAAGTTTTGATTTAATTTTTAAGCTCAGCAGGATTTGGAATTAAATTTGCAACTAAATCCGAAACAGTTTAAATGTAAAACAAACAAAAAATGTGGGTTCCATACGGACACTACATAAACAGAGAAAAGAGTGCCTACTAAATACCTCATAAAATAGAACAAAATTAATAAGAAATCTATGGCTTTTTTTCAATAAGGAAATCTTATTGATTTCATAGAAAAAACCTTTCTGAAAAAATTAAGAAGAAATCTTGTACTTTTTATGAGGTTATCTTATTGATTTTTTCAATAAAAAAATAAAAAAATTGAGTTTTTATTCTCTGTACTTATGTATTTTCATTTAAATTCTATACCATATACATACATATGTATATATGTATGTAGTATGTTGTAGATGTTATTTATTTATACATACATACACATTAGGTTATATTCTTAACTAACTTACTCACCAAGTATTGAACCAGCAAACTTCTACCTGATAGACAAGCCCTCTACCCAATATGCTAACAAGCATCCTGAATAACCATTGAAATTATTGTGCAAACATTCTTATACAAAAATGAAAAAGATCATGAAAAAATTGTCTGTATGTCTATTTATAAAAACGAAATAACAAGACACCTTATAAAATCAAGAAGATTTCCTTATTAAAAAAATCAATAAGATGCTTTACACATAATCATATAGGAACCTACTAATATCAAGAAGAAAACCTTATTGAAAAAATCAATAAGGCAACCTAATAAAATCAAGAAGAAAACCTTTTTAAGAAAATCAAGAAGGCAACCTAATAAAATCAATAAGAAATCCCTATAGTTTACAATTTATAAGAAAACCTAATAGAATCAAGAAGTTTTTCTCTATGGATTGTTTTTTGGTGCCAAAAATAACGGAAATTGAGTAAAAAAAGTTGTGAATAATAAGATTTCTTCTTCATTTTGTGTGGTTTTCTTCTTGATAAAATTGAAAACAATAAGGAATAACTATGAAAAAATCTTCGCTTCTTTCTGCTGGGATACCCCTTAGCCTAAAAACGATTCATAGAGAAAATCTTCTTGATTCTATGAGGCAGTTTTTTCTCTGTGTAAATATTTTTTGTTGTAGCGTGCAAGTTGTACATATTCTGTCAATAATTTCAGCTCCGTAGCTCTTATAGTTGTCGAGAAAACAGCCTGTGACGGGTAGACGGCCAGACGGACAGACGTGCATCGTAGCGAAAACAATAGGGTTCCTTTTCACCTTTGGTACACGGAACCCTAGAAATGGTAAACAGAAGACAGAACAGTTCAGTTGTGTAATATGGTAATTCACTCGAGTTTTCCCATTTTCTAACCCCTGAATCTTATAATTCAAGGGTTGAAAAAATATTTTACTACATACTTGCAGAAGGACGGTTCCATATAATAATAATATAACATATATAATAAATTTTTTTTTAGTTTGAGATTATAAACTCTATTGTCGAGTTTTATTTAAGCCATTATATTTAAAGGCAAAAATGAAGTTACGTTTTTTATAGCCCAGGCCAGTTATGTATGTAACACAAGTATTCGGCTAGCATTACGATTTCAATGTTAATAAATAACTTTTAAAGAATAGAATACTTGTCAAAATATTCGTACGGTTTGGCTTGTTATAATGATGTTTGCGATATCAGCCGTTTATTTTTAAACTATTCAATCTGTATGGGTATGAAATGTCAATGTTGTCTTTCCACTCCGAAATAAATTTTACTTTTATGTTTCTATATTACGTATACTTTAATTCAGAATTAAAAGTGCCAAAAGCTAATTTGTTAAATTGCTAAGCCGATTTTATGTATATAAAAATAACCGGCTTATGTACATATGTATGTATGTATTTATCATTGATCATGATCATAAAAAAATCAATATAAAAAGTTTGTTTCCTAACTCTTTTGTTTTTTTTCGCTATCGAGTCATTAACATTCCTAAACTTTAAATTTCACATTTCATTAATCATTTATGTATATAAAAATAGAAACTTAAATAGAAGCTCTAAAAAAAACTATTATAACGAATATGACATCTATTAAGTTTTAATATGCTTTTAAGCTTTCATAGATGTCAAATGCTACCACAAGGAAACATATGTACAAATATAAATAAAAAGATGTATTTGGCTGCACCGAGCTCTTTCACACTTTGCAAAAAAAAGTAAAAGGTTATAAAATGTACGTATATCTGTGGCAAAAAAGGAAAAAGTGCTTAAATCGAGATAAGCTGATTTTGATAAAGGTACCTCCGTAATCCACATATTCGAAAGCACCCCTGGTGAAAATCTCAATTAATTTTTGTGATTTTTGAAGAATTATCAATTATATTTTAAGAAACATATTTCAAAAAATTCTTAAAATTAGTCAAAGATGGATGAAATAGTAAAAAAAATTTAATTAAATGAATTGTGCTAGCCGGAAGGTGGAAGGTCATTACCATAAGAATTGAATTTCGACAAATAAATAAAACCTAAAGTATTTCAAAAAAGATTTCACTTAAAACACTTAAAAATGCAATATCTCTTGATTTTAACATAATCTTTCAAAACGGAGTATACCACTTTGTTCTACGGCCCAAAATGAAGTTGGGATGTCTCGGGATTTTTCTGGGTCATTTCTCTGATTAAAATTTTACTTTTTAGAGCATGGCTCTAAAAATTTGAAAAATTTTGGTGTATATTCATAGTCAAAACAAAGTATATTTTAATAACTTAAAACCAGTGTTACTATACAAAATACTGGTTTTAAGTTTGTAGTGTGTGTCTGTGTATCTCTGTGTCTGTACAAGCCAAAGACCAAACTGCTGGACCGCTTTGGATTTAGTACTTTAAAAGGTAACTTGATCTAGGTGTATTCGGGGTTTTTTAAATTTTTAATTTTGTTATTGTTTTTACTGTTGCCGGGACCAAGTTAGTAAACGGGAAATTCTAAAAATAATATTAATTAAAGCCCTTATTCATAAAAAATATTTTTGATATATGTATGTATAAGAGGTTTATAAATATAAAATTTGTATATGTATGAACCTTTTATAGAGCAAAAGTATTTTTTATGAGTAATTTATATTTTTGGAAAAAAATCAATATAAAAGTTTAGTTTTTTTTTCATATAATCAATGACGCATACAAAAAGAAAAGCAAGGTCAACATGTTATGCAATTTTTTAACCGTTTTCTATAAATGAAATAAATTGTACTTTAAACAGAAACAAATTTGTGAAATTTTTAAAATCTCTTTAATCCCTGATGCAATTGTTATTGCAGCGTTTTGAGAAAAATAAAACTAACTACCTTAATAGCAATAAATATAATTATAATCCATGAGCAATGTAAAACATTTCGCAGCTAGAGCATTGAAAGGTATCAATTTTTAATTTATATACTATGGGTTGTGTACAGTATTTAAACTATTAGAATGAAAAAGCTTCATTTCATAAAACCAAGCCACTGTGCATTAAGATGGCAATTAAGAAATACATACAGACATAATACATACATGTACATACATACATACACACATACAAAATGGCACATTGAATCAATTAAACATTTTCACGGTCAAATGTGACGGAAGAAAATAAACATAAATACTACTCACAACAACAAAAGAGAAACAAAACAATAAGATGCAAAACGTATGTATGTACATATTTGCACACATACACATACATACATATGTATGTTAAAGACAAAAAACAACAATAAGAAAAGCAAATGCAATTGTAACATTTGCAAGTGTTCAAGAAAGTTAACATGTTGCAAGCAGTGATGCCAACTTTCTTGGCTCTAAAAGCACACCAGAATGTTAAAAAAGAACTAAAAAGCGTAATTTTGAGTTATAAAAAGCGTAAAAAGCACTAAAGCGAAAAAGGAGTGAATATTCAAACAAGTGAAGTTTAATAATGTCTAATATTTTGCAAGCTATTCTCTATTTTGGCAATATTATCATCTTTAATGAAATATATCAGACGAAAAAGGTATGCTTTACACTGAAAAAATTAATACACAAAATTTTCATTAAAGTAATTTTAATAAATACACAAGTTCCTTAAAAGCACTACTTAGTGCTTTTTCTTAGTTTGGCACTAACGCTCAAAATTTGGCGTTTTTAGTCTTCAAAAAGCACTAAAAATAGTGCCAAAAGCACAAAGTTGACATCGCTGGTTGCAAGTGTTGAAAAATAAATAAGTACGTAAGTATGTATGTATGTACATTATGTATGTGCTCATATAACAATATGTACGATTTTGAGAACTTTGAATGCATAATTTTATTTCTACTTACATATTTATTATCCACATACATACATATGTATGTATATAAAGGTTTGAGTTATATTTCTTAAACAAAGTTACTCAATTTTATTTCTCTGATAGCAATTATTTTTAGATAAATTTTAATGTTTTCGCTCTTTAAGAACAGACCAAAAGAACTCAGTAAATTGCATTAAAATTATTTATTTTTTCTTACAGCATGTTTATAGAACACGTCACAATCAAGACACGCACGAATGGCACACGCACAAACACGTAAGAATTTGCATTTGTAGAACACGTTAATTGTTTTTCGTCCGTCTTACGTCGTGTGGCGCTCTTAGCAATTTAGTGCCAAATCAAAGTGTTGCCTTTCTGTAAATAATTTTTATTTGTTTACATTTTGTCATATAAAATTTGCATTTTTGTCATTAAAAAAGGTAACCCTTTTTGACGGCAACATGGAAGTATTTATGTAAATAAAAATTTTTTATTTAAAAAAGAAATCTTTAACTTTATACACATATACAAATAATGAAATAGCATAAAATGAAATATTATCTTGCAAGAAAAGAAAATCAATTTCCAAAAATAATAACTGCACGGCTGTTGTCAACTTTATGCTATAATTGCCACTTACAATAATAAAAAAAACAAATAAAAATTTAATATTTGTAGCAACACTCACTTTTTTGCGGAAATATCAATTTTATTTTATTTATTTCTTATAAAAATTGTAATTTTTTCCACCGACGAATGTAATTTTGCATTCGTGCACTTTTTGTTGTTTTGACAGCAGAAAACGTGTTATACAAACCCAAACAAAATGTCAATTGTTACGTTTTTTACAAAAATAAAATAAACGTCAAGTTTTATACGCGTATTTTAGACATATTGGGTTCTATAAACATGCTTTAATTACTTTATTCGTTTGTAATTATACATACATATGTACATACATACATGCGTGCATACATACATACATACATACATACATATATACATATGTATGTATATGTAATTCAGTTTAACTCACTTTTAGAAAATTTTATTAAACAGTTCCCGATTATTTTTTATTAAAAAAAAACTATCTTCAAAACTTGAACTTTAATTTTGCTGAAACTTTTTGCTTAAAAACTTTTGTTTCACTACGAA
Organism: Tachina lurida; assembly: GCA_944452675.1. NCBI lineage: Eukaryota > Metazoa > Arthropoda > Insecta > Diptera > Tachinidae > Tachina > Tachina lurida. Next base: position 170,634,452 of record OX101752.1, on the reverse strand, counting down.
CTTAAATTATTCAACAATTTTTTTTTTCATAATTGCTTATTTATACAAAAATTCCCATTAATATTTATGTACATATATGCAATCAATTACAGTTTTTAAATTCAAATTGCTCATTATTAAATTTGTAATACATTCCATTGTATACATTCAATGTAATAAAGTTAATTGTAGAAATTATGAAATATTTGAAAATACTTAACCAAACAGGGAAAAATAATAACAAGGTTTCGTTGAAAACCTGAATTGCAATTGTAAAATATGCTACACCAATAAAACGAAATAATACAAAATTCGCTTATGTGGTGAAAAGACTTGTAAAATAAATATGTAGTTAAAAACGGTTAAAAATGTTAAATACCCTCCTTTGGAGAAAAGCAAAAATATTTCATTTGCAAATAAAGCAACTTAATCGAAATTTGGGCCGTAAGTCGACTCTGTTGCTATGCAACAACAAATCGGGCTCATGTCCCCTTTTTTTATTACAAGTCTTTAGATGTTACTAACAACCACCACGTGTACCCCACGAAGCGAGACTTCGCCAATTACCGGTTTCAGAAATCAACTTTAGGATACTAACTAGGACGCAATCATAATGTGAAAGCTTATGGGATCAAGTATTTTTGAGATTTTTTTCTGATTTTCCGGTCGCATAAATGTAACGCTGTAACCCAGGAAATTATAAATTTTTTTCTAAAATATTTACAATTAATTTACGTTTCAAAATACATAGTTATTTTTTTATATTTTTATAAAAATTTTAAAAGTTATAAAGCGTTATTTACAAAAATTGTGAAAAAAAATTGCAAAAAATGGCAATGAGTTCATTGCCAAAACTTATAGTTTTTTCACACAAAAATAAAGTTTAGACATTTTTCTTTTGAAATGTTTCCTCAAAAGGGATGATAATCGTGGTTTTTGACAAAGCTATGAAGAAAACGCAAAAAACGGGCGACAAACTCGATTTTTGGCAAAAATCTGACTTGTGTGACCTTAAAAACTTTTCCGAAAAATCTTAAAAAAATCTCAAAAATACTTGACCCTATAAACTTTTAAATTATGCTTGAGCACCCATGAAAATAAAAAAAATTTCTCTAAATATAACAATAATAGAAATATGACAATCCTTATTCTTGTGAGATAGTGAATATCAAGAAAAAATTAGAGAATTGAAGTTCTTTCTATTTTTGTACCATCGTAAATACATACTTCCGACCAGTGATGGGACAAAGGTAAATACTCAAATGGTAAATTGGGTATTTAAATGTAAATTCCCAGGTATTTACCCAATCACCTGGGTATTTACCCAAAATGTGGGTATAAATCAGAATAAAGAAAAATTTAAATAAATTAAAAGAATTTAATTTTTTATTATGAATTAGATTTTTTAATAACAAATGAAATAATTTTTAAATTTAATCGTAATCGATGTCGCTGTCGCTATCCGATAAAAACTCAAATTTAGTGGAGTGCACGCTTTCTGCTGAAGGTGGTAAACTATTTTTAAAAAGCAAGTTCCAGTTGCAGTCAAAACTGCCTTATCTGAGCAAAACGCATCAAGAAATGTATAAACAAAATACACTTAAACAAAATATGTTCAAAATAAATTCGAAAAAGTTCACATTTCTCTTACTCTACGTAACAATGAGTATTTGTTATTCAAATGAGTATTTACCCGAAATTAGATAAATACCCGGGTATAAAAGTGGGTACAAATGGGTAAATACCCAGGTCTAAACCCATCTCTACTTCCGACCTACACACATCCATACATACATATATACATACATACATAATTATTTTGATTTAATGATATTTAAAACAAGTAAGAGTGCTATATTCGGCTGTGCCGAATCTTATATACCCTTTACCAACGTACGTACATATATATAGTATACAGACACGTACATACATATTTGTTTTGTGAAAAAATTTATAATTTTTTAAAGTTTCCATCTTTGGAGCTATAATTTTCATTTTTAAAATTTCATACACCAAACTTTTCTTTCAGAAGCATAAAATATATTCAATTTATAAAGAAAAAGAAAAAAATTTTTAGACCTATTTAATTTTACATAACACAAAAAGTGTAAGTTTTCCAACCCTGGAGTCATAATTTTGGATTTTTCTGATTATTGATACCAATCTAGTTCTTTAAAAACTACATAAAATATGTTAAGTGAAAAAAGCAAGAACGAAATAAGCAAAAACTTAGTTTCATTTAATTCCTTTAATATTAAAAAAAATCAGTTAAGTGCGACCTTGAATCGCGCACGAAAGGAAGGTTTTTTGCTTTTTTGAAGTTTTTTTTCAGTTAAAACGATTTTTTCAGTTTTGTCGCTTTTTTCTCGTTTTGGCGATTTTGTCTGTTTTTGGAGGTTTTTTTCATTTTGGCGATTTTTTTCTGTTGTTGGGCTTTTCTTCATTTTGGAGATTTTTCTCATTTTGACGATTTTTTCTGTTTTTTGGGTTTTTTCGCGATTTTTTTGGCGATTTGTTTGTTTTTTTTTCGTTTTGGTGATTTTTTTCATTTTGGCGATTTTTTTTCATTTTGGCAATTTATTTCTTTTTTTTTATGTTTTTTTTCGTTTTGGTGATTTTTTTCATTTTGGCGATTTTTTTTTCATTTTGGCGATTTTTTTTCATTTTGGCGATTTTTTTCTGTTTTTAATTTTTTTTTTTCGTTTTGGCGATTTTTTTTCTTTTTTTTTGGCGATTTTTTTTCATTTTGGCGATTTTTTTCTGTTTTTTAGGTTTTTTTTCGTTTTGGCGATATTTTTCATTTTGGCGATTTTTTTCATTTTAGCAATTTTTTCGTTTTTTTGCGATTTATTTTAGTCTTAGAAATTTTCTTTTAATTTAGTGCTTTTTTTCATTTTGGCGATTTTTTTCTGTTTTTTGGGGTTTTTTTCGTTTTGGCGATTTTTTTCATTTTGGCGATTTTTTTTTTCATTTTGGCGATTTTTTCTGTTTTTTAGGGTTTTTTTCGTTTTGGTGATTTTTTTCATTATGGCGATTTTTATTTTGGCGATTTTCTTTCATTTTGGCGATTTTTGTTTTCATTTTAGCAATTTTTCCGTTTGTCTTTGCGATTTATTTTAGTCTTAGAATTTTTTTTTAATTTGGTGCTTTTTTTCGTTTTGGCGATTTTTTCTTGTTTTTGGCGATTTTTTTCGGTTTGGCGATTTTTTTTTCATTTTGGCGATTTTTTTTCATTTTGGCGATTTTTTTCTGTTTTTTTAATTTTTTTTTTCGTTTTGGCGATTTTTTTCTTTTTTTGGCGATTTTTTTTCATTTTGGCGATTTTTTTCTGTTTTTTAGGTTTTTTTCGTTTCGGCGATATTTTTCATTTTGGCGATTTTTTTCATTTGAGCAATTTTTTCGTTTTTTTGCGATTTATTTTAGTCTTAGAAATTTTCTTTTAATTTAGTGCTTTTTTTCATTTTGGCGATTTTTTTCTGTTTTTTGGGGTTTTTTTCGTTTTGGTGATTTTTTTTCATTTTGGCGATTTTTTTTATCATTTTGGCGATTTTTTTCTGTTTTTTAGGTTTTTTTTTCGTTTTGGTGATTTTTTTCATTTTGGCGATTTTTTTTCATTTTGGCGATTTTCTTTCATTTTGGCGATTTTTGTTTTCATTTTAGCAATTTTTCCGTTTTTTTGCGATTTATTTTAGTCTTAGAAATTTTTTTTTAATTTGGTGCTTTTTTTCGTTTTGGCGATTTTTTTTCTGTTATTTAGGTTTTTTCTTTTTTTGGCGATTTTTTTCATTTTGGCGATTTTTTCTGTTTTTAAGGGGTTTTTTCGTTTTGGCGATTTTTTTTCATTTTGACGATTTTTTTCTGTTTTTTAGGGTTTTTTTTCGTTTTGGTGATTTTTTCATTTTGGCGATTTTTTTTCATTTTGGCGATTTTTTTCTGTTTTTTAGGTTTTTTTTCGTTTTGGCGATTTTTTTCATTTTAGCAATTTTTCCGTTTTTTGCGATTTATTTTAGTTTTAAAATTTTTTTTTAATTTGGTGCTTTTTTTCGTTTTGGCGATTTTTTTTCTGTTTTTGGCTTTTTTTCATTTTGGCGATTTTTTGTTTTTTGGGGTTTTTTTCGTTTTGGCGATTTTTTTTTTCATTTTGGCGATTTTTTCTGTTTTTTAGGGTTTTTTTCGTTTTGGTGATTTTTTTCATTATGGCGATTTTCATTTTGGCGATTTTCTTTCATTTTGGCGATTTTTGTTTTCATTTTAGCAATTTTTCCGTTTGTTTTTGCGATTTATTTTAGTCTTAGAATTTATTTTTAATTTGGTGCTTTTTTTCGTTTTGGCGATTTTTTCTTGTTTTTGGCGATTTTTTTCGGTTTGGCGATTTTATAATTTTTTATTTTTTCAGTTTTACCGTTTTTGAAAATTTCAAGAGTTTTGCTCTTACGGTTTCCAAGATACAGCAAATAGTCAAAATTACATAGTCAAAATTGCATTAACTGATGGAACACCCTTTAATTTAAATTTTTTTAAATTTTAGTGTTAAGTTTTGTAGTCTGAATAAAAATACACTAACCTTACACATTTCAAGTGTATATACATACATACATACAATTGTATGTATATTACATGGGATTTTAACATTTTTCGTTGCTCGTTTTGGAACACCCTTTAATTTCCAATTCTCATGTATTTGTTGTTGTAGCGGCCAAAGGTCTACATACTGTGTCCAAATTTCAGGTCTGTAGCTCTTACGGTTCTCGAGAAAATACTAATATAGTTTTAGACATAGTTAATTTTACATAACACAAAAAGTTAAAGTTTTCCAACCCTGGAAACGTCTTTTTAATTTTTTTGTATTTTTTTAATTTAAAATTCCAATTTTAGTCGTACTGAAGTGTAAAATATGTACATTTATTAAAAAAAAATAAAAATTTGTTTTCGGGAGTTACTTTTATATGGCAAAATGAAGTTTAAGTTTTCCAGCTCTGCAATCGTCTGCCCGATTTTGCTGAATTTCAATACCAATCTATTTTGGAAAATTTCTGACACACCAGTCCAAGAACGAAGTCTCTAGCTCTTCTGGGAGCTTCGGAAAACCGATTTCACGTACAGACAGACGGACAGACGGACAGACGGACAGACGGACAGACGGACAGACGGACAGACGGACAGACGGACAGACGGACAGACGGACATCGCTTATTCGTCTTCCCTATGCATAAGGATCCAGAATATATATATTTTATGGATCGCTTATTGATATTATAGAAATTACAAACGGAATGACAAACCTATATATACCCTTTTACCATTTTTTTGGTAAAGGGTATAAAAATTATTTTCAATTAATAATTTGTCACAGCATCACATTCACGCATACATATTTACATACATATGTACATACATATACATATTTACAACTAAATAAAAACATTCATAAAACAATAAACTTTAGTTAAGGTCAAACTTTGCAGTATAAAATTTGCAATAGTTATTTTTAAAATTTCTTATTAAATTAAAACTAATTACGCTGCTGATATATTCCAATTAGTAACCTGTTATTCTCTTATTATATCCGCATTAAGGAAGCTGAAAGCAATTAATCCCAAAAAGGTATCACGGTGTTCAATTTCGCTATGTATGTCACAAATTCTCCAATGTCGCGACTGTGGAAAGTAGAATAATGATACATACAATACACATAAAAAAGTAAATTAAATAAATAAAGTAATTAAAAAAGCTACATACATACATAGGCATGTATGTACCCCCAAACAAAATGTTTCGACTTTTTCTGAAGTCAGACTTGTCGTACCGAATTCGTTAAGACATTTCGGTAGTTTGTCTGAACTCAGACTTTTCGTACCGAACTTCTTAAGAAATTTCGGTAGTGTTTCTGAAAAATTTTTTTTAAACATTAAAACGTTGATTTTTGAGTACATAAGTAAAAGTCTGTGAACATTTTTTTTAATAAATATGTGTATATGTTGATAAAAACAGGATTGTAGCAAATATTAAAAAGTGTGAGTATGTGCAAATTATTTCGACAATAGCAGCAGCATAACGGTGAAGCGGTACTCTGCTATAAAAGCAAAAAGAAATCGTATCTACATGTCGTTACGAATTCGTACCGACTTATCGTAACGAATTCGTACCGACATATCGTTACGAAGTAGTGTCAACCATTTCATACAAAAATTGTTACGATTTCGGTAATATTTCGGTTCCGAAATCGGAAGATTTTGTCGACCAGTCGTTACGAATTCTTTACGAATTCGGAGCATTTTGTTTGATGGGTATGTATATAATTACATGCACAAATGTTTGTATGGTGTTTATTAACATGTACTATTTTGCTAGATTATAATTTCAATAAATAAAAAAAAAAATTAAAAACGTGACATTAACAACCGTTAGTTGTAAGTAACTTGCTAGTTCCGCATCAGTTCTTAATGATAACTTGGTTGCTTTTATTTCTTTTTTTTTGTTGTTACGCAAATTTATGCAGTAAACACAATAACAATAGCATTCTGATTGAAACGACTATTCTAAAGGTGTGTCTATTTTTGCGTTTATCTTAACTGTATGTTTATATAAAAAACAACAACAATAATGACCTTGGCAATGGCTTTTATTTTTAAAGTTGCACTCGACAACAACTGTAACTGCAAGACAAGTTTCTATGTGCGTGCCCATGTGTTTAAAAGATTTCATTCAAGATTGTTTTAATGTATGTACATTTGTATGCATGTATGTATGTATGTAAGTGGTCGTACGCACACGTTTTTTATGCAATAGCAGTAAATGTAATTTACAACAAGTTTGCAGCAATTAAAATGCAATGTTAGTTAGTGTTGGTAACATGAACTGTTATTGCTCTCTCAGAGTGCAACATCAGCAAACAGCAGACTTAAATTTGGAAAAATTACTGTTAAAACTTGTTTACTTTTGTTTTTTTTCTGTTCTTGTTTGATTTTGTTTATTATTGATGTCTTTTTTATGTGGCCGCGTATCGTATTCAGAACACAAGCGTAGTATTTATTCTAATTGTTTCAAAATTGTTGCTGTAAAAGCTTAACATTATTTTTACTTGTTTCTTACAAAATTGAGCCATTTACACATTGTTATTTGATATTGTTTCATACAATTCCCATACATTTTTGGCGGTCATAATGACCAAAAAAATATTATTTTGAATACGATTATCTTTGTATGTACAAATTTGTTCTTACACACTTCTACTAAATTCATTAACACAGTCAATATTCTAAATACACGTATGACTATACATACATACTACATACATATGTATGTAAGTACTTTAGGGAGGCCGTTATTTTTTTATTTTTTCTACTCTCACTCCTCATATCGGTTCATTTTTATGTAAAACAAAATACAAAAAAAATTCATTAAGATAAGTTGTGTTTTAGGGGGTGCGTCCGGCCCTCAAACTTAGCCCTCAAGCCAGGTAGTGGTAGGCCTTGATAGAAAGTGTAATATTCACCCCCATATTCATAAAATTTGAAACGAATTTGAAATGTATTTTATTTCAAATTTTTCATACAAAATTTTCCTAAAACGAATTTCAAATTCATTTTATTTTTTTATGAATACGGGGGTCAAATAGTATCTTTTTCAAATACAAGTTTTAATAAAAATCACACACTAGTATTTACACTATTTATATATTTATAAAATTTTGTGGCAAGGTGTATTTGTGTGAAATGTATTGGAATCACTGAAAAACTCAATTTCGTAAAAATAGCAGTTAGGGCATTTGTACTTGAGACCATGGATATGTATGTATGTATAGACACACCTAATATATTCATATGTCCATAAAATTTATGTTCACATTACATATCAAAATTTGCATGTACATATACATATGTATATGTACTTCTAGCTATTTCTTAATTTTTTTCATGAATTTATAAACTAATATAAATGTCAAAATTGTAAAAGAAAATTATTAGCACGTAGTGATTTAAATTAATTTTCGCATACGAAGAAAATGTTCAAGCAAATACGTATCATACTAAAATTAATTTAAACATAGCGTTAATAATTTCATATGTAACGGTTATTGTGATTTACTACAATATTGCCAACCAATGAGAACTTATAATCTAACGAATTTGTCAACCACTGCAAAACAATATTGGCAGCGGTGGTATAAGTGGTGAATTTAATCGGAAAATGGTGAATTGAGAACATATGTTAACAGCGCTGCCAACAGTAAAAAGTTTTACTGCAAGCAAAAATATACATAGCTACCAGATCTTTCGGAATGAAATCCGATTTATTTAAAATCCTAAAATATACTCCTCAATATTCCTACTAGAAATCACAGAGAAAACTACAATTTGGGTGGAAATCCCCTAGTATGGCTACACTTCTAGAAAAACTGATAGTAAACAGATGAATGTATATTCTATACAACCACAATTTATTCTAATTGTGATTTTCTCAAATTCTATATGAACAAATTATATATTTCAATTATAAACCTTTTGATAGGAGCTTGACACACATAATATTATTGCAAAAGAATTATTCTTACATTAATATTTGCTTTAACTTCAATTTTCAAACATTAATATCAGATTAGTTTTCATCTACATTCGATGTCAAACGGAATTTTAAAATATTTCTCACAGAACTCCATTCAAATATTTGAAAACTTCGTTTGATATCGAACATCATAGCCATGGTGTAATTATACAGGTGACTGCGTAAGGATTTGTTATACAAAAATACGGCAACCATAGCTGTGTAAAGAACCAAAGAATGTCAAAAGCACAAAAATAATTTTACGAAAACCAAAACAAAACGAAGTTTTTGACATTCGTTAGCTACAAAGCACATAGAACAAAAAATTATCAGATAAAGTAGCGCTGTCACCTAGTTATATACACCTTGATCATAACTTTCCCCAGGACATGCGCTCATACAATCTAAAATTAAATATTTTTTCCACAAATATCTTTCATAGCTATGTTTTGAAAAAGATTGATTTTATATTACAATTGTCTTCTGTTAAAATACAGGAGTTATATAGAAACTAAACACATACTTACATACATATTCATTTGCTGTGTAAATTGTCCAAAGTTGCTTATTACTTAAGTTAATTTTTTTCTGACAGCTTAAACATTGTATAATTTAAACAGTATAATAGAAATACCGTAGAAATATTGTAAAGGCAGAATTACAGCATGTTTATAGAACCCAATATGTCTAAAATACGCGTATAAAACCTGACGTTTATCAAGTTTGCGGTTGTATAACGCGAATGTCATTTTATTTTTGTAAAAAACGTAACAAGTGACAGTTTGGGTTTGTGTAACGCGTTTTCTGCCGTCAAAACAAAAAAAAAATGCACGAATGCAAAATTACATTCGTCGGTGGAAAAAATTATAAATTTCATAAGAAATAAATAAAATAAAATTGATATATCGGCAAAAAAGTGAATGTTGTTACAAATAGCAAATTTTTATTTGTTTTTTTTATTATTGTAAGTGGCAATTAGAGCATAAAGTTGACAACAGCCAAGCAGTTATTATTTTTGGAAATTCATATTCTTTTCTTTCAAGATAATAGCTCATTTTATGCTATTTCATTATTTTTATATGTGTATAAAGTTAAAGATTTCTTTTTTAAATAAAAAATGTATATTTACATAAATACTTCCATGTTGTCGTCAAAAAGGATTACCTTTTTTAATGACAAAAATACAAATTTACATGAAAAAATGTAAACAAATAAAAATTATTTAGAGAAATGCAACACTATGACTTGACACTAAATTGCTAAGTGCGCCACACGACGTAAGACGGACAAAATAAATTAACGTGTTCTACAAATGCAAATTCTTACGTATTCGTGCGTGTGCCATACGTGCGTGTCTTGATTGTGACGTGTTCTATAATCATGCTGTTAGTTTTTACTTTCTGTTCTGTTACGAATCAGCTGACTGTTTTTTGTTTATATAAATCTAATACAAGTCGTTAGTTTTTCTGTTTCGTTCTGTTTGTTCAACCTGTGAAAATCGAAAAATTGTAAGTGACAGCATAAATTAAATAAAAACATTTTGAAATAAATTGTAAGGTTCGTATGCATAAAAAGTTAACAAAGCTTTGCCAAGCAATGTTAAGTAAAGTTGTATTCTAAAAAAATTATTACATCAAAATTCTAAAGTAGGCACCTACGTTTTTTAAGGGTCCTTTAAGTTGATATTTCCAAAATGTGTATTTTGTTCTTCAAATATTTTTGTTAATATATCACATATTTATTCATGATACATCTAAAAATGAAGCTAGAAGTGTTAGCTCTTATCTTAAATTTATTATTTCTGTTATATTATGGAAAACATCACCAAATTATCCAACTGATTCGAAATACATAGCAAAATCCATAAAAAAATATTGAAATAAATTCAATTATACAAAAATGTTTTAGTGATGTACATACAGTCAAAACGAATGGAAAAAATCTGGATATTCAAATACTCATTTCATTCGAATGAAATATATTGCCATAATTTTTCTTTGTTCATCATATTATTTTTACTTTTACTTCATAAAAATGTTTATCTGTTTTCCTTCCATGTCAGAAGCTCATACTTTTTAAATTAGGTTGCTTTACTTCAAGATAATACAAATTTATTTAATAAAATAAAAAATTATTTGAATACTCGAATTAATTTATATTTGATGTTGTACATCATAAGCCGTGAAGTGGTTGTTGAAAATGGTGGTGTTACCAGTATTTATTATTAAATTACAAAATAATTAAAGTTGTTTTTTGCATACAATTTCTTAACAAAGCAATGTTAGCCTTAAAGTGCTTGGTAACAACTATGAACTTTAAAGCTCAAGTAAAATATTTTTTTGCATACGGCCCTAATTATTTAAAAATATTAAATTTTTACCAGAAAAACATGAAATTATGTTGAAACAAATAATGGACGATGCAAAACTCATCACATTACTGGAAAACTATGACCCTACTGGTCACAAACAGCTTATAAGTTATTACAGAAAAAGTAAGTACTCAAATTTAGAAGCAGAACGGTACAGCACAGAACATAACAGAAAGTAAAGACTAATGAAGCCTTATGTAACAGAAGAACGTCCAGAAAACAAAAATAATTTTACCATAACCAAAATAAAAATAAGTTTATGAAATAGGGCTACTACCTAGTCAATTACTCCTTGTTTGTGTCTGTACACGATCTATATACAAAATCTGTCTTGATCCCTTTTAGAATTCGGTCATGTGTACAAGTAAATGTGTTGGTATTTAAGCCCATCCAAATATTTTTGGTACCTTTAAATGCAACGCTGAACTTTTTTGCAGAAGCTGTCAAGTGGTGAGATATTTTTTGTTGCTTTTTTTTTGCTCGATTTCGTTTCATTTGCTCACCTCCTCTTGACAGTTAGTGAAAAATATTAAAAGTATGAGTAAATAAATTTATTAAAAAACGACATAAGAATAATTTAATTAATATAATAAAATACATAGAAATGAAATAAAGTTCATTTGGCTCCTTAAACACAAATAGACGAAAAGAAATTCAATTGTATTGTCCAGAGAACGCTTATGAAAAAATCGAATAAAATCGCCCAAGAAACAACAAACAGTCTTGGATATAATCGAAAAAGTATAAAATATAAAGTTGCATAAATGGAAAATATTGCATTTTAAGAGCTAAAAATAAAAAAATCAATTGAAAACCTTATACTTTACAAATTTGTGCCTCGGTTGGTGTTTGTGTGTGTGAGAGAATTTCAAATATATCATCACCTTGAAATAATTTTTATTTTGTGTGTTGCTTTATTTTAAGTCGCGACTCGCGATATTAGTTTTTTACCTTTACCCCACCTGGTGTATTGAAATTATAACAATAACGACTGGGTTAAAGTGTTGAAACAATAATATCAAAGTAATCGCTTGCTGACAGATAAAATGATTAACCAATTGTGTACTTGTTTACATGTTTAGTGAAAAATTTATTAATTTTGTTATCATATACATACATATATGTATAAAGCATAGGTTGGTTGTTGTTGGTTTGTTATCTATCATTTTACGGAAATTCTTTATTTCTTCAGGGACTGTTTTTGAAGTAATGTTTGTGTCAACTGATTGGGTGACTCAACAGCTGCTTTACATATTCTGTGCGACTGCCGGTTGATTAGTCGTACAAATATGCACCTCCGCCCTGCAGTTGCTGTCATAAGTGGTGCTGACGATAATATTGTCATCAACATAATATTACATATCTATTATTTTACATTGTTAACATGTCTTTCGCCCTCTCATCTACATTATTTCAGCATACTTGTGGTACATATTTACTTTATTTTGTTGTGTTATTTCATTCATTAAAAAAATTTAGTTTTGTGTTTTCAGCTTGAAAATAAGGGCGTTTTACTTTTTCCCTCAATTCTGTGTCAAATAAAAAAATGAATGAAGTTGATGTAAGTCTCAATAAACATTATCGTTTTTGGTATATTTCGATAGAAGAACATCTAATGTACCGTAAAAATCAAAAATTTTAAACCAAAAATTACCTGGGGCCTTTCTATATTAAGGTAACGATATGTAAAAGGTAAAGAGCTAAACTTGTTGAAATTTCTTTTTAGCAAATTCCATTTAACGAATTGTTTTCCGATGTGGCTATATCAGTGTCTGATGTCATGCTAATATCGTGATAACAATAAAAAGTCGTATAAACCCTTTAATATTGATAAAATTCACCGCTTTCCTTACAAAGTGTTCCACGGATCACAAATAACTTATTACAGTGAATAATGTCAAGACGAAGAAAGCTGCAAACCAGAAAGATCGTTTATAATTACTCGTACAAACATATAGGGTTTTGACAATCTTGAAATTCAGATTCATTATAATGTATCCCTGTTGCCACAACCCAGACAAAGCATACATGTTTTGAGTGATTTTTATACAAATTTTCGAGACTGGCTTGCGGGAACAGGGAGTTCTCATGGGTTATCTGTATGCTACTCATACATCAGCTTCACACGAAAGCACTGTGTAAGGATTTCAATTACAAAACCTTGGTTGTAAACCATCGCACGCCTGCAAACAGTAAATTAAATTAAAATTAATTATATCATTTGCATTAAACCTTTTTCAAAGGAAAATATATTGGGCTATATGCTACTTTTTAAAAAGTATTTCAAAATGAATTTTCTCTTAAACATGTTTTCAAAACCAATACAGATTATATTTATTTATTTATTTATTTCAGAAATACTATACACGACCTATACCTTCACATAGGAAGTACCAAATTGGTTGTCAAAGAAATTCCACAAAAGAACTGCAAAGCCTTATTTTTCAACTAATTGAAATATAAGGACATTTGCACCACATTGCATTGGTTGTAAAGCCATGAATGTAGACTCATTCTGGAATTAATTGAGGAATAAGGTCATATTGGTTTATTATTTATGACTTTATTGCGGTGAGTCGAAATAATAAATACTTTATAGCATCAAGTAAACAAGTTCGCGTAACTTTAGGTTTGATTCTACCGTGGGCATTTTCCTAATAGAACTGGAAGTAAATATGTTTTTCTAAGTAATATTTTCAAGAGTTTCTATGTGAATGCATCTTAAAAGTCTATTTTGTTGTATTTATATTCCACTAGCTTTGATTTGCCGAGGAACAAGTAATTGGTTGCTACAGTAAAAATAAAAAAAAACTTAAATTCAGTGTGAATGAAAAAATATCGCATGCGATAATTTTTAAAAGCGTATTGTAACTCGATGAATTTAACTTTGATTTTTAAAGAAGCTTGAGAGTAAATGTACATATCTATGTATAAATATATGTATATGATTATATAAGCAGTTCTGTGGGCAAATTACGGCATTCGATAACGAAAGATATTTAAAAAATTTCAATAAAATTTATATGGAAATATTTTTAAATTCCGATATATATCGAATGTCGAATTTTGCTGTTGCTGCCTGTTAAACGTAAGTAAGGAAAATGAAAACTGAGTTATCCAATTATATGCACCATCTGGGGGAACTTATCAGAGATTTCAAATATGTACACAATAGTATTTTAATATGCTTCATTCTCTTCACACCATACACCATCAAGTGTTCAAATATAAATTTATTATATACATATGTACTTACTAGGGATGTAACGAATGTTCGCATTCGCTTTCGCATTCGCAAATAATTCGCTTACTTTTGCTATTTGCATTCGCTAAAATGTACGCGAATATTTCAAGCGAATACTAAAGACAAAAAAAATTATTTCTTTTACGAAAATAGTTTACGATTTTAAATTTAAAGGCGAAAATTATTTTAAGCCAGCATGAAAAAGATACATGTAAAGCATTAATATTTTAGCGGAAAACTTTTCTATCAATAAGTTCTCATAAGTATCAAAATGAAACCCAAATCCAGTGATGTTTGGAAATATTTTTCAGTTTTGAAAAAGAAAAGACAGTGTTTGATTTGCGCGAATATATTTTCTGCTTAAGACTAGTCTGTTCAAACTTTTGAACGCCATTCATTACTTCGTGCAACAAATTTCAAATCCAAACAATATTAACTAGTCCTTGTTTGTTGTAAATTCCACGCGAAACAAGTGCCACTCATATTATTTCTCATGAAAACTTAAAATGTTGAAAATATATTTCATATGTTTTTCCCAAGATGAACAGAGTACTACTTCTCTAAGAATTTTTCAGGAAAAATTCATTCCAAGTTTTCTTCGTATGTATTTGAAAGCATTTCACATGAAATGTTGAACAGAGAACCAGGATTTAGGGCTAAAGTACGAATGGGTGTATTGCCTAAAATTGTGTAAACTTATTTTTAATTATTATATATACTTTCTCTTATATAAATTTATTTGCATATAATATTTTAAAGAATTGTAATATTTGCATTCGCTTTCGCAAAAATTAAAATGTATTATTCGCTTCCGCATTCGCATTCGCTAAACTGGTATTCGTTACCTCCCTAGTACTTACATACATATGTATCTACATATGTATGAATATGAAAAAAAGCAAATATAAGTTAAGAAATTGTTTTATATCATTCTAATATAATAATTCTAACAAATTAAGTTGATATGCATATAAATTTCACTTAATTTTTATATAGGTATTACTTTTTGCTATAAGTTTTAAAAACACATCGAACGTTCATTGGCTGAGATTAAAGTGAGCGTGTGTGTGCGTAAAACGTGTATGTGTTAGTGTTTTGCTGTTGAAAATAATATAAACTGCATATAAATTGTAGTAATACTTAACTATAAAGCGTTTAATTATAATTAAATCAGAAGGTGATATAAAAAACTTTTAATAAGCTCAAATGAGCAGAAACATGCGAACACCACAGGAGGGAGGGCAAGCAGCAGGTCCACATATGCGACCAAAACATAATGCATCTAGTTCTCTGCTGACACAGGATGAAAATGAGGCGGTTTTTCGTATGCTTGGACGTAAATGTCAGGTGAGTTTAAAATAGAATAATTGCCTATTTTTCATTTTTCAATTCATTATGTACATGTGTACATATTCGATATGCTGAGATTCAATTAAAACACTTCAACAATAATTATTTTTAGATGTGAATTCAATGACTAACAAGATATATGTATAGTGACAGCTTTGATCATAGAAATAGCGCACTGTCCCGTCCCATTGAATTATAGCATTCAAAATACATAGTTTGAAAATTCTGGATATATTGAAAGAGTCATGTTTTCAGGAATATCTTATTTTTCGTGTAATTTTCAAATATACTTACATATATTTAGGGTCTATTTGTTTAATTCGAAAGAACGTTTCGATCGAACATTAGTATTGTTTTTGCTTTTAATATAAATGTTTGATCGAAGCTATCGTTTGCATTTAAATGAACAGGCCCTTAATAATGGGAGACAGTTATTGCGAAATCATGTTCCACTCACTTGACTTTCGTCTTCAATGTGATATTGAATGATATTTCATATTTTTTTTTTTTGTAAAATGTGAAATATCCACTGGATGCAGTTTTATACACTTGCAGGAAAATATCTTCTTGCAAGTCAATTGCCTTAATTTTCAGTAAATGCTTTGATAGATAGAACAACTTGTCAGCTTGGGCAGTTCATTTAACCGCTGCAGCATTTTCATAAGGTGATTTATGAAATTAAAACACATATCCTACATTTCCTAAATTTCAATTTAACTAGCAGAGACAAAAACCAAAATAGTTTACAGAACATATTTTGCAGTGAACAGCGGACTGTTAAGCACTTAACACATTCCTAGTAAAATTAATTATCTTTGTTGCAAAATTCAGGAACGGATAATGATACTATGTATACTCAAAAATTAATGGAAAATATGGTCCGAGATCTGATTAATGAAATTATATCTCTTGGATATACAACAGATATTTATATCAATACATACTTAATTTTAAACAAGTAGTAATTAAAAAAATCAAACAACCCGACTGCAACCAGGTTTGAACCGTTAAATATCCTAAATGGTCCTTCGAAATGAAATATCATAAGAAATCATAGTGACACCCCCAGGGTTAAGACAAATAGATTGATGTAAGAATCATCAAAATCGGTCCACGGGTTCGGTTTATATAGTGCCGCATATTAACAAACGTGGGAGATCTTCATCGTGCGACAAAGAAACTGACGAACAGAGCTAAATCTACCGGAAAGCCCTTAAAAACGATGCTGGTGAAATCATTACATCCAAACAACAACAACTGAAGCTCTTTGAGGAATTCTACGAAAATATGTTAACGTCGGCTGTTCCCATGCAAGAAAAAATATGTAACTGTGAATTACACCCAATAAATGAAAATACATATATCTATTGAATGCCTGATTATCAGCGAAATACATGATGCAATCAAATCTCTGAAAACCAACAAAACACCTGGAATAGATAATATTTCTCCAGAGATATTAAAAGCAAATGCAATGACGAGCGCCAAAATTCTTGCTCCGGTTATTACCTAGTTCTGGAGATCAGAACTCCTGCCAGACGAAATCTCCGAAGGTGTGATTGTAAACTTGCCGAAGGAGATCTACCTGAGCGGAAAAATTGAAGAGGAATTACCCTTCTATCCATGATAAATAAGATGATAGCACAAATTATAAATAGAAGATTGTCAACTAGTCTTTCGCTTAGAAAAGAACAAGCTGGTTTCCGAGCCCATAAATCGTGTGTTGACCATGTTAAAACAAATAATTATTTGATATTTTGTACATTTAGACTATTTTTTTTTTGTCAACATAAGTAATTCTTCTATAGAAGTGCTGCACAGAGAAAAAACTGCGTCATAGAATCAAGAACATTTTCTCTATGAACCGTTTTTAGGCTAAGGGGTATCCCAGCAGAAAGAAGCGAAGATTTTTTCATAGAGATTCCTTATTGTTTTTATGTGGTAAATCTTATTAATTTTATCAAGAAGAAAACCACATAAAATCAAGAAGAAATCTTATTATTCACAACTTTTTTTACTCAATTTCCGTTATTTTTGGCACCAAAAAAACAATCCATAGAGAAAAACTTCTTGATTCTATTAGGTTTTCTTATAAATTGTAAACTATTGGGATTTCTTATTGATTTTATTAGGTTGCCTTCTTGATTTTTTTAAAAAGGTTTTCTTCTTGATTTTATTAGGTTGCCTTATTGATTTTTTCAATAAGGTTTTCTTCTTGATTTTAGTAGGTTCCTATATGATTATGTGTAAAGCATCTTATTGATTTTTTTAATAAGGAAATCTTTTTGATTTTATGAGGAGTCTTGTTATTTCGTTTCTATAAATAGACATAGAAACAATTTTTTCATGATCTTTTTCATTTTTGTATAAGAATGTTTGCACAATAATTTCAATGGTTATTCAGGCTGCTTGTTAGCATATTGGGTAGAGTGCTTGTCTATCAGGTAGAAGTTTGCTGGTTCAATACTTGGTGAGTAAGTTAGTTAAGAAAATAACATAATGGGTATGTATGTATGTATAAATAAATAACATCTACAATATACTACATACATATGTACATATATGGTATAGAATTTAAATGAAAATACATAAGTACAGAAAATAAAGACGGGATTTTTTTTTAATTTTTTAATTTAAAAAATCAATAAGATAACCTCATAAAAACTACAAGATTTCTTCTTGATTTTTTCAAAAAGGTTTTCTCTATGAAATTAATAAGATTTCATTATTGAAAAAAAACATAGAGATTTCTTATTAATTTTGTTCTATTTTATGAGGTATTTAAAGGCACTGTTTTCTCTGTTTACCAAGTTTAAAAAGTAACAGGTATAGAAATATCGCACGTCTCTAGGTTAGGTTAGGAAGGGTGGTGCCTACCGCACCTCCACTCGGAGACCCAACTGGGTCCATTGTGATTCCCTTCTATTGCCCATTTCTGGTAATATTTACCCCTCCCATTTTTAGCCAGAAGAAACCCTATTATCCGTCATTAAGCCACCGAATCCCCATGATGAAGCCCCTGATGTCCTCTAGTTTACACTTCCCGACATCAGTGATGCTTTCATGGAAACGTCTGCTCAGCCATCTAAGCCTATGACGTTGCAGCTTCGGGCAGTGACAGATAATATGTTCAATGGTTTCTGGTTCCTCTTCATCCCCGCACATCCTACAAAAATCCGGAGTACCAATTTCCCACATGCTGGTTCTTGCTCTAACCGAGCAGTGACCTGTCAACGCGCCTATCATAGTTCGCATCGCCTTCCTATCCATGTCCAGTAGTAGTTTAGATCTTCCTGAGTCTAGTTTTGGCCAAAAACCCCTCGAGACCCTACAATCCTCCCTACTACGCCATGAACTGTTGGTCCTGCTTTCCACCCAATTACTGAGTTCCTTATAGTAATGACCTATCGGTAATTTCACCGATCTGTCAGACATTCCCTCGTCTAACGCTGATCCTATTTCCCTCAACACTGCTGTGACCAGGAACCCAACATAGTCTGACACTATAGTTATCCATAAGCAAGTTGAGGGCTTTCCTACAGTCACTAACAAGCTTCGATTTGACATTGTGTCCTTTCAAAGCTTTTAGCGCTGCCTGGCTGTCGACGTAGAAGGATACCTTTTCACCTTCAGCCACATTTCCGGCCACCAGCTCCGTGGCCCTGAGGATCGCCAAGATCTCAGCCTGGAAAACACTGCATTCATTCGGCAGTCTAAAAGAACTACGAATGTTCGTTCCCAGGATATAGACACCAGCGCCTGTGCCTCTATAATGAACTGATAAATATTCCTCTTCAGAAAACTCAATTGTAAACAATTTAAAAAAGTTTTTTTTAATTCCCAAATACTAAAAACTATCCACATTTTCTAAGCAACTACAATAAATAATCAACAAATACAATTTCAAGGATGCTTTTTAACAGAAAAATATTGTTGATAAAAAAACACTTTTTTTTAGCAAACCAACAAACAAATCTTAAGCCAGATCTTCAATACTAAATATTCAATATCAAAGATGTTATAATAACCCAAATTTTAATAGACATTCAGGCACTGCTCAAATACTATAGATATTTAAATCCAAGGGGAAAAAACTGAAAATTGCTATTGAAACTGGCAAAAAAAAATAGAGTAATTTATTTGCTTTCTCCTTACTTTGCTTGCCAAATGTAACGTAAAAGCAAATAAACAAGGACTTTATGATAACTATAACACATACAGATATTTGTTTAAGGTATTTCTGGCTTAAATAATATGTGTAGCACGTACCACTGACGCCTAAGCCAAAGATGTTGTTAATTTTTTTCCTTTTTGGCATCAACCCATCGAAAAATGCAAACTGCATTGTATTCATAAAATAAAGTAGAAAAATATGTTTTTTCCGCCAAATGAGGCAGGACATGAAAAGGAAATAAAACTTACATTTTCCTTATAATAATAGTAAAGCCAAAAATTGTTTTTATATAATTAATGAGAACCTGAGAGATACTTCTCTTAAAAAAATTACAATGCTTCATAATCTCTTTTTTTAAGACGAGTACTTCAGTTTCCTTTAAAAAAAAGGAGAGAAACAATAATACACGTTAAAACGTACTAGCGTAACTCAAAAGATATTTTATCCTATTTAGTCAAATAAAAAATTATATGGTATATAGTATATGTACATATGTAGTTATATAAGGATATCTTTTTGGCGAAAATAATTTTTTTAATGGAAAAAATCTTGTGAACATTTTGCTGCCGTTTGGTCACTTAAAAAAAAAAAGCTTTAAATAATCTTCTTGTAAAATAGATGTGAAAATGTGCCGGGCTGTTGCGAGCTGAGTAACGGCCTATCTGAAGCGAGATTATAATTATACTTACTCCCGAGGAAGCAATTATAATTTATGGTTAATAATTTAAATGAGTAAGGCTAAGTAATTTCTTTCAAATGTTCAGTTTATTTATTAATTAAAGGAATCCAACCATTTACATCTGAATAAATATTTTACTTTATTCCATACATCCAGATATGAAGTCCTTGTAATTTGGAAAGATAAATTCATATAATTTACTTGTATATTTTTACCATAAATTTGTTAAAACGGTAATTCTTTTAAAAATTGAAAGGTGGTAAAATGAACTATGAAAATTTATGAAGAACAGAGAACAGTTGTTGATGAAAATTTATTTTAAACTAATAAAGAATATTTAAGAAATTTATTATTCGACATATTGTCAGAAGTTTATCCCAATTTGAAATTTATTTGCTGGTGGTTCAGCGTTGTCTATATGCATTTCATTGTTGCTGTAACAAATCATCAGTAGACTTCAATCACACATTTTGAATAGTCACAAACCTCTCATCTTATGCACAGACTTTCTAAAACTATTTGAGAATTCACAAATAATAATATTTTTGAAAATCACAAAAGAAAAATAAGCGTAGTAGGCTTAGAAACTTATACAAAACCCATCAAAGAAAATGTGTGGTTGAAGTATACTGATGATTTGTTACAGCAACAATGAAATGCATATAGACAACGCTGAACCACCAGCAAATAAATTTCAAATTCTAATAAAGAATATTTAATGAAAAAATATTTAATCAATATTACCATACTTAGATCAGCTTACCAGCAAATTCATATAGAATGTCGGACAAAGTTCTACCTTCTTATGCTCTTCCTCTTATTACATGGAGTCTTCCAAAAATTCTCAGATCATAAATATTGAAAATATGTACTTATAAAAGCACTTTTCTAATTTATTTATACAAAATTGTAGGTAACAAAATTTTTTTGTATATATATTCTGTTTTGTCCGAGAATGCATGCTATATTCACAAAAACAAATAATTTTTAATGTTTTATATTTAGAAAACTGATCTAATTTCAAAAATTGATAAAAAAAAATGTATTCAAATAAAATCTTATTCGAATAGAGAATATTGCTTTTAGCGTAAAGCAAAGGTGTTTTTATAGAGTGACACAAGTTTAAATCATAATAAAACAAGGAAATATATTTTTAATAATAATGAAACGGGCTTTATTGGAAAGAAAATTTTAGGAAATTAATGTTTAAATATGATTTCTGCCTTGTAGTCGCCACGGCTGGCGCGTAGAAGGCGCAATCTGGAACACCAATATTCAACAACTTTTCGCATCATTTGCGGCCGTATTTCGCCGATAACTCCTCGAATGTTAAATTCCAGGTGCTCAATTGTTTGTGGTTTATCGACGTAGACAAGTGACTTAACATAACCCCAAAGAAAATAATCCAATGGGGTTAAATCACACGATCTTCTTGGCCAATTAATTGGGGCATCACGTGAAATAATTTGTTCATCAAAAGTTTCTTTGATTAAATCAATTGTAGCGCCCGCTGTGTGGCATGTGGCTCCATTCTGTTGGAACCACATATCAGCAAGATTAATGCGACGTAATTGAAGTAGGAGGCAATTTCGAATCACGTTCCTATACCGTTCACCATTGACAGTAACATTCTGACCATCATCGTTTTTGAACACATATTGGCCAATGACTCCGCCAGCTTATAAAGCGCACTAAACAGTAATTTTCTGGTGTTTCGACAAAAGCTTCTGGATTCTCCTCACTCCAAAAGCAACAATTCTGCTTATTTACGTAACCATTCAACCATTCAAATGGGCTTCATCGGAAAATGGAATAAGTGCACGATGAAGTTTGACACGAATAGAACAATTATTTTGATTAAAAATTTCAACAATTTGCACGGATTGCTCTGTTGTAAGTCGATTCATAATGAATCTGCTGTTAAATGGGTGCTCGAATAAAGCAGTGATGCCAACTCAAAGTTGTGACACTTTAAAAAAATACCCTTTACATATTTAGAGTTTTGAATGAAAATGCTTGGCTCTCATATACACATAAATTCTTTTGTTTCAAACAAGAAACACATAAAGTGTAAACTTTCTGCTCAAAACATAAATAAATGCTTATTGTGGGTCATCATTAAAGTGTGTTTGATATTTAGATGCTCTACTTATTTTCTGTTAATTTTTTGAATAAAAAAATGATTACATTTCATTTCAAATTTTTACGGAATTTGCGGAAAAAACTTTAAGCGAAAGAATTTTCGAACTTCAATTTTTTTGACGAAAATCGATTATGTACGATCGTAAATAAACTAAGTTCAAAAATTATGTCAAGAACGATATGAGGATTAATTCTGCATTTTTCTTGAGTTATGACGTTCTTTAATTAAATGAGCGATACATATGTAAATTATTTATTTTGGTTATTGCATTTACATTTGCCACACAGGAAACAATTTTTTTACTTTCATATCTCTTCCAAAGATGCTTAATTCAGAACAATAAAGATACACAATTTGGTTGCAGAGAAGCTATGGGTATAGTCGCTAAATTCGATACCCAATATAAAAGTACTAACTGGTGTATTTGAATTATATCACCAATATTTAAAAAAAAAATTAATTCTATCAATATTTCAATATACACAAATGGAATGACGCTTTTTCATTAAGAATACGTAAGAAAGCTTCACCATAGAAAATAATTAAAATACAACTAAATTGAACTCAGCTTGCATTGAGCAAAAATTAAAAAAAAACTGTACTTCGAATGGAATAGAAATTAAATAGCAATTCTTGAAATATTGCTAAAGAACACAAAATTGATTATCAATACATACTTATTTACTTTTATTATAGATTCGATAGTGTGATTTTTTATATGGATTAAAAGTTCGACAAAAGATTAGAAACACAAAAATATTTCAACAAAAATTTTTATCTACAATTACATATCATATTCGAGCATAGGCGTAGAAAGGCGTTCTTTGATTGGGTGGACGATTTTCTGTTGCCCCCACCTAACAGTGGTTAGGTAAACCAGAATACTTAAAAACAATGCAGATCAAATGCACCGTCTTTTAGGGACTCCAGGCATTATTGTGTTGAAGTTAGATAGCTTTACTCGTAAAATAAATACATCGATGTGATTTTATTATGAACCGATTAAGAGTGTAAATTATTTTGTTTCCAAAACATTGCCGCAAGTAAATATCGCGCTATGAAATAAGACCCAAGGAAGTAATGCCCAAATAAGAAATGAAATAAGCCCCAGTAAAGTAAAACCAAAAAAAAATTGAATAAGACCCAAGAGAAAATGTATGAAAAAACACCCAAATGCCAAGTTAAAAACTTGACAATATCTGCTTCAAATTCATGCTTTTCAGAAATAAATTCATAGGCAATAATAAATTAGTACCTTGTTAATAAATTTGCATTAATTTTTTCCGTCTTGGTTGGAAAAGTCCTTTCGAAATGCATTATAGCTTAACAGAGCTCTGTTAAAGCACAAGGTTTGTGTCAAGGGTTATAAATTTATACAAACACAAACTTTAAATTCTGCTGATTGTGATAGAAAATAATGCAGTGATAATTTTGAAACTCTTCATGTTAATAATAAGAATTGTATTCTACAAATAAGTGAAGACTGAACTACAAGCGTGACACTTCTAATATAAAAAATGTTTCTTTTTATCTCTAAATGGGTGTAACGAAGCAGAAAGGGTTTTGGCTAGTTAAGCAATAACAACACTTAAAAATATTTTGATTGAATAAAAATCTAATAAGAGATTGAAAACTTCAAAACTCTAAAAAGCGGGATAGAAATTCGAGGCGGGATCGAGCTATGAAAAGGGGATAAACTCGCCTAAAGCGGGATGTTTGGTCAGGTTACCTACCCATAGCTGAATTCCGTAGCAACATATTCAAAATTATATTAAAAGTTTACAATCTAGACTGAGGGTTGAATTTTTACCAATCAGCCAATGTATCTTAGTTAATTTAAGTTTAATTTGTGTTTGCTTAGAGTGAATCAGAGATCTGCATGATTACGAATCAAACGGCATAATTTTGCATTTTCTATTATTTCTAAATGAATATTGAGTTATTAAAAAAATTAAATAGGCTATTGCATGATTCATATCAATGAGACTGTTGTTAATAAACGCATGCCACTGCTTTCAATTTCTATTCCATCATTCATTCATATGATTCACTAAAGCAATGAATCAGTATGATTGTTTTGAAAACTTCTTAGGTCTCCTTCTAACAAATATAGTTTTATGTAATACATATTATAAAATAAAATATCTAGGCTCATTTTATTTTATAAATTATTTAAAAAAAAAACTATTAATTAATATGCAATATTTTATTAACTTAAGACTTCATCTAGTCAACGTGCTCTTCTGAGTTATTTCATTACTATACAAAACAATCAAACAACATTATTTATTTGTACTAACGACACTTAAAAAAGAGAGTCAGGTAATGGCAGTCAGTTGTTAGAGAGTTAACTCTGCAAGCAATATCATTAATACATATTGATGTTAAAGAACAAAACAAAAGCATTGTAAAAGTGAGCGGAGAGCGAAAGCGAATCAACTCATACAGTTCTCTGAAGTGAATGTGGTGTTTCCAAGTGAGCCGGCGATAAAGGTGTATGTTGAGGAACAAGTTGGGAACAAGTATCTCTTTCTTCACAGGGTAAATGTTACCTGAACACATTTTTGTTCGTTTACTTTTATTCTCCATTAGTTCATCCATAGTTCAATAGGGCACTATTATATGTACTACGAATATTTTTTTTTGCTTAGTATGTCTATATAAGAAAGGCTCTGCTAAGGCATGTATTATGTATTACGAATATTTTTTTTTTTTTTTTGGTTTAGTATATATATAAGAAAGACTTGGCTGGGAACGACAATGAATCGATATAAATGGACCGTCAAGTCACTCTGGAACAAGTCCCGTAACTATACTTAGATATTAACCTAAGCTTAACAAGTGTTTATACTTTTGAAATATGAGTGCCTCTGTGGTCGAGTGGGTAGTCTGCACGCCTGTCATGCACGAGGTTGTCAGTTCAAGTCCCAAAAAATATCTGCTCAATAATAAATTATAATAGAATTTGTAACAATAAATACAAAAATTATAAGTTTTCATTGTTACAGTTAGGTATCGGAATGACATTTTTAAATAATTATATTATTCTACACCGAATAGGTCACTGAGGGATAGTTCATTGACAAGTCAAAAGGCGTATACAAAGTATCAATTAACCCCATCCTAGGTCATCACCATGTAAAAGTGACTGGTCCACTTCATAGGAAGTATTAGAACTCGGACTGGTCCTTTTCACTTGAGGACTGGTCACGTGACTAGAACTCTCAAGAAAATTTTTAATTTTTATTGTACTAAATTCTTATTTTTTTTAATTTTGATTGTACTAAATTCTAATTTTTTAATACTTATTTTAGTTAACTAAAAACGTACGTAAAATTAATTTGCACATACATACGTATGTGCTTGTGTGTAAAAACTTTAGAATTGTTGGGCATTTACACCTGCACGAAATAAAGCATATATTTTTTTAAATCTATACCGTTTACACCAAGTTCTTTTTTACATTAATCAAGATTTCTTATCCAAAACAGAAACTGACTTAAATATACATAACTAGCTAATTAACATACCTTTTTAAGTACGAGGGCTACTATTTATATTTCGGGAACTGGCAAGTCTAATGTCAATTGCTAAAATCTGGCAACACCATAATCAAGTTTGGCATTTTTTAGCATAAGCGTACTCACAATGTTTTGATGTACAAGTGCTATTTGTTTTGTTTACAGTGAGTTCAGAAAATCAATTTGACAAAAAAATTTTAATTTCAAGAAAAGGTTTCCGTTGGATTATTTTTCACAACTTTCGACGTGGTTTATCTCAACAAGAATGTGTCGATGAACTAACTCAGTTCCTTATATGGCGATAGAGCACCATCAAAAACCACAGTATATTGCTGGTTGTAGTTCTGTCGCCGACGAATTCCGTGAAGGTCGTCCAAAATCGGTTGTTGTGCCACAAAACATCGATGCAGTGCGTGAACTGATAATTCAAGTTCATCATGTGACATATTGTAAGATAGAGGATTTCCTTGCACATTAGTTCCACTTCAATACATTCGACTTTGCATAAACACTTAGTTGTAAAAAAAAATTTTGTTCTCGTTGGATACCGCGTAATTTATCAATCGCTCAAAACAAGGCTCGCGTCAATTGGTGTAAGGAAATTATTGAAAAGTTCAACCGTGGTGCTTCAAAAGACGTGTATAAAATCGACCGTGTGGATATTCCAAGACGAGCTAAATCCAACAAAAGTTGTTCGTGGAAGAAGAACAGCGATGCAAATGGTCGCCTGTTTCTTTGGCCGAATGGGTCATGTGGCCACTGTTCCTCTTGAGCAACGTAGAACTGTCAATTCTGAGTGGTACACCACCATTTGTTTGCCGGAAGTCTTCGGAAAAATTCGTAAAACTAACCCCCGAAGACCAATCATTCTTCACCATGACAATGCGAGCTCTCATACATCTCGTCAAACAAGAGAATTTTTGAGCAGTCAAAACATCGAATTAATGACTCATCCTCCTTACAGTCCTGACTTGGCACCCTATGACTTCTTCTTGTTCCTGAATATGAAAGGTAAACTGCGTGTTCAACGATTTACGAGCGCCGAAGAAGCAGTTGAAGCGTTCAAAAACCATGTTTTGGACGTGTCTCAAGAGGAATGGAAAAACTGCTATGACAAATGGTTTGAACGAATTCAAAAGAGTATTGATCATCAAGGGGAATATTTCGAAAAACAATAAAGCCTTTTTCGCTTAAACATTTTTGTTATTATTTGCTATTCCCGAAATATAAATAGTAGGCCCCGTACAAGCGGTTATTTTTTACCGGACTGCGCTACGCAAAGAAGGGTATTGTGTTTATCTTATCAGCCTATGTTATGTATGTATATATGTATGTGTGTTTCTTTTGCGGCACTATATAAACCGAACGCGTGCACCGATTTTGATGATTCGTACATGAATCGATTTGTCTTAACCCTGGGAGTGATAGCAGTCAAAATTCAATATGGCAGCCAACAGAAGCCATTTTGTAAATACGAAAAAATAAAAATGCTGCGAACTATATCAAAATGGGTATCATTCCATAGGTATTTTAAAATCATATTTATGATTTTGTATTTCAAATGACCATTTAGGATATTTAACGGTTCATTTTGTTGATTTTTTTTAATTACTACTTGTTAGTACAATTGTTGTGTTAGTATGTTAAATGCTTAACAGTGCGTTCGTTGTTAAGTACAAAATTCGCTCTGCTAAAATTGTTGGTGTTTGTCTCCGCTATTTAAATTTCGATTTATCTGCAACACATTATTTTATTTAATACAAGTTATCATATTGTTTATTCAACATCATTTTTGATTTTTCAAAAAATTTTGTAGAACAGCGAAAAGTATATGGCAGCCCTTGTATCGTATGTACAAAATGTTATAATTTTCAAATGACTCAATTGTATGTGTCTATCTTATCTATTGTATATAAGTTAGATAAGAAATGCAAAACCTTTAAAATTTTTGGTAAAACATAAATACGATTATTTAGTTGCTTGTTGGCAAGATGTGTATATTATTGTACAAAGGCAATGTTATCAATTTCTTTTAAAAAGTTGCAAAACGAAACTGATACCTTCGAGTTTATCTTATCAAAAATAAAACTTACGAGTATGTACATATATAAACAGCGCCAAATGCCTTTTAATTTTTTTTATATATTTACTAATACTATTTTGAAAACAATAAAATTGATCTATTTAATTTATACGAGTATTGTTTAAAAATGAATAAAAAAATTTGCCATTTTTTACAACAAATAACGCTATAGAAAATACATATTTTTACAAATAAATTTGAATATTTATTTTGCAACATCTTTTAACGATATTCGCATTGTTATTCAAAATGTACATACTCATATTGAATAAGATAAAAAATGAAATGTGTTAAATTTTTATTTGTAGTATAGGAATTAAAAATAATATACTGACATACATTGTTATATACATATGTATGCACATATGTACATTAGGGTTGCCGTTATTTTTTTTTATTTCTTCTACTCTCATCCCCCAAATCGTCTCAGTTTTATGTAAAAAAAAATACAAAAAAATTTCATACCGATAAGTTGTGTTTTAGGGGTTGCTTCCGGCCCTCAAAGTTGGCCCTCAAGCCCTTATAGTCAATGTAATTTTTTTTTTGTTTTTATACCCTTTACCAACAAAAATGGTAAAAGGGTATATATAGGTTTGTCATTCCGTTTGTAATTTCTATAATATCAATAAGCGATCCATAAAATATATATATTCTGGATCCTTATGCATAGGGAAGACGAATAAGCGATGTCCGTCTGTCCGTCTGTCCGTCTGTCCGTCTGTCCGTCTGTCCGTCTGTCCGTCTGTCCGTCTGTCCGTCTGTCCGTCTGTCCGTCTGTCTGTACGTGAAATCGGTTTTCCGAAGCTCCCAGAAGAGCTAGAGACTTCGTTCTTGGACTGGTGTGTCAGAAATTTTCCAAAATAGATTGGTATTGAAATTCAGCAAAATCGGGCAGACGATTGCAGAGCTGGAAAACTTAAACTTCATTTTGCCATATAAAAGTAACTCCCGAAAACAAATTTTTATTTTTTTTTAATAAATGTACATATTTTACACTTCAGTACGACTAAAATTGGAATTTTAAATTAAAAAAATACAAAAAAATTAAAAAGACGTTTCCAGGGTTGGAAAACTTTAACTTTTTGTGTTATGTAAAATTAACTATGTCTAAAACTATATTAGTATTTTCTCGAGAACCGTAAGAGCTACAGACCTGAAATTTGGACACAGTATGTAGACCTTTGGCCGCTACAACAACAAATACATGAGAATTGGAAATTAAAGGGTGTTCCAAAACGAGCAACGAAAAATGTTAAAATCCCATGTAATATACATACAATTGTATGTATGTATGTATATACACTTGAAATGTGTAAGGTTAGTGTATTTTTATTCAGACTACAAAAATTAACACTAAAATTTAAAAAAATTTAAATTAAAGGGTGTTCCATCAGTTAATGCAATTTTGACTATGTAATTTTGACTATTTGCTGTATCTTGGAAACCGTAAGAGCAAAACTCTTGAAATTTTCAAAAACGGTAAAACTGAAAAAATAAAAAATTATAAAATCGCCAAACCGAAAAAAATCGCCAAAAACAAGAAAAAATCGCCAAAACGAAAAAAAGCAACAAATTAAAAAAAAATTCTAAGACTAAAATAAATCGCAAAAACAAACGGAAAAATTGCTAAAATGAAAACAAAAATCGCCAAAATGAAAGAAAATCGCCAAAATGAAAATCGCCATAATGAATAAAATCACCAAAACGAAAAAAACCCTAAAAAACAGAAAAAATCGCCAAAATGAAAAAAAAAATCGCCAAAATGAAAAAAATCGCCAAAACGAAAAAAACCCCAAAAAACAAAAAATCGCCAAAATGAAAAAAAGCCAAAAACAGAAAAAAAAATCGCCAAAACGAAAAAAAAGCACCAAATTAAAAAAAAATTTTAAAACTAAAATAAATCGCAAAAAACGGAAAAATTGCTAAAATGAAAAAAAAAATCGCCAAAACGAAAAAAAACCTTTAAAAACAGAAAAAAATCGCCAAAATGAAAAAAAATCGCCAAAATGAAAAAATCACCAAAACGAAAAAAAACCCTAAAAAACAGAAAAAAATCGTCAAAATGAAAAAAAAAATCGCCAAAACGAAAAAACCCCTTAAAAACAGAAAAAAATCGCCAAAAAAAAGAAAAAACCTAAATAACAGAAAAAAAAATCGCCAAAACGAAAAAAAGCACCAAATTAAAAAAAAATTTCTAAGACTAAAATAAATCGCAAAAAAACGGAAAAATTGCTAAAATGAAAACAAAAATCGCCAAAATGAAAGAAAATCGCCAAAATGAAAAAAAAATCGCCAAAATGAAAAAAATCACCAAAACGAAAAAAAAACCTAAAAAACAGAAAAAAATCGCCAAAATGATAAAAAAAATCGCCAAAATGAAAAAAAATCACCAAAACGAAAAAAACCCCAAAAAACAGAAAAAAATCGCCAAAATGAAAAAAAAGCACTAAATTAAAAGAAAATTTCTAAGACTAAAATAAATCGCAAAAAAACGAAAAAATTGCTAAAATGAAAAAAATCGCCAAAATGAAAAATATCGCCAAAACGAAAAAAAACCTAAAAAACAGAAAAAAATCGCCAAAATGAAAAAAAATCGCCAAAAAAAGAAAAAAAAATCGCCAAAACGAAAAAAAAAATTAAAAACAGAAAAAAATCGCCAAAATGAAAAAAAATCGCCAAAATGAAAAAAAAATCGCCAAAATGAAAAAAATCATCAAAACGAAAAAAAAACATAAAAAAAAGAAAAAAATTGCCAAAATGAAAAAAAATTGCCAAAATGAAAAAAATCACCAACACGAAAAAAAAAACAAAAAAATCGCCAAAAAAATCGCGAAAAAACCCAAAAAACAGAAAAAATCGTCAAAATGAGAAAAATCTCCAAAATGAAGAAAAGCCCAACAACAGAAAAAAATCGCCAAAATGAAAAAAACCTCCAAAAACAGACAAAATCGCCAAAACGAGAAAAAAGCGACAAAACTGAAAAAATCGTTTTAACTGAAAAAAACTTCAAAAAAGCAAAAAACCTTCCTTTCGTGCGCGATTCAAAGTCGCACTTAACTGATTTTTTTTAATATTAAAGGAATTAAATGAAACTAAGTTTTTACTTATTTCGTTCTTGCTTTTTTCACTTAACATATTTTATGCATTTTTTAAAGAACTAGATTAGTATCAATAATCAGAAAAATCCAAAATTATGACTCCAGGGTTGGAAAACTTACACTTTTTGTGTTATGTAAAATTAAATAGGTCTAAAAATTTTTTTCTTTTTCTTTATAAATTGAATATATTTTATGCTTCTGAAAGAAAAGTTTGGTGTATGAAATTTTAAAAATGAAAATTATAGCTCCAAAGATGGAAACTTTAAAAAATTTTAAATTTTTTCACAAAACAAATATGTATGTACGTGTCTGTATACTATATATATGTACGTACGTTGGTAAAGGGTATATAAGATTCGGCACAGCCGAATATAGCACTCTTACTTGTTTTTATTACTTTTTTTACTGTATGTATATGTATGAAATAATTTAATATATGTATATAAGCTCTTTTTGTACATGCTTAAAATAAGAAATTTCCATATAAATATAATTTTCTTACATAAAATTGTTGGTATTTTGTTGGTTATTTTCCTCATTATTTTCTAAAATATTAATTTTAGCAAAAAACTTTCTTTGAGACTAATATTGTTAACTTGAAGATCTAAATTTTGACATATGGGCTATTCCATATCAGCGTACGTGACATTTGTACGCCTTCAAAGTGGAATAGATTCTGAAAAAATAGAAGTAACTCAAAAAACTTTTGTTGTTATGTTCCACTCAGAGCATACTATATGTGAAAAAAAAATTATTACATTTGGAACCCTGTTGTCCAAAATATCGAGGGAAATAAGGGCATAGCGTACGTGACATAAAACGGAACTGATATCAAGGTGCATGTAAAAGTACACGAAAATCTGCGAATTGTGAATTTTTTTTATTTGTTTTAAATTTCTTACACGAAGCCAACTATTTTTCCTCTATTATCCGTAATTTTTAAATAAAAAAAAACTTTTGGATGATTTTATAATGAATGAAGTTTAATAGCGTACGTGACATAGCGTACGTGACGGATTTTTCTCTTATAATATTCTTAAGTAAAAAAATTTTTTTTTTAAATATATGCATACAAAAACTTAAAAACAAAACAAAAATATGTATTCAGTGTTAATAGCAATAAAAACAATAAAGAGTCAACTTCATTTCTTACTACATACTATGTACTTGGGCGCTGAGTTTTCGCCGCCATCTTAGCGTACTACATATATACTAATTAAATTTTGATTTTTTCTTTTAATGAATACGCAGTTCGAGAAATAGTTATATGCTGACTATCATGATATATAAACGAATGAAGTTTTTTTATTTTTGGAATGGGCTGGACATTCTGCCATTTTTCATTAAGAATAGAAGAAAACGTTTCAATCTCTTCGGCAGCAACATACAACAAACTAACTCCTTGAACATATTTATGAGCACATTCATAAAATGAGAAAGCATCTGGCAATATTAATTTATTTGCTTTCACAACTTGCCAGACCTTTCTTTTAACGGTAGCACCAATTCCATCAACTGCACCTTTACCATGGGATGTTGCGAAGAAGTTCCATTCTAAATTCTTGCAGCTGAATTCGTTTACTAAAGAAGGAATACTTTTCAAAATGAATTTGTTTTTAAATTGAGCACTACTCCCATCGGAGAATATGCAAATAGATGATATGTCATCACATTGTTCTCTTATTTCCAGCATAATTTTCGTAATGAAACAATAAACATCAAACTTATTGTGTGTTAATTTATCGCCAATAATAGCAAACGGTTTACTTTTTCCAAAGAGCCACGCAACGCACGTGGAAATAGTGACCTGTTGATAGCTAAAATGAGCATCTTGAATTTCATTTTGATTAATCAATCTATAGTTTTCAGCGAAATCTATTTGAAGAACCACTTCACCAGGTGAAACATTTATCTTTTTATATCTAAAATATCTTTGCTGGCATTGCTTTACAAAACTATGCAGTTTGAAAATCGGCAGTTGGGCTTCTATTTCATGAATTAGCTCCGCCAATGGAGCGATTGTATAGCCTAACGTTAAACGGTTATCAATTTTTCTCCAATACTTCCATTTCACATTTTTATCCATTTTTGTATGGAAATGTAGAGGGATTAAATCATGTTCTATGTCTCGTACGCAATTCCCACAATTTTCGGCCATACAATTTTCATCCAGTACATTGCAACAGACTGATTGTAAGAACCTTTCAAATGTACTTGGAAACGTCGGTATTACTTTAGCACAGGAATCCAACAAAAAAACTAAAATTGGCGTGGTACTTACAAACACACATGTTGTGTGGCATTTTGTCTATTAATTGTACATAGCTAGGTCGGTGCTGAAAAAATAAAGATTTTCCAACACTTCCTGTGGTGAATTCAGTTTTGTATAGTTGATAAGCTTCTCCAACAGTCAGAAGCATGAAGCGTTTCGCAACTATTTTCCCATCACAAATTAATGTGTCTTTTCGACCAGGAACTTCTACACTTATTCCATCTCGCATGAAGAAATCTTGAATTATTTTAATACTTTCAACTGAGCCAAGGTGTTTTTCCTGTTCACGCTCTGTAGGTTTTACATATTTCTTATATAAAGTTGCAATCACTTCAACTTTTTTACTTATTTCCATTGGCAAGGCCTTCTCTGCCTTTCTTACAGCTTTCCCAAAAGTTTGCCGACATTTATAAGAGGATTCAGGGATAAAATTACTACACTTTTATTTATTTCTCTTCTCCGCCTTTGCTGTCGAATGCGGTCTTTTGTTCTTTTTTTTTGAAGAAGCTTTTTGTCTTTTTTGGCTGCATCTGCCATCTTTTTTCGATAGACACGCTATCTTTCAGCCTCTTTTTTCCGATACTTTTTAATTTTTTCTTCGTTCTTTTTCAACTCCTCTCTCCATTTTTTTGTAGTTTCAGAGCTACTTTTACCCATCTTAATAAAAAATTATAATTATCAAGTTAACGCTGATACATTTAATTGCAATTTTAATACTTAGAATAGCGTACGTGACAAACTTTAAATGCTTATAAAATTTTTATTACACTAAATTGAGAAAAAACTTTGAACAATATTTATTTGCGACAATTATCCTGCTTTGAACTTTTATTTTGAAAAAGTTGCGACCGGCCAAATTCAAATGACATAGACAAATAATGTTTTTGCACTGCGTACGTGACATTAGAATAGCATCCAAAGCAAACCAAAAAATTGCCGCTAATCGAACTCTATATTTTCTTTTTTCTCATGGATCTTGTTCATTGTTGTTGTAACATTAATTTTAAAGTAAAATTCCAATGTTTCAAATACCTGAATCGAGTCGCTAGTTAAGAGAAAATAGGTGATTGCAATTTCTTAACATTAATCAAAGAGATGGTCAGTTTAAACTGCTATTTTTGCTCTTAAAAAATTTTTATAAGCTATTAATGCCTCTGCATAGTAAAATTTTAGTGATTGTTTCCTCTTTGACATATTTTAAAAAAACTTTCAAGGATTTTTATTTTTCCAGTCGTGGTTGTCATTTTCATGGAAATGCCCATATATCATGTTCTTGTAAAATGATTTTTTAAAAAGATAGTCATATGCAAAAAATTACGTTGACAAATGGGCTTGAAGGCCAACTTTGAAGGCCGGACGCACCCCCCTAAAACGCAACTTATCGGTATAAAATTTGTTGGTATTTTTTTTTTTTTGGTGGTGAGAGTAGAAGAAATAAAAAAATAAAAAAATTCTCCATACAACTAACGGCCACTCTAATGTACATATCGTCGGTTGCTTGCTGGTTTGCGGCACAGTATATTCAAAATACATTATGTCTGAAGCAAACCAGAAACCAACCGACGATATATGTATACTTTTATGTCTCATGTTTTTTATTTTTTGTAATATAAACGAATTTTTCGTACATGTTACGAAATAAATTTTAGGCTAGAATTTTATAACCTTATTCAAGTGGTGGAAAGATTGCATAATTTTAATGCACAAGTTAGATGTGCTTGCGACATTACCTCATTCCCAATTTTTTTTATAAAATTCCAACAACTAAACCGCATTACTTCGTATACAAATTTAATTTAGATGAAAATTGTGGTATAGATTAGAAACTGCTACGAGTTCCATCTGAATACTAAGCTAAGTAAAAATATTAAACTTTTTAAGTATTTTAACACTGTATGTAAATACAAAAATGCATACATACATAAATAAGTATGAACTTTATCATATAAACATCTATGTAAAATATGTGTGAAAATAATGTTGTTATTTTTGAATTAGTTATAATCATGTTTACACCAAATGTGGCACTTCATATTTAATTGAAGAATTGTGTCAATTAAATATTTACTTACATCTGTTTAGTTATGTTTGAAAAAAAAAAAAAGAAACACGTAATCGATATTTGTTTCCTTTCTATTAATTAACTTTATTCCATTGTATCTACATTGCATCTATCTAATTAATTCTAAATGAAATTACAGCTTAAAAGTCTACATAATACATAATATGACGAACAGAAAATGAACTGGTCCCACACACACACGCAAATACAAACATGTAGTGGGAATCGAATATATAATTTGAAAAAGATTCTTTTTGAAAATGTGTGATGAATTTCGAATTATTTCTAAAACTCATTTTGACTCAATCTGAACTAAGCTGCTTTAAAAAAAAAACGATTCAGATGCTAAAATATTATAAATAATATACGAGTACAATTGCTCACTTCACAAGCCTTGTTATATCGTTTAAAGTTATATATGAAAAAAAAACAAACATTTCTCAAAACAAGATCATTTTACAGACAAATTGTTTTTATTTTCAGAAATTTTTTTGGAAATTGCCTTTTCAAATACAACTTTAAACGATACAACAAGGCTTGTGAATTCAGCAAATGTTTAGAAAAAATTTACCAAAAGTTGTGCTCAAGTACTAAAAACTAATTACAAAATACATACAAAGCGAAAACTTTTCCTATTTGAAGTCATTTAAAATTAATTGAAGTAGTTATTGTAAAATTTTGTTCAATTTCGAATTCCGTTCTGACACGCGCATATTGATCGCATAATATTTGCAAAAGTGACTTCAACTCTCAAGAGAAAGTTCTGTAAATCGCAATCGCAAGACTCTTGGCGAGTTCAAGTCCCAAAATTATATATACTGAAGTGAATTAACGTACAAGTTTGGCCTAAACCAAACTTTAAAGAAACACTAAAATTAAAATTAAAATTAAAATAAATGAGTTTTCTTTTGATTTTAATCCAAAAATAGTAATAGTTCGCAAAATTGTTATTTAAAAATCCGAATTTATAAAATGTTCTTTTGTTTTGTTAATTTTGTGTTTGCATTGTTTAGCAATGTGAACAGTTGTGAACGAACATATTTTATTTTCATATAAAAAATATATTTTCACAACTGTTTTACTTGTATTATAACACTTGTAAGTTTTGATAAATAGGCCCCAGCAGTTGAAAGCCTCTTAACAAACCTTTATTAAACCCCTTTCAATATGTCCTTAATTCTAAGGCCTTTTGACGGCCATTCTTTGGACGGCTTTAAAAGGCATTAGTTTGAAGGCCTTTCAAAATATCCACCGAAAGAAGCGAGAGCGGAAGGCCTAGCCCGCAATGACGACGTGTTTAAAAGAGATATAAGTATGGAATGGAACGGAAGGCTTTTTGAAGGCATTCGTAGAACTCCTTTTTCTCGCTGGGTATACTTATATATGTACATTAGGGATATAACTTTTTAACAGTTTTTTAAAATATCAAAATTGGCATAGCGCAGTCCGATAGAGCATAAAAAACTATAAGGGAACGTATATTTATTTTTTCGCTAAAATCAAAAAAATTCACACACCAACCGCTATGGAGTTTTGAAAATTTTAAATTTTCTTTTTGGTTAAGAAAAATTAATAATCGACCCTGTTCTGTAAACCTATCGATTTGAAACCGCACGATTTTAGAAAACTAACTCCGACAATAGAAATATTTTGTTAGATTTTTTAAAATTTTTTTATTATATAGATTCCCAAATATCATATTGGAAAGTAAATTATTGTGTATGATTTTAAACACGTCTGCAAGACCATTATTAATTTTTTGAAAACGAGAAATTTACTCAGATTCGGTTTACAGAACAGGGCCGATTATGTTTATTCAAAACAAAAAATAAATAAAAACACCGTATAAAATTATGAATATTCAATATTGCATTAGGTTGGATTATGTTAGCAGGCTGCTGGTAAGGAAGGGTGAAATTTAGAGTCCAGCTCAATGGGGTCCAATACAATGATCCCTTTGTGGTACCTGTGTGGTGAAGAGAAGGTAGTGAGAGAAGGTGATAGGGAAGGGATAGTGATAGAGAAGACAGGTGGTGAAGGAAGAGATAGAGGAAAGCTTCATTATTTTACAACTCTGCTTTTTATTTTTTTTTTGCACGCTTATTTGCACTGTTGCAGCGCCTCTGGAGGGTGAATGAGGCGTATTAAATTTTGAAGCTGTGTTTAGTAGACATTTTATTGGTTATTTTACTTCGCCGATGATTCTGCTACACAATACCGACGAAGGAGGACGCTCTGATGTTACATTAGGATTAGCATCCGCTGAAGCCGGTGCAGTTTTAGTGACCAGTGCCTTATGTCTGCATCACTAGAACTTTTCGCACAATAACTGATACAAAGGACACTAATGTACATCAGAAAAATGAGTGGTGTTGTTATTTTAATGACTGTCTGAGACATGGTTTGAACCCTGAACCTTCGGTTTTGTAGTCAACGTGCTAACTGCTTCAGCCAACGAACGCCACCCACTAAATATTGCATTAAGAAGTCCTCGAAATAATTTTAGATTATGTAAAATAATATTTTTGTTAGTTCAAGTACGTGCTTTAAGTTTTCCAAAATGTCTTTCTTTGGTTTACAAAAACCAAAAATTACAAAAAATTATGATTTTCGTGGTTACTAGGACATGGTTAACCTCATTGTACTATGCCAAAAAATTGGTTATACCCCTAATGTACATATGTGACGCGCAAAATAGAAAGGGACCTAAGGGTAAAAACCGGTTTTGTTCAGGAGAGCCATTTTAAAGATTTAAATACGTGTATTTTTGGTGTACCATCACTGAGTGTGTTGGTATTGGTCTCATTTGAAAGCGACACATCTCATGAGTTTGATATCAATTTTGCTCGCGTCTTTTCGAATCCACTCTGTTAGTACGAACATTTTTTCACATAACCTTAGAATCGTCGACTTCAATTTCATAAAACGCGCATACCTCTGGGAGGAAACACTTTTGGGGCATGGGATCGGTCTCATTCGACGCTCAGATGATGTTGTCCACATCAAAAAAAAAAAGTGAAAATTGATTTTTTTACCCTTAGGCCCCTTTCTCTATGCGCTGTCACATATGTACATCTTTTAAAAGCTATACTATTTTGGGGGGGCCGACCGACTGTGTAATTCGAAACGAATGAAAATGCTTTCGAATTTGTATGTTTATAAAATGTATATTCGAAAGCATTTTCTTTCGTTTCGAATTGCAGAGTAGAACCCCGCCTGTACTTAATACACACGCCTCGAAATACATATATGTACATTTTTATTGTTACTCGCTTCTTAAAATATTTTTTTAGCAACTGTCTTAAGGAATGCTTGACATTTTTTAAAATAAATTTTTAATTAATAATGAATGTTATTGATTTCAGCTTCTGTTTTAATTTAAGCCATTTTCTACAAACAGCCATCTTTATACACAACAGTTTGTGCTTACGCATACTTAAACATGAAACCAACCATTGTCATTGTCAATGTTTTTTATGATTTCCCCTTTTAACAAATCAAAATTAAAACAATGTTGCTGCACTTTGCTTCGTTGTACATAAATAAAAAAGCACTTCCTTGCTGCATATCATAAACAACAATTTTACATTAAAAAGTTAACTTTTAAGTATATTACATAAATATTGTGCCAACTTTTAGCATTATAACACATTAGAAACACAACTAAGTATGCACAACTGAATAAATAAATAGAAATAATATACAAAACTAAATTATTAGAAATACATGAAACGAAGAAGACATCATTTCCAAAGTTACAACGGCAACCAGTAGCATAATCAAATGCATATACAGCAGTTACTACGACTATACACGTCTGCCAATGCAATAATAATTATGTATGTATAACATTACAGTTCACGACAAAGAAACCCCCAATATACATATGGAGCTCAATTTTATTTTTAATTTTGATTTTCATTGTTAGTTCATAATTCTGTCTGAGTGCTAGATTTATTTACGGTTTGGTTCCTCTTATGTTATCACTTTACTTTGAGTTAAAGAGGTTATACCTATCGCGTATTGCATAAAAAATGTTACCCGATATAAGATTGTTCTCTCACTGCACTGAGCTTTCATAAACCTCTATTCCTTCAGGCGGCAAGGAGAATATAAATGAAAAAATAGCAAATGAGAGGCACATAATAACATTCCAAACTGTTTGGGATCTCCCGAAATTTTTGACTTCCCGGGAAACGGACAAAAATATGACATTCCCAGAAATTCACGGGAAAATGGTAATTACTAAATAAAATTAATTTATTATCCAAAACAACACTAAAACTCATCCTTTTATTTAAACATAACCATCATATCGTCGGCTTAGAGTTTAAACCAGCTAACTCATTTAAATCTTACAGTAAAGACAAGAAACAGTTAACATTTTCTATAAATGGCTTAAGAAATTATTTTTAGACTCTTCAGACTCTATTGTATCCCCAAAAAATCACTCTTTGGTGGGGTTTACATGCCGAAAGCATCATTGGACCATTTGTCGTTAAATCCGAAGCTGGTGCCAACATTACCGTCCATTGACATTATATCCTCTTGAAAAAGGAACTAATGTCCATGGACATTATTTTCCTTTCGCAATGTAAATAACG
The DNA here is from genome assembly GCA_944452675.1 of Tachina lurida. Lineage (NCBI taxonomy): Eukaryota > Metazoa > Arthropoda > Insecta > Diptera > Tachinidae > Tachina > Tachina lurida. Next base: position 170,594,328 of record OX101752.1, on the reverse strand, counting down.
TCTGATAGACACTTATGTTTCTTTTAACCTTACGAGATTAAAAGGTTTTTTCCTCTCGGTGCATCGAATAGTGGCTTTGCTGAGTAAAGATTTTGCCAGCCTTTCATTGGTTTTAAGAATTTTCTCCTTTCGGTCTATCTAATAATGGTTTCTGTTTTTACCCGACTGCGCGACGCAAAGAAGTGTATTATGTTTATCAGCCTATGTATGTATGTATGTATGTGTGTTCCTTTTCTGCACTATATAAACCGAAAGCGTTGACCGATTTTGATGGTTCTTACATTTGTCTTAATCCTGGGAGCGTTACCAAAGGTATGACAGTAGTCAAAACGCAATGTGGCGGCCAACAGACGCCATTTTGTAAATACGAAAAAAATTAAAAGTCGGTGAACTACTAGTATATCAAAATGGGTATCATTCGACAGGTATTTTAAAATCATTTTTAGGTTTCTCCTAAGATTTGTCATTTCGAATGAGCATTTAGGATATTTAACGGATCAAAGTTGGTCACAGTAAGGTTTTTTTATTTTTTCAATTACTATTTGTTAAATAATGTCCATGTACATACTTTATTTCTTATTTTTCATGGACATAATTTGCATGGACGTATGCAACCTACTATTTTGAATGGCGATGTCAATGTTAAAGTTGGATTGACTCTCAGAAAACCAAACTGAGTTGAGTTGAAAACAATAGGGGCTTAAGACTCATGCTGGAGCTTAAGTAAAGCACTGTTAATATACGACTCAGTAAAAAATACACTCCATAGAAGTCATGAAAATATAGAGTTTGCGATCTGGAGGTAGTGCAAATTTCGATCATTTATAATGATTTTTACATAGGGTTGTCATTGCAAGGAGTTCTCTTTTTCGATCACCGAATTCGAAGCGGTTTTAAGAAAAATTTCCTTTTTTGTGTTCTATGATAATATTTTCATAAAAATGGTAAAAAGTTTGCTATTTTGCTATTTGCTATACGCGAAACAGTGTTTCCATGTAAACTTAACAGGGGTGTTCTGTAAATCGCTCGTTTTGAAATCACTTAATTTCCAGGAAAGAGCTCGGTTAAAAAGGTGACTTATTGCACCTTTTCAATTAGATGTGTAAGATATTTTATACGAATTTATCTCCGAATGAACTAAATTGTCCGATCAACAATTGTTCGTTTTTGGATATCGCACGATTTCACAACCCGCGGCTTACAGAATATCTCCGTAAGTAAATAACTTTAAATTTTAGAACAAAATTAGTTCATAATTTTAATTTAATTTTTTTTAATTCTGGTGAGTATTGTCTAAAACTATACGGTTATTACAAGCTGACTTAAATATAATTTTCAGCTAACTATCGACAAGTTAAAAATATCGATTTTTTGCAAGCAATGAAAATGTAGTTCCTTCAGAATGATTTTTTTACTGGGGAGTATATATAACTTGATATAAATATATAACTTGATATAAATTCTCAAATAAAAATTTTTAGTGATACACAATCCGACAAATATGAGTTGGTTGGAGAACGACAACAGGGACGTTAATTTTTATCACCGACTATACGAAACCTGTGTTAGTGTACAATTTATGCACATACATATTTACATAATATGTGCTTAATATTCAACTACGCTAAAATTTATGAATGTATGCACCATTGTGAACAAACCAAATTAAACTGACTGACTATCTGTCACTAAGACTTGGCGTCAACAGTTGATGATGATACTATTTGTACGTGACCAACATGTAAAATATAGTGTTTTTCTTACGCTACAGTCTGCATTATACACATATCTACATACATACATACAGTTTGTCAAAAAAAATTTGCAATTTTAGAAAATGTTAAATAAATTTCAAAAGAAACATTGTAATGCAAATTAATGTAATGTTAAAAAATTTTTGTACACTCAATAAAAAATTTTGTGTGTTCACGTTGAGCATCCGTTACTCCTTTCGAGCGTCTGCTCATTGAATAAATAAGCTTTGGGATGTTGGGAATTTTTTCCATTCTTCTTTAATGAATCTTATCAATTCGTTTTTGTTCGTTGGCGATCAGTTTCTCTATATGGGCCCACAAATTTTCGACTGGGCTATCACTAAGCTTTTTTGTAGTTGTATAATAACCACGACCTATATAAATAAGATTTATTTTTGGGGGGGCATTATCTTGATATCGACTACAACGTTTTTGTAATACTCGTAGTTTAAAGGACACTTCAGGTACATATCGTCACCTTAGATGCCAACTGACGTAACTACACAAAAATTCGAAGTCGAGTTTTTGATCGATTATAGTTCATTTTATCAAACTACATGTTCACGCAAATATTTAGAACTCTGCTATTATTTACTATTATTGCTTTTGATCGTTTTTTGTTTCTCCTGTAAAAAATAGAAAAGTGTCGTCACGTCCGTTTGCATTTAAGGTGACGATATGTATGTACATGTAATTGAAAATAAACTAAATTTTTTACTATGCAAATATATTTTTGACAAACTGTATGCATGTATATTTTTCAATGGGAGTGTGTTTAGCCTAAATTAGACGTGACATAGCCATAACGCCATAGCCATAACCAAACCAAAATTCAATTGGTTTCTATGGTGAGAGTTATGGCGAGTCTCTCTCACTCTCACTCTCACCATAGAAATTAATTGAATTTTGGTTTGGTTATGGCTATGGCGTTATGGCTATGTCACGTCTAATTTAAGCTTTTGTGCGTGCCTGCTTATACGCGCTGTTTTCTGTTACCAATAGTCATTATGCAAAATATACATATGAATTAAATGGTCTACAATATGAATGCATTTGCAAATTTATACTTAACGATTATTTTAACTAGATAATTTATATGCACGTATGTACATACATACATACATACATAAGTATGTATATGTACGCATATAAAATAAAGTGATGTTGATTACACTTTGACACATAACAGCCTTTCATACAGTCGGTGCTAAAAAAAAGTTGCTACTACATACATACATACATATGCATGTATGTAAATACTCGTATGTAATTTTAATCATGTAATTTAATGTAATGAATCACCCGTGGTCCTAACTAAATTTAAAATTAATAACGTGCATGTTTTTGAAATATATTTTCTAATTTATTGAAACTTTTTTGTCAATTTTATAAAATATTTCAGCTCTTGAAATATTATGCTCTTGAAATTGATGTTTACTAAAAATAATATTAATGTACTCAGGGATCGCCATCTCTGAAATTTAAATACATTTAAACCTCGATTAACCGGTTACATCTATTAAAGGCCGTTTCACACTATAATACAAGTATTAATACTTTCGACGAAAATGCATCCCTAATCTAATTTCTGTTTCAAAAATTTCAAAAGACAATAACAACTCAACATGTCAGAGTTGCATTTTATTTATATTAATACTTGTATTATAGTGTGAAACGGCCTTAACCGGCATGCGGCTCTTATCCGAGCTCTACCTCTATTATCCGTGCAGCATTCATATGTTTTTTATTATGTAAATCTAAATCCGGTGTTTCCCCTTTTTAAGTTCATGTGCCCACACATATGTACATACATATTTGATTTTGCATTCTCTATGACGATTTGTATCTTTCGTATAAAAATATGTGGTATACTTAAATATGTAGTTACATAAATCGAATGTTTAAATAAAAATAAATAATAAATTTCTGTATATTTTAATATAAATGCTATTAACCGTGTATTTCGATTATCCGTGCTGGTACCGGTCCCACGACAGCCGGATAATCGAAGTTTAACTGTAACAGTAAAGATATGGCAATTAATTTCTATTCAAATTAAAATATTGCCAAACAGAAAATAATAAAGGAATTCGCGGATTGTGTTATTCAAACGATTATTCATTAAGATATTAAATTGTACATTGTTTACTATGATTTAAAAAAAAATCAAACAGGTTTTATTGTGACAGAGCGATCTTTTAATGCTCTAAAAATATGACATTATTTCTTTTCATATTGATTTCATTTAAATAGTTAAAACTCATTTCCAAACAAATTTTTTTGTCACCAACTGTCTTTAAGCCAAGTTTAAAGACAATCATACTTTACAACAAAAATATCAATAGCACTGAATATATTATGTTTACGATTAAAAAATACACAAACACACTGAAAAAATGCCAACAAAAGTTCAGCCATACATACACTTTGAATAAAAAGCAGATGTAACAATAAATATATTTTTTTATATTTCATTTTATTTTATACATTTGAATTTGTTGGTTGATTTGAAATTGAAAGTAGCAGAAGTAGATAGTTGAGATTTGTTAATGGCACGCATAAGTACAATACTCCGTGATTTAATTTAATTTTAAATAAATTAACTATTGAAAATAAATTTTAAAATACCATGAAGATTAAGGTTAACTAAATATAAACAATATTCGTTATTAAATAATTTTATATTATATATTTTATTTTTTAAATTTTTGTTTCAATTACAGACTCTTAATACAGCTGTGGTACAAATATACAAAACAGAGGCTTCTGCACACTCCCATTGGAAGAAGAAATACACTGGCGTGGTTTGTTTTGTCAAAGATAGTGCTATACGTTCTTATTTTTTACGCGCGTATTGTTTAATCAAACATGAATTAATTTGGGAGCACGAGTTGTATGATGAAATGAAAATAAATAAAGCGCGTCCATTCCTAATAACATTTGAGGGACAGGTGAGTGTTTAAGTCTATATTTTTGAATTATCTCTTTCACATTTTTTATATATCATTACTTTTTCTTGTTATTTTCCAGGATGGTCATGTTGGCTTAAATTTTGTATCAGAAGAAGAATGTGATTCGTTTTATCGTGCTGTTGATACAACTATTGAGACTAGAAATCGGAAAAAGCTGGGTAAGTTTAATAAATCTGTGAACAACTCAATAAATTAGTTGCCAATAATTAGTCTTTTAGCAATTTAAGACAAGACAAAGAGAAAAGTTTAGTTCTTTTAAAGAGACACTAAATATGGATAATTCTGAAATAACTTGTGTATTGTATATTAGAGATGGGCGCCTGTCGTGTCTGTTTTGTGACACGAACATACTTTTTTAACCTGTGAAAAACGTATTCAACCTTGCTAGCAAATCATATTAAAATATTGGATCAAGTGCCCTTCACATTTAAATTATACAAGGCTTACAAACATCATTTTAATGACGAGAAATTTATTTAAATGTGAACAAGTACCCTTAAATGACACTATAATGTCGAAATCATTCGTTTTTCACTTAAATTTGAACTAGTTCGCTACCACTACAAGCCATGATTTTACACCTTTTTTGTATTTTTTTTTTTTGCTGGGAAATGTTGAAATAGTGCCCATCACTGACTGATCAACTTCCTTGCGAGTTTTTCTCTTTTTTTCACACAACGGAAAATATTGGAAAATAATTTTTTTCTGGTTTTAGTCTAAAATTCCTGTTTTTTCCTTATTGGTGGCGAATGCCTTGTTTAACTCCAACCCCAGCAAAAATATATGTCTACTTGGAAGGAGATAGAGCCCAATTGTCCCTTACCAACCTTCTTCGGTAGCCCATGATTTTTGCTCGTGATGACCCACTTGGTAGGTCTCCAGGTATGAAGTTTTTTCTGCACATCCTAGATGAATTAAATTAGAGTTTGTTTTATATGTATGTATATAATTAAAAAATGTTGCTCTATATATCACAACTTTATCCACTCTTAGATTAAGTCTAATACTTTATATGTATTGTTTTTATATATATTTATTGAATCAGGAGCCGATCCAAGAATCTCCATATGGTAGGCTAGAACACTAACTACCCACTGGCCTACCGAAGCACATAGTTTTTTTCATACATAATTTAATTAAATAATAAAAAAATTAAATCACGAAGTAAAAATATCATTCGCAACCAAATTTATATCAACGTAAACGAGAGAGGATACACAATTAAAAAATTTGATTATAAATAGCCGACCAACCTCGTAGTGTTCTCGGTAAATTTCATCACTCGCTTACTTTATTACGTCCTCGTAAGGCTGAGGAAATGCACTGTGTGGTTTTCCGTATCTCCGAACCGCTTCTTTTGGTCTTAAGGTGCGGTCACACTTGGCAAACATTTGCCCAAAAAAATCAAAACCACTAAAAACTTTGATTCAGATACATGTTTATTAAGTTAACTAATAACCAGTGTCCAATATTATTGTAAAGTGTTTAACTTAATATGCAATTGTCTGAATTTATAGGTGTTTCATTAGTATTTAGTGGTTACGGTTTTTTTGGGGAAATGTTTGGCAAAGTGTGGCCGTACCTTTAGCACTTATTTGTACCAAATTTATTTTTGCTGGGATGTTTAAAATGCATATGTACTATGTGTATAACGTTTTTTCGTATTTTTTTTTTTTTTTTTTTGCAGAAAAGCGCAATAAACGCAAATCTCAGATGGCACCCTCAGCTCCCTTGGCGCCTTTGCCCAAAGAACCCGACTACAATAGTGTGCAACTTCGTAATAATTCTAAAATTGGTACCGTCAATTTTACAAATACGCCAATACCACAGCAGCAAGCACCACCAAAAAAATTTCTCTCGTCCTTATCGTCTTCCAATAATAAGAACAAAAAATCAAAAGTCAATAAATGTGATATTGGAGCACCGACGAACTTTCGTCATGTCAGCCATGTGGGTTGGGATGCTGACAAGGGTTTCGATTTGACGGGCAATGAAAACGATGAAGTACTCTCGCAATTCTTTCAGAAGGCTGGTGTATCGAAACATCAACTAAATGATCGAGATACGAGAGCCTTTATATATGATTTCATACAAAGTAATAATGTACTGGGTACAGTAAAACAAGAAAGCGTAGAGCAACCACTAAATGCCACATCACCCACATCACCGCCACCACCACGAGTGACACCTCAGGTGCCAACCAGGCATCAACATCATACTCATGTAAGTTCTATCGAAAATGAGTTTCACTTTAACTTGAATGATTATTAAATAATTTTTTTTTGGGTGCAGGCTCAAAATGGCAACTCAACAAGTACTTCAACAATAATAACCCAAAGATCAGCACCACCACCTCCACCACCAGCTAGACAACCTCCGCCACCAGTACCTACAACGGTGCCTGGTATCTCGAGGGCACCAGCTCCTCCTTCAAGGCCGCCACCCATAAACGCAGCACCGCCTCCTCCACCAGCACCCATAATGACAGCACCGGTAATTTTGTTTTATTTAAACTTTGTAAAACTTTATAAAAATTTAATTAACTTAAAACTTTTAAAATTAAAATTGTTTTTAGCCACCGCCTCCTCCACCACCAGCAGTTGGTGCTCCTCCACCGCCTCCGCCACCACCTCCTATGGCTGGATTCGGTGAGATGCCTTCGATTACTACCACCCATGCACCGCCAGAAACTAAAATAGCATCCAATTTACCACCAGTTTCTGATTCACGTAATGAATTCTTGGAAAGTATACGCAAGGGAGTGCAACTTAAGGTAAGATTTGTTTGGAAAACACTTAAAAGTTTTAAAAAAGATTTTTCTAATAAAATTAATTAAATACAAGTCAAAAGTTTTGTCCCTTCTGAAAAATTAAAAAAAGACAGCATACTTGCCGACTAAGCCAACGATATATCCTTTATTATGTTTTCTCCAAATATAATTTTAGTGCACCCGAAAGCACCAAGCTTTGCATAACACACTGCTTAAATCATTGGAAAATTTAAAACACGGGAACAACAAAATATATTGGTTCCTTTTTACTCCTGTAAGGAGCATAGGGCCGCAACAAGATTATTCCAGTACACTCGATCCTGTGATAGATTTTTTACTTCATTCCAACCTAGATTTAAGCGGGACGTTCTCGTCTTCGACTGCCTTGTGGATTCCAATCTATAGCTTGCTTCGCGATATCATCCGGAGACTTACGCTGAGAGTGTCCGATCCAGTCCCACTTGCGCTTTCTGATTTCAGCTGTGATTGGATTCTGATTGGTTGCTAACCAAAGCTGATTATTTTGGATTAAGCAATTGTTTAAGAAAACTTGTGTAGATTTTAGTTCGCGTGCTGATGTGTTCCATGTCTCGCATACATATAATAGTGTAGATTTCACATTTGTGTCGAATATTTTTAACTTTGTTTTCTTGATATGTATGAAGAGTTCCACACTGATTTAAGTCGACCAAATTCTTGACGGGCTTTGTTTATGCGACTGGAGATGTTAGCTTTGGAACCACCACTCTTATCTAATATACTGCCCACTGTAACAGAAGGTGTCTATTTCTATTTTTGTGAGTATTTTTATTTATGAGTGGGAGAGGATACCTTTGGGAATTATGACACTTTTTTCCAAAAGGTGTATCAATACACTTATAAATAAAAATTGAGCCATTTGAGTAATAATAGAGATAGGACACTGCTCTATTATTAACTCTCTTTTTTATTTGTTTGCAAATTTGAAGCAAACCAGGGAGATATTAAATTTCTCTATATATTATTTTGTTTTTTTTTTATATTTATACGTGGGAGAGGCTGCCTTTAGATATTGTAGTTGCATTTATTTACAAGAATTGGTAGAGGAAAAGAATAAGATACATGCAAATCATGACCTAAAATCCAAAAAGCCGTAACAACCAAAAAATTCTAAATATACTTTTTGATGGATTATGATGTGATTAACCAAAATACATCTTTCCGTAAAAATTTACTCACATGCATTCAAAAAACCGATTTTATTCATTATTCAATTTTTCACCTAACAAATAAATAGTCTTCAATTTATATGGTTTTATAGTTTTTATGGTTAAAAAGTGTACATACCCAGTAAAAAAAGACACTCCAAAAAAGTCATGAAAATGTAGAGTTTGCGATCTGGAAGTAGTGCAAATTTCGATCCGATCTAATGATTTTTACATAGGGTTGTCATTGCAAGAAGTTCTCTTTTTCGCTGCCTGGTCACCGATTTGGAAGCGATTTTAAGAAAAATTTCCTTTTTTGTGTTCTATGATAATATTTTCATCTAGGAAAAATTGTAAATAGTTACCTATTTTAACAATTACTTTCTTTTTATAGGAATTTAAACGCGAAACAGTATTTTCATGTAAATTTAAGCAAATAACTTTAAAATTTTAGACCAAAATTAGTTGATAAGTTTCTTCAAAAAAATCGATTTTTTAAAAATTCTGGTGAGTAATTTCTAAAACTAGAGAGGAATTACAAGGTTTTGTATGACTAAAATAAACTTCTTCTTGGTTTTCTGCTAACTATCGGCAAATTAAAAATATCGATTTTTTGGAAGCAATGAAAATGTACTTCCTTTAGAATGACTTCCAATTTTTTTTACTGGGATACATACTTACGGCCTTTTGGATTTTAAGTGACGAAATACTCTCAGAGAGTTTGTGTCTCTCTCTTGTGAATTGAAAAATAAATAGTGCTGCCACAACCTAAAAATTTTTACAACCAAAATTCGCTTTAAAAGTTACCAAATAAAACAAAAATAACCAAATTTCAATATGTAGTATTTTTATTAAATAACATTTAAAATGCATACACTTTGTGCCGCACTACAACTAAAAATCAAGATACATGAAGCTGACTTGCAAGCAATTGTTCAATGCTCATTGCTGCCAGTCGGCAGCTGATTAATTTTTTCTCGTTTAGTTTTCCGTTTTATTGTTGAATTTTTTTTTTCTTTACACGTTTAGTTTTTGTATTTAACAGCCGAACAGTATTTTTACACAAACAACTTACGTACATATTCTTTATATAAATTTACTTCGTAAAATCTTTTAATTGAATTTTACCGCCATTACAAAAGACGTCATTTCTGTAGTACAGAGTTGCGATCATTTATTAAAATTAAAAACTGTTGACAGTGTTGTAAAAGTATTGTAAACAAGTGAGTAGCAATCAAGGCGAATTCATAACAGGTGGAATACTAAAAATTGAAGAACATAAAGCTTAAAAAGTATAACATAAAAAATATGTAAAGAAAAAAGTAACCACTTTTGGTTAGAAATAACCAAAAACAGCAGCCCTGAAAATAAACGTTCTTTACAGTAATAGTTTAAACACAATGTTTGCGGTGCGGTGCGATTTCTCGTTGCGGGTGAAAACAATAAACATAATACAATGGAAGACGGCTACGGCAATACTTGTCAGTGTTTGTTTAAATTTCTATTAATTTTTTTGTGGATACATTTTTATAAAATTTTCTAAAAAATTTACTATTTATTTAATATTATGTAATGGAGGACCTATGCTCCTTATAGGAACGACGGGAACATATATACATATGTACATACATATATAATATTTTGTAATGGCAGTAACTAAAAACAAGAAATTATTAACATTTTATACATTGGCAGATATATTTGATATATTTTTTAAACTTTTATATTTTATGACAGAAGTTTTTGAACTTCAAAATCATTTTTTTGTTCACAATAATGTTGTGAACACTGTCAATTATTCAAAAACTATGGCATCATCAGAAAGAGAAAGAGAGTCAAAAATTGAGAGAATAAGAAAGTCCGCAGAGAAAATAAAATAGATTTTATTATGATACTTTAAACGACCTTATTTTCCTTATTTCTTCTTTATATTACAGAGTAATGTAATAGTGGGCTTTCAAGCTTGAAAGCCCACTATTACATTACTCTGTAATATAAAGAAGAAAATAGATTTTAATTTTATACCGTTCCGCACTGTGGTTTTTTACTTCAAAATCGTATGAAAAACCGTACCGCAATAAATTATCGTTACATTGTGTTCAGACTCTAAAGAAAAAAAGTTCGTTCACACTACTTATATGTTTAAAATCTTATTATGTCCTAATTTACACTAAGCAAGTCTTATTGCTAAGCTGATTAGTTTTTTAGGAGAGTGACGAGGAAAAAAGAAACGTTTATGTGCCTCCCGTCTTTCTCTCCTAAAAAACTAATCAGCTTAGCAATAAGACTTGCTTAGTGTAAACTAGGACTATGTACATATATTTAAAATGGTTTTAAATCACTGATGGGCGTTTCTTTGCAAAATTGTGTTGAGTACATTCACACGTATTCTTATTCTCTTTCATTAAGTCGTCTATGAGACAGCGACGAATGCACATGAGGCGGATGCTTACATATTTTTTCAAGAATATTTATCCTGCAGATATACGTGTTTCATTGTAAGTTGATAATATGCGAAAAATATTTTGTTATAAATAACGCATTTGGTAGTATTCAATGCCTTTTATGTTATCACAGATTTAAGAAAAGGAATATTCATAAGTTTAATGGTATGGAAAAAGAAAATGTTTTAAACTAAAATAAAAACAATAATTGAAATTTATTTGTTGGTAGTTTAGCATGTCTATATACGTATTTCATTGGCGCTTGAACCAAATCATCAGTAGACTTCAACCACAATTGTTAACAGTCACAAACCTCTTACTTTACTTACTGTTAACAATTGTGGTTGAAGTCTACTGATGATTTGGTTCAAGCGCCAATGAAATACGTATATAGACATGTTAAACTACCAGCAAATAAATTTCAATTATTGTATGTATACTTCTGACAATATGTCAAATAATAAATTTCTTTAAAATAAAAACATTTATTTGAGAAAAAAATAAATAAAACGGTGGCTATCAGAGGACCATACCAAAGTAAAATTTGAAAAAGTTTTTTTCAATTGACTGTTTGGTGGGTAGCTCGGAACCTCAGCGCCCACCACTATCTTAAATTTAATAATTCATGGGGAAGTAGAGATGATTATAGTCTTGAGGGATATATGGCCAATACTTGACTAAGTAAGATCCAAAGTGCTACTGGATATGAATAGGAAGCTGATGCGAGTCTTTATAGACTGGTTTACTGTTCACTCCTCGGTCAGAGCAAAGGACCAGCATTTGGGAAACTAGCGAGGATGAAGAGGAACCAGAAAACATTGAACATATTATCTGTCATTGCCAAAAGCTGCAACGCCATAAGCTGCTCAGGTGGCTGAGCAAACGTTGCCACGATAGCATTATTGTTATCGCAAAGTGTAAACTGAAGGATATCAGGGGCATCAATCATGGGAATCCAATGGTTTAATGAAAGATAATAAGGGTTCTTCTGGGTACGATAGGGTGTTAAATTTTTATTAACGGTTATAAATAGAAAGAAATCACAATTGACCCAATTGGGTCTCGGAGTGGAATTGTATTGCAACACCACCCTTCCTAACCTAACCTAATCTAGCAGATATCGTAGAAATGAGATGGCCTCCCGGTTAAAAATTCCAGAGTTTGATAGTTGGTTATTCACCTAGACCTACTTGTGTTCCAAATTTCAATTATCTAGCTATAGCGGAAGTGCTTCATAATACATATTGATTAGTGAGCATCAGTCAGTGAGTGAGTCGATGTGTCAGTGACCCACCATATCTCATACTAAGCTTAAATAAAAAAAGAATAAACAAACTAAAAGACCCTAGAAGATTTTGTAATGCTGTGTTGGAAAACAAAACAAATGTTTTAAATTTTATTTGAAAAAAAAAAGATGTGAACGCAGCAACTTATTTCCAAATGCATGTAAGCAGTTTGACAGTCTGCTTTAAAGGTAAATAAAGTGTTCAGCTCACTTGGATCCAAAAACTAATGAAGCCTTTGTGATAAATATGCATTAAGTAGTTTCTCTAAGTTTTTCTTTTCTTTCGTCTATTACAGAAAATCGATACATCAGCTCTTAGTACGGGCAGTGGTGATTCTCGCAGTGAGCTTATGTCTGAAATACGCATGGGCATTGAACTGCGACCATCCACACAACGTGATTTATCTACAAATCGTGCTAGTGATGAACTCTCTGGCACAGATGCTTTAGCCGATGCTCTACGACGAGCACTACAGGAACGTGTACGTGTCCTGCAGTCATCAGACGATGAGTCAGAATCGTCTGGCAATGATGATGAATGGGAAGATTAAATTTATTCAACGCGCGGACCTGTACGTATTGAAAATCTAGTATAAAAGTTTGTACATACACTTGTATGTAAGTATGTATGGATGAATGAATGACTGCATAAAAGGAGGATTTATTTCATATACATTGTATACCAATGATTAAATACGGCTTTAAATGGAATGTGCTCTTTAAAGCACATGTAATTACATACATATATACATATACATACATATTTCATGTCACGTCATGTCATTAATAACTGCTATACTCTTACAAGCAAGTTTTTGTATCAGTAAATATTAGTTCTTTAATAATTCGATAGAAATTTGGTTAGAAAGTAATTTATTTTGTTTAGTTTACGTTCTATTTTACATAAATAATTAAGCATTTTAAAAGTAATGATGCTGTAGTCAAATTTTGTTTTAAATAGAATTTTATAACATTTTGGTTTATATTATTTTATAAAATTTTATAAAATACATACTTAGATACTGAGTTTTATGTATGTATTAAAAATTGATTTCAATTGGAACCACTAAAATCGCAAACTATATAAAACAAATAAATGAAACTGGGCAGAGCCAGGAAATAAAGTTAATTTTCAATATAAAATTGTGCCGCTTAAGAAAACATAATTCACACCATGAGAAAGAATATCCTGCAACAAAATCGTATTGTTGAGACTGAGAATATGGTGAAGTCTTTAACAGCCTTATTCTGGTAATTTGGTAATAATAAATTTTTAACCGAAATTTTGTTACCTTATTGAAAATTTGATTTGTTCTGGTATTCCGGCAACAAGATAATAAAAAAAATAATTCAACAAATGTGGTGGAAAAATTTACCAACGCTTTGTAATAAAATTTAATATTTAAAGTTATTTTTTTCAGTTTTAGATACTTTTAAGCAATTTGTAGGCCTTGTTTGCTATTGTAAAACTTTTCGCGAATTTTCACTACTTTTGCGATAAATTTGATTTGAGCGATGTTAAATGAATTTAAGGGGTCGTTTTTAATTTTTCACCGAACTTTAATAATAAACTGAATTACAAATTTTTAAAACAAATTTTTGTTATCTACATTTTTTTAAGCAATAGTTTTTATTAACTTTTGTTACGATAACAACTTGTCAGAATACCAATTTTCTATTTTTATAAATTTGGTTACAGATCATACTATTATTACTGTGTCAGAATAAGCCTGTAAATGTAACTAAGGTCATCGTAATAAAACTTATAACCAACCGTTACGATGCAAATTTATCATAAAAACAGTTACATTTCGAATTAAAACCATAAAGTGAAACAAATTTTATCAATAAAGCAGTAATTGGAATACGTTGAAATTTTTAAGTAGATAGATAGATAGATATTGATGTTTTTAGCTGATTTCATGATAACGTTAATTGTCTCTATAAAAGTTTCAAAGGGAATGGGAGAGAATGAAAGAGTTGGCCGCACGCACATTTTGATTCGCCAAAGGTAATTTATTAAAAACATTAATTCATATGTTCGCTTTTCATTCGAAACACGGTGAATATGTATGTATGTATGTGGCGGTACCAATTGTAATCAAATCATTTTAGTATTGTCTGCATTTTAGGTATTAAATTTCGTTGTAAGTTTTAATAAGAAAAACTCCATAATTTTTTACATCATCTTTCCAGAAAATACCCACTATTTTTACTTTCTAGTCTTTTATAAAACTTGCTTTTAGATCATTTAGTTTTCATATTTATGCATCTGTCATTTTATGCTGATAGCTATCAGTAGTTACTCTGTTTTCAAATCAAGCATATCCAGCTCAATTAAGAAAAAAATATTTGCTTAATTCACAACAATTTGTATGGTTTATCTCGTATCAAATACACTTTCTGTTTTTTAATTGTGAACACCCTGATTGTAGTGTATTAATGTATTTTGTATTTTAAATGACAAAAGAAGAACAAGCTACATACAAATTCTCTCAGAGAGTCTCTCTTTAAATACAACATTTTAAAAACATATCGCTCATTTACTTCAATAGTGCCATAACTCAAAAAATTAGTTTTTTTAGTTAATAATGCAGAATAATGCGGCATTTTGTATTTTATCTTGTGTAAAAAGTTCATATAATGATGGTACATCATACCATCACCTCCTGAGAGAAGAATATTTTTTCATGTCTTCATTGAGTTAGTTGTATGCAAATTGAAAACTTAAAACGCATTTTCTGCAAAACTGGATTTTTCGAGTTGTGACACTATTGAAGTAAATGAGCGATATGAAATAAAAGTGTAATAGTGGATTTAATTTTTGTATGAAAATTACTAACAAAAAATTTTACACTATTGTATTTAATATTATAATGCAATTTATACAAAAATACAAGAGGTTTTGTGAATTAAGCAATTCTTTGAACAAAACACCATAACAAAATATCATTAATATGTATTAAAAAAAATTAAATAATAAATATTTTAACAAAAGTATGTTTTTCTTTTTAAATATGAATACTAAAAAAATTTAACTTTAATATTTACTCTCTAAAAAATAGTAACAATTGTGCCAAATCTAAAAGAATTAAAAAAAATATATAATATTAAAAAAAAACACTTACTTATAAATAAAGAAATGTACGGATGTATAATATAAATGAAACATCACATAAACTACTTAAATACATTTGTGTGTATGTATATCAATTCAATAAGAAAAATCCATTAAAATTAAAAATTTTGAACTGGAAGCATAACAAATTTTAAAATTAAACATTTTTAAAATATGACTTAATGTAAAATTTGTTGATTTTTATGGTTAAACCTTTCCTAAGGGCTCTTAAGCATGAAAACTTATAAGACTCTGTCAAAATTTAAGATAAAACATTCCCTTTTATTTATGTATGTATTTGAGTTTGGCATTTCAAAATTAAAACATTTTAATTTGACACAGTTAATAAAAAGTTTGTTGAATATATTTTATCTAGTGACCGACGACTGAACGCTCTTTTACAGTTCGAATTTGAATTTTAAGTCCTCGTCCATACAGTGAAAAATTTGCTGCGAAACATTTTTGATTTCTCTTTTGATATTGCATTCGTGTCCACACTGTGAAGTTTTTGTTTTGCAGCTTAATACATTTCGTCATATATATTTCTCATGAGAATGAGGCGAGAAGGACGTACTCAACAAGAACTTCGTGTACATGAAACAAAGTAAGGGTGCTTTTTTCATTCCTCTTTCCCCGTTCATCGACAAACTCAAAAGTTTTGAAGCAAATGTTTTACTGTATGGACGGGGTCTAACAGATTGGAACTTTCATAGCTTTAAGAAATGTGTACATTTAACTTACTATAATAATAATTTATAAAGTAAAAAATAAAAAAAAATTATTACTTAAAGAAATTAAAATAATGTGGCTTAGGAAATACTTACATGTGTACATACATATTAATCATTACGTGTGGTAAACTCTACAACTCGATTCGAATATAATACTTTTCGAATTGCAGAAATGCTTCGGCAGAAAGAAGTCTTACAAATTAAGTATTCTAACATTATAAAGCAAATATAACATTTCAACATTTATTTTTCCGTTTGAATAAAATTGCCTGGCAGAATTAAATGGTAATTGGAGCTTTCTGGCTATCGCCTTATGGCCTGGTTTTAAATGTGTACACCAGAGAATGACAATGAGTACACATAAGTAAATAAAACAATTCATAAGCTCAGATATTTTCTCTCAAGCAAATATGACTAAAGCCGATTCCAACTGTATGTTGTGCATTTCTACTTCGTTTATGCGAAAAAAAAAACAAAAATACGTTACAAGTAAAAATAAAAAGGCAAATGCGTATCAAGCGCTTTGACTCTCTCTCATACTTATAGTCCGAGTATGTTCATACTCCGGATATGGATACTTAATCAGAAAAAAATATACGAATAATACTCGGGATATTTATTCATCATTCGCCACCGTATGCACATCAGACAACAGAACTCTTTTGGAGCCTGCCTTAAGGGATTTACACCATGTGTGTTTCAAAATTTTAATTTTTTCCTGGGATAATGTTCAACAGCAGATGGAATGAACGTGCACTCATTGTGTACATATGGGGATTTAATAGGAAAGAAAATTCCAGGCATGTTCTGAAAATCAAATTTCATCAAAGTGATTTGAAATCACAAAAAATTTGTTCTATGCATATCGTCGTTGAAAATCCCAAAGTATACACATACGTATCATCAAAAAAAATTATTATGATTCGTTAGGTTAACTTGGATGCGACAAAAAATAAAGCTTTTACATTCATAATTCAAAATGACGTATCAACATGTGTATGATTTTCACAAGTCAAAAGAACGTATCAGCAAACTTGGGCAGGAAATTTAAATAAAATCTGTGGCAAAAACGAAAACGTGCTTAAGTCGAGATAAGCTGATTTTGAGGTAATGGTACCTCCGTAATCTGTATTTTTGAAAGTACCCCGGGGCAAAATTTGAATTAAAAAAGCGTTTTGTTAAGAAGGCTTTGCACAGTTAGAATAACAGCTTAATTTAGATTATATGTAATTTGATATATCGTCAGCCCATTATTGGTTTGACCCACCGACCATTTTTTTAAAAAATTAGAGGTATGGGGTATATATATTTTGAGTATCTCCTTTCTGAATCCAAAACAGGGTTTGCGAAATTAATTATGGTTTCCGAGATATTTAGCATTAATTTTGCTCCATATCAACTATTTTAAGGTTTAATAAATATTCTTTTGTCGTTTTTCTCCATTCTGATTTTTTGGTGTATGCTCCAAACCAATAATGAGCTGACGATATTTCAACTTGAATGTATTATTTGCACTATGTAAAACGATGTTTGATTAAAAAAATTAAGGTCAACAGAGAATTTCCCAATTTAAATTTAAATTAAATAAATTTCTGAAAATCGACTCGAACGCTTAACAGTGCTCTCCTGTAAAACATTAAAATATGACTTAAGCACTTTTTCCTTATTGCCACAGAAATGTTCGTGTTTTTAAATAACAAAGCGAGCATTGATTTTTCGTTTGTTTGTTAGAGTTGATAAAAAAAACATGCATACCAGAATTTAAAGTGTTAATTTTATATAACAAGAAATTAATTAATTAAGAATAAAAAAGTTTATTAATTTTAAGACTACATATTTTCAAAAAGTTCACTAAAATTTTTATTCTTTTGCTTCCTAATTCCTAAAGAAATATAAAAAAGTATTGATTTCCTTTTCACCACAAAAATATTTTGAGTGAAATGCATATAATGCAATAACAATTTATATGTAAAAAGAACCGAACGAAATAAATATAGTATATGTACAAAGTGCCCCATTTCTGCAACTTGTGAGAAGTTCTCGCATCGAGAAAAATAAAATAATCCCCCTAATTGTGAATGGCGTCGCCGACGACACGTCAAGACGACAGCAAAAATTGTCCCTTGTCTACTCTTTATCTTGCCGATAAACATTGACTCTTATTGGCAATCTCTTAATAATCTCTATGGCTTTGTAAATTAATGGAGCATGTTTATAGTAGTCCATTCTTGTCGACAAAGAGTAGACAAGTGACAATCATATTGGTCCTATTTTACACAGGGGTACTCACATAAAAACTTATATAAACTTACAAAAAATATCGCTGTTAACAAGTAGAAAGGCCTTAACGCGTATTTTCACGAAATCGAGTTTTTCAGTGACTTCAATACATTTCACACAAATACACCTCTTCACAAAAATTTATTGAAATAGTTTAGATGATAACAATTTGTTAGACTCGAAAATTTTGCACATTCCTTACAGAAACGAGGCACAGTATGTGTGTGCGTATACATACTATATATATGTACATCTGTATATCGTTACCTTAATATAGAAATGCCCTATCTATCAAAAATATACAAAAAAAAATCGATTTCAAAAAAATAATGAATTGGGGCCTTTCTGTATTAAGGTAACGATATGAAAGTATTTGAAAATATTTTACCTTGTAATGTAATTTATTGATACCCAGTATACCACACAATAATCAAAATTCAATACAACTTGAGAATAAGCTAATAAAAAGTGAATTATAAGCTTTTCGTAATTTCGTTTATGATAATGTTTATAAAATGTGAATTCACAAGCAGTTTTTAACAATGCTAACTGACATTTTGTAAATTTTATAAGAGAGGAGCTTTTATGACTGTATTCTACATGTATTCTTATTTAAACGTCTGAAATATTTTTACTGTTATAGGCTCGACAGTAATGTTTACAGTCATTAAAACTGTGGACAAGGTCTTATATGACTCATAAAGTCTAATAGTGGACTTAACTAATTTTTCAAAATGATGTCAGTTAGGTCAGTTAAGGTACGGTCACACTTGACAAACATTTGCCCAAAAAAGCGTAACCAGCAAATACTAATAAGAAATCTTTTGCTGCAAACACGTGTTTATTAAGTTAATTAGTTTCGTATTTAACAAATACGCAAAGTTAAAGAATTTAAGAAATTTATTATTCGACATATTGTCAAGTTTATTTTAATTTGAAATCTAATTGCTGGTGGTTCAGCGATGTCTATATGCATTTCATTGTTGCTGTAACAAATCGTCAGTAGACTTCAACCACACATAAGAGGTTTGTGACTGTTCAAAATGTGTGGTTGAAGTCTACTGACGATTTGTTACAGCAACAATGAAATGCATATAGACATCGCTGAACCACCAGCAAATAAATTTCAAAGTTAAAGAATACAATATTATTGGAAACTATTGAATTTAATAAACACGCGTCTGAATTAAAAGATTTCTCATTAGTATTTGCTGGTTACGCTTTTTTGGGCAAATGTTTGTCAAGTGTGACCATACCTTTAGTTAAAACAGCGACGATATGTATGTATCTTACTTATATTGAACAATGCAATAACTATGAGGATTGAAAAACACTTCGCAAAACCAATAAGCAATTTTGCTTCAAATCAAGTGTAAAACAATTGTTATTCAAGTCACATATTCAATTGTCAAGGGTTGAATCATGCTTGATTTACACTTTATTTCAATAGCATTCTCCAGTGAAAAGGGAACTTGAATTCAATTCGAACAATTCAATTGTATTACAGTTGAATTCAAGCCTTGAATTATACTGTAATTCAACCTTGTATTACAATTGAATTCAAGTGTACTTCAAGCTTCAAAAAAATGCTTTTAAAATATAAAGGAAAATGCAATCAACAAGTTTTCTTACAATAATTTTCTGCATATCTACCTTCACTATTGTTTTCACGTTTTTAATCACCTTTTGTTTTTTAAAAATTCACTTTTTTTATTTATCTTTGACATTTTTCACCACAATTTTAATTTTATTAATAAATAAATTATTTATTTGACAAGGCTTGAACATATATGTATGTTGTTTGATTTTTTATTTCAAAATATTTTCAAACTTGAATATTACTTGAAAAAATTATTGAATTCCAGTTAAATTTCAAGTGCTTGAATTTTAATTTTTGAGTGCTTATTGGGATAGCATGAAAAACATAAATTGTTGTAATTAAAATTTATTGAAATTGAAGTAAATAATTTTTATTTTTCAAAAGTAGAAACAAAATATAAGAAAAAATAAGCTTATTTTAAAATAGCAAGGATAAGGTTATAGTAATAATACACATGTAATATTATCACGAGGGTTCCGTTTTGATTTTTCTACAATTGTTACGAAACCCTTTTTCAATATACATACATATGTACATACCTACGTTAGTAAGCTTTTAATATTTTTCTCAAGCCATTTGGTATACTGGGTAATGTTATATTCTAAATAAATATGTGGTTGCTCAGCAAATCGTTAATTTTACTTATAACTAAATATCAAAATAACTTTTTTATTAAATCAAACTTTAAGTTATAAAAATATTGTAATATTATAATTTAGTTTAATCTAGAATTGAGAAATTGTTGTATAAAAATCTATTATATAAAAGAAATCCTTTTGAAATAAGTATCTAATAATTGAAAAAAAGGTTTACTAATCTATACATTTAATAAAACTTAATTTTGAAATCTAGGTGTATTATAGTAACTTCTATGCATATAGTAATGAATACATATAATAAAGAAAATAAACAAACAAAAAACACTTTAACGCATTTAAGTAATAGTCTAACTATATGCATGTCTGGGTTACACATCAAATATTTACAAACGGGAAATATCATATAAACGATGTGTTGTTGAACGAGTCAAACTAACGGGTATTCCAATAAGACGTTTCATTTTTAAAGTTGTTATGACGCAAGCTGTAACTACTTGACAGCTGACAAGTAAAAACTACACCACTAACAAAAATGGAACGATATACGATCCAACTTTATTCTATCAACAAATTGAAACTTAGATATAAAAATAGATATTGTTACGTTTTTATTCTCTGTTAAAAACGCTTTTCCGTAGATTCGAAGATTTGCAATAAATAAAAGACCCCAGTGTACTAATTAGGGTTAAGAATGATACACTCTTTATTAATCAATAAATGCCACTAATCTAAATTCAATTCAAGAGCTTAAATACAAATACAAAGATTACTCCAATATTCTCAACTGGTTACCACTACACCTTCTTTGCTGTTGTATATAAACGTCTCAGACCACTGGCTGTGCTAGTGTTGACACAATTCTGCTTTCTCTGTTGCTCGTCACACACAAGACTCACTCTGCCGACACTTCCAGTTGATACACCAATAACAACTCTATGGCAGACTCTCACAGTTGATACACTAATCAGGACTCGCTGGCTTCACTTACACACGTTTATCAGCTTCCACTGCTCCCTTACTCTTTACTCAAGGGACTCCACAATAAACTCAAATCACGACAGACTCTAACTGTCACTATAGACTGTACTATAGTCTCTTCAATTTCCAACTCACGTATTGTAAAGCACAGACTCAAATATCAACTCACTGTTGTATCACAAATCACGTACTGCGCACAACTTAATTGTCAACTCACTTGATTAACAACAGAATTCTTATTAGCAACTGAGCTTCTTCGCAACTGACTTATTCCCAACTAACTTTTGATCGCGACTGAACTCTTAATCACAACTGAACTGCTGTTGGATGCGTCAACCCCTTTTTATACTTCGCACAACAACCACTAGAATTTTCATGCAAAGTCTAGACCTAATGCGCTGATTTACACGGGATTAATTGTGCTGGCATAACATGCCAGTTTGTTGGTGAGAGAGGCAAAGAGAGGGGTTTTGTGTTTGGCATAATTTTTCAACCAGCTACAACCCCGCATTAGCAGCACAAAACCAATACACACACAACTTAAAAAACTGCAAATGTTAAATGAATACGAAAAACACTAACACACACAAAGCTGTGTATACGTATACACTTTTATGTTGGATGAATTAGTCTCGTGTGTTCTTACAAAAACAAAAATTGTGCGGCATAAAAATTAGTCTCGTGTAAACTACCTCAATCATCATTATCTTCAATGTTGTTTATAAAGCGCGTAATTAAGTTCTTGTGGTAACTATGTACATACGTGTGTATATGCATACATCATTAAGTGGTTGTTTACTTATTTCTACCTTTCGTTGGAATTGCCAGGCATGTATGTATGTATGCATGTAGCTATGTCTATCTTCACAACAAGCAGAAGCTTGTAGTTGTTGTTGGTTGTTTACGTTTAATCACGTATGTATGTACTAGGCATGCGTATATAGTTATTTGTTATAGTGCTTGCATGTATGTATGTACGTGTGTACGTTTACTTCTTCTGGATGTTTCTTTGTTATTATTCCAGATACTTCTTTAATTGCCCTGTAGGAATATTTTCGCACTATTAACCCTGTTGGAATTTATTTGCATAATGATGCATTAATCTTGTCGACGGCCATTTCCGTAACACTGCCGCCCACTTAAGCCTATTCGTCCCGAATAGGCACATCATCGTCTTTCTTTTTCTTCGTTTTCTATACGCCTTGTAGTTACGTTGGAGACGACTACCTCTTCCATATTTGTTGGCTTTAGTTCTGGCTCTGCCTCGGCTTTCAACTGGTACGTGTATTGCCATACGCTGGAGATTACTTTTTCGATATTTGCGGCCCCTGGTGGCACTGACTCTGCTTAGTATTTCCACTACAGCTTGCCTTGCCGTATGCTGGAGATGAAACCTTCTTTGACATTTGCAACCCTTGGTACTGAATCTGCTTCGTATTTCCTCTAGAGCTTGCCTTGTTTTACGCTTTAGGTGACAACTTCTTCTACATTTGTGGTATTTGGCTCTGACTCTATTTTGTCTCTCAACTAGAGCTTGCCTTGCCATGCTCTGGAGATGACTACTCCTTCCACATTTGTGGCCTTTGGCTCCAACTCTACCTTGTCCCTTGACTAGAGCTTGCCTTACCATTCCACATTTATGGCCCTTGGCTCCGACTCTATATTGTCCCTCGACCACACGCTTGAGGCTCTGTATAGAAGTTGTCTTTCTTCTCCCGACTGCTTTTCTGCTGCGTACTTCGTATACTGGAGCAGTTTCTTTACCTTGAACAAATGAGACCATTTCAAAGATAGCTATTCCCGCTGTGTCACACACCACTGGACTATCATCTAGGTCACGAGCTTCATTTGCTTTGCTGGAAACTTCTGGAAAACTTCGGTCACGTTCAACTTGTTGACACTGACCACTGTTAATTTCATCTTCAGCTTTCTGTTTTTCGTCAGCGCCTTCTTCTGTGCCAGAAATGTGTTCGTTGACACTGTTTCCCAAGTCAAAAATCTCTTCGTCTGATTTACTGACTTGCATTTCTGCACCATCTGTCCGTCTGTTTACGGCTTCAGCAATTTCCTGGGGTTTCTCATAGATTGCTTCAGACGATTCTTGAACGTTCACCATAATCTTCGCCTTCCATTTGTCAAGTGTGTCATTCGTGGCCTTAACTTCAGCTAGAACTCTCTCGTTGTTGGCTTTAGAAGTTTCTTGAAAATCAGCCTTCATTTCAGCTTTCAACTCGGCATTAGCCCTAGAAGACTCTTGAAACTTCTCATTCATTTGCCCTAGAATTTTCTCCATCATGTTGGCTAGCATTGCGCTGATATCTGTACTGATTGGAGTGCTAATAGAAGGAGTGG